>JAHQIW010002045.1:0-71764 GCA_019055375.1 Parelaphostrongylus tenuis
TTTAACACTTAGAGCAAAAATGGTGCTTCACACCCCCCTTTCGTCTTCATTTTTATCATGCATATGATTCGGTAGAAATCGAAAGCTTATCAGCGTGTGGAGAATTTTTCGTAGTATTAAGGTACCTAATCGTCAGTTGTTTTATAGAAAGTTTCTTCCAAAGAAGAAGAAAAATTCCTAATCGAATGACAAAATATCGATCGTTTCGCCTCGTCCCGCCCCTGCCACGGTCCTCAGCTTGTAGGATGACGTGTAAAGAAAGTTGCGAAAAATGTAAACTCGATCATATGTTTCCTGCCAAACCGTATTTTCTTAAAATAAGCATATGGCTGGAATCAGGAAACATCACGACATCAGATGTTTGCTACTAGTCTAAAGAAAGACCTCCGCCCGGAGAGGTTCAAAGCAAAAATCAAGGGTTATAGGAGATCAAAAGATCAAGAGAGATTCTTCAAAAAATCTCTTTGAAGTTTGTGCTATAGTTTGAGCACTGGCACTCCAAGGACTCTGAGGAAAGAGTTCTGTCCAGCGAAATATAAGCGAGATAAGAGAAAAGACACGTGGTTTCATGTAACATGATTCTATTTCAAATTTTACACTCGTTATAAAAGGGTGTTCTAGAAAAACTGGCGACGTGGGCTGTAGCCTCAAGTTTCAGCTTTCGACTTGTAACTAACACTCCTTTGAAAAAGATCTTCTCCAGCGATTGATATCGGTTTTCCATATGTTCCCTCCTAATCAAAAACAACCTTCATTCTTAGTTGAATGATATTAAGGCAACTTTCACGTGCCCCCTGAGTTCCACTCGCGTTGACTTCCACGAGACAGTGTAGTGGTTTGGAAAGTCCATCAGTAGATGAGAAACATGAGCTACCACCTGCTACCTATGATTTCCATTCACTATCACGTTTCTAAGTAATTTCTACTGGTATTCGACATCAGTGATCGAGTCTACCAAATTTTATTCACAGTTTAGGGCACCCACATTTGTTCTGCTCTGACAACAAAACTCTAATTCCTCGCAGTGTGTCCGACTCGCTGCTATATGAGAAATATACATGTTTCTCTTACACATATATATATATATATATATATATATATATATATGTTCTGCCATATATATGACCTATATACATATATGATCTATATTATATATATGACCTACATCTATATATATATATATATATATATATATGTATATATATATACGTACGTATGATCTGCTACAAGATGTCTGGTTTATTGCTGTGAAAGTTGTTATATATTTAATACAAGATATCCTATATGTAGAGAATCAATTCATTCAATAGACTACTGTAAAGCTGGTCATCACAACTGTTGTACGAAAGTTTCCTAATAAATGTTTACACTAGAGGTTATCAACAGCAGTTTTATTTGGAACATCAACTAAGTAGGTCAAGCGCACTGTTTGTGAGCATGAAGCACTAAGTTTCTTTCATTGCCTAAACCGATAGCATCTTACAAGATTCTTACCACCCTACATCGATGCATTGTTTGTTATAAAGTATTGTCTAAATCGTTTTCGCTTTCAACTTCCATAGAAATGTCCTTGATGATGTAAGTTTACTTATCGCTTCACTATTGTTCGGCACTTCGTTCGTATGAGCTCAAACATTCAATTTTAGTGACGTCGACACTAGAGTGGCACTCTGCGAATCAGCATAGAGAGCTTGCTCAGAGATGGCGACGAATAGGAGCATTATGAAGATAGCGACGACAGCGAAGAAGAAATCTTAGTCTTCGCAGCTAGTACGAGTCAGGACAGAAACTCAATATATGGGTTATAGAGTACTTCGCCTAATGCACGGACCGTCACTGGCTGTTCATGGAATGTAGTCTCGCCCACACGGCAACCTTGTTGCCGACTTCATGGTGGTGTTCAGAATTCGGCATTGCTTGGGCGTGAGACTCCAGTGGAAACTCTTTATGAAGAACGTTTGGTAGCCGATTGTTGAGCAGACCAATGTATGTGGCCACCAAAAGAAGAAAGTGTGGAAAGACACAATAGTCGCGGATAAAGATATTCTTAGGTTTGTGCCTCAAAATGACCCATACACGATTGTCAAGTCTCCAACGATCACTGGAGCAATAGCACGCATTTTTAGAGATTCTCCATAGTGTCGCATTTCATGTCGAGGGATCTCTTCTTCGCAACATGACCCACTAAACATGTAAGCGACAAAATGGGTCACGATGTGAGTGACAGTACAAAATAAGGTTATTATTGAAACTTGTGGAGAGGAAATGTAAGGACCCATTCAAATCATGACGTATGTATCTATAGTGCCATTCAGAGGACGAATTGGCTTCCGCCGGTATGCTCTTTGTAAAAGGAATGGATATAGAATAAAGCTATTCCAGATCTAGAATAAAGCTATTTGAAATCTGAGGTGAAGGCGAGTACACTTAGGTGTACATAAGTGTTGGCACAAGTCCGACACCGAACACCTCAGGTAGGTAGTGTGGTATTGAATCTAATGAACGATCGCCTTACGGCACGGGCGGAAATCCTACGACGGACATGTTCGCAGTCTTCGACATGTAGAAGAGGAAGTCGCTGGTGGATCACATTGGCCATATAGTCGCCATATTCACCATTTCTTAAGAGGACACATAAAGTGTACGTCCATTTCGCTCGTTCTTAGCTTCGTAGTCTGTAATTTCGTATTTTAGGTATGTACGTCTACTAATCCACTTTGTCTCTGACATACTTCTCAAAAATGCCTGGCTACTGCAACGCATCTATGCGCACCGCTTGAAAATGAAAGTGTAAATTATCAAATACACATGTACAAGGCGGTGATCTGTGTGAGCTACTTGAAAAGACTTGATCCTCATCCTCCTAGATCTAGCCACGTCCTCTAAACGGCGTCTCGTCGAAAGCGTGGACGTTGCGTCGTGTGCTATAGAAAAGCGGTGAATAATAATGCAGGTGTCTTGAAGCTCATACTAAGCAAAAACGTACTAGATGTAGCAACGGCTCCGATGCCATTTTCATAGGCATCTAGCTGGACGATCCGCTCGCGATCGTGACCGCGCTGCCAAGTCATCGAGACAGCAGTCATTTCGTGACTTCTTGGCTCCGTTGCCTTCGTCACCCTTCCATTGCGATCCTATGACTTCACATTGATCGACTAGCCGTTTGTTTCTGTTCTCGTCATTCTCTATCACTTGTGAAGCTCGATACATATTGTATGCGGAGCTCATGACGACGGAGATGGGCCAACTTCTAAGTTTTCTTTGACCCTACACCAGGGCTGGATTCCAGTCCTATACACATACACTCGCCTCCTGTCATGCCAACATATAGTCACCCACTGGTTCCCTCCTCCGGCTTTCTTCTCTCTTCAGTTATATTTGGTTCTTCTGCAGGGCAAGCATAACGCATTTCCGGGATTCGCCGCTCACTCGGGCCCCGTAGCTCATCGCTCAATATATTGACTCGCACTCATTAGTCTCTTAGTATTGTCACACACTTCTGTGCCATCATGATGAATATATTATTGGTATGTTACCACTGTGGTGATGTATACATATCTCAGGTTGTTCTGTATACCGACTACATCACTGTTGTCTGTAACGACCACACTGTTTTCTTATACGGAGTAATTCTATCGTTCATACTGCTGTTCCATGTTCACTCCAATAAACTAATCATCAGTTGTGTCCAACCCCATTACAAGCGGATAGTGGCAATTTAAGCAATCAATCACACACACCCATAGTCCATCCTCACTACGAGGCAGGACGATCGGATGTACTGAGCGAAGAATCTCCACCTCTTCCCTCCAAAGAAGTGCACAGGAACCGTTTCGAATCCTGCGCCACACTAGATGTAGTCAGTGTAAAATCGACTTTTTGGAATGTTAGAATGTTACTCACGAAATTTGTGATCTTAAACTTATTAAAATAGTTAAACATGTTGGGAAGTATTACATTTCCATGACAAAATATTGTATTAACGTGTTATATGCTGTATGTACATATATAGATATTATATATATAATATGCGTATATGTTACAAGTATGTGTTCATACATGCACACAAGTACAAGTATACACACCTGTATTCATATGTAATATATATACGTATATATATATATATATATACATATACATATGTTATATGCTTATACGTTATATGTATGTTGACGATTTTCAAATAAATTAGGTGAATAGATAAGCGCTATGGTGTTATCTAGATGTCTAATAATGCAATCTAATCATTTCGAGAAAAATGTATAATCTCTCACGGTTAAACGTGATTTGTCTCTACTTATTAGGTCATATATTCAAAAACCAAGCGCAATAATGGAATCTCTGTTTCTCATGCTATTGAATGACTAGTGAAACTGTAGTGAAAGCTCTTCCAAGTCAGCAAGGCAAGGAAATAGGAGTACAATTCATACACTATGATCATTGCACACAATTTTTGATGTTCAGAGAAGATTTTCAGGTTAAGTGAGTGTTGTTCTATTGAAATACGTTTATAGAAATCTTTAATGTTAAAGTACCTTTTCGTAGCAGTAATGTTTGCAAACAATCAATGTTGCGCTGGATATTACAGAAAATCTCATTGTGAAGTGGAAACAACGCACTCTGAGAGCGAAATGTAAATTCTTTTTTTTTAGCACAACGTAGTATTGAGGTTCTTTCAGAAACTAGGCTCATTATCAAAACCGAATTTTTCAAGCTATCAAATGAATAGTAAAAACAGCAATAAAGTAGAAAAAAATATTATATGGCAGCTGAAGAAGTGTTCCTTCTTCAATGCAGGAGGTTATCTCTTTGAAACGTAGGGTATTTTTCATACAAAAGCGTTCTCTTCACTACAGATCTCTTTATACCAGTCCCTTCTATAACACTCCATCATTTCGCACCCAATTCTTTTGTAATAATAGCTTTCTTGGATTTGAAATTTTTCTATGTCATGCCAAAAATACCTTGTGAAGTTGCTGAAAAACGAACTCTGCTTACAAAACGTTACCTTTGCTGTTAGAAGAAAGTGAAATAAAAGTCGTTTCACTAAGCAAATTCAACGGGATAATAGGAATTTCTCAAGTCGTCAAATGCATACAAAACATCGATGGAAAAGAAAGAAACGAAGTCATATAACAGCTAAAAATATGTTCCCTTTTACAACAACGTGCTTTTCTCGTAGAATAGACGATTATTCGAGACATAGCCACTCTCTTAACTATTAAACTTCTATAGAAGCCTCTTCTGTTATATTTCACCATTTCATCACGATAACATCCCCTCAGTACCTCAAATTGCCACACAAATTCCCATATTTCCATTGCAAAGCGTGATAATAAAGAATCCTCGCCGCGCCGCGCCGTCGCACACGCGGAGTGCGATATGAGCTGAAAACAGCGCGGATCGTTGTCAGCGGGTTATTATTGCCTCGGCATACCACGCTTGACTGACTGCTTAGGCGTACACAATCTGCTCTTGCAAGAAACCAAATGATGCATCTGATCTATGCCTTAGCTCAAGACTTGAAAAAGCTTCTTATTCAGAGCATGAGGCTTCTATTTTTTGGGTAGGGGTTTTTAGAAGAGCTGGGTGCCCTTTTGACTAAATGTACGCTCATGAAGGTCCTCCCAGCAGCAACCCACCCTTTCGTGATGACAAAGTTTGGTTAGCTACAAACAAACGAGGGGTTAACTACTTCAGTAGTAGAACGCAGTTTTCTTTTGGTTAGTAGAGCGCGCTACGAAAGCATTTCCAGTTGAAAAGCGATTTGCATTGTTGTTCAAGTTCAAAAAAAAATCTCTGAAAGGGCTCAGCAATATTCCATCGCTTAGTAATGATTCTCGCTTCTAGAATGTCTATCCAGATTATATATTCTAAAATCTCTATTCAGAAACCATACTTGCATGGGGAAACGCGATACTATTCATTAGCCGCCCAAACGGCGAGAATACACGTGTATTAGAAAGAAAACAAGGCGTAGTGAAAGAGTTAGTATCCTCATGCAATTGAAAAATGCATAACATTGAAGTACGAAAAGTCACATCATCAGAAAACGTCATACCTCGACGACCTGATGTTCTTCTTCTCTCGGTGCAATGGCGTTCTCCGTAACATTTCTAATGATCTCATTTTCGTTATTCATCCTGCAAATCTTAGCACCTGAAAACGAATAACTTCTGTTAGGTTGTTCCATAATTTTTGACACTAAAGTGCATGATATTGTGTTAACATTATATTACGTCTTACTTCCATACGTTTTGTTATACAGCTCGCCTATAGTTACTTTGTAATGGAGCTGTCGTGGATACATATTCGCTAGGTACTTTAGCATACATATCGTTCAAAGCGAAAATGCTAGTGAAGCGACGCGCAAGTCTAATAGACCTTTCTGTGAACGGTTCGAGGGCGACTTATCTTCCAGACCGTCCTGCCCAGCTTTGAACTTCGCGAGCCATTTTCAAGCCCTCCTTTCCGCAACCGTACAACCACCTTGAGCTTTATTAATCCTGTGCGCCTCTTCACTAGCATTTCCCTATGTGCCATTCGTGTGTGAGTGACAAGTAAGTTATCAAGGCAGCTCCAACCTAATGCAAATGAAGTCAAGTTGTTTATAAAATTTTTCGCAAGGAGATATGCAGATGAACGATGCTAAAATCATGCAGTTTCAATTGCTTCTGGTTACTAAAGGCGGTTCCGACCAAATCTAACGAAAAGACGTTTCTGAATGAATGAGTCTCAAATGCCCCTTCACGTTCAACCAAATGAGTATCTAGTTTCCCAGTTACGTCTACTTAGGCCGTGAAGTCAACATATTATACGACCGTGCCCCAGAGTCGAGCTGGAAGAAGAGAGAGGCTTGAGAGCATACTAGAGCATCGAGGACGTAGTAAAAAGAACGGAAGACATCCAGCTTCGTGCTCACCTTTTCGACTCAACGGTTATTCCTGTCCTAACGTATGCAGCAGAAATCTGGTCACTACGCAGGCAGGATGAAAGATCACTTGGCGTTATTGGAACGCTCACTCGAAAGGCCGATGCTAGTAGTATTCCGTACATTGCAGTTGAAAGAAAGGACCCAAAATTATAACCTAAGGCAAGATCAAAGAAGCCTTTTTGTACGCCAGGCTATCGAAGATAAGATCGGCTGCGCACGCAGCTTTAACGACAACCGATGGGCGAGAACTGCTACCAGATGGATTCTTCGAGATGTCAAGTGCTCTATAGAAAAACCACTGACCCGTTCGTCCGATTTCTTCACGAAAAGCCTAGAGAAAAAATATGGTGATCAGCAAAGTCTTGAAGCGAGGAAGACCCACTGGGCTACAGCTCCAAATGATAAGAAAAAAATGATAGTTCTATTGGTGCTTGCTCGAGTCACTCGGCGATCAACGGAATGATACGTAATACAGCGCACTGAGAAGCCGTTCCCATAGAGCAAGAACAGCCTTAGCATCTACCTGTCTCGTGACATTATATGCTATCGAAAATCTAGAATTAAAGTGCTGCCCAGCGAAAAAGGCTTCAAATTACACGTACAGCCGAGCGGGTACACGCCGTAGTCTGATGAACGTTCACAGTAAAGTATCTGTGGTTATATAAAACGAGTACCTACGATCGAGAAAAGAAGTTGTTTTATAATACTACTTAGGCCAAACACCTGTATTACTCTAATAATTCAAGGCTAATAAGAGTTGCCGGAATATTAGCAAATTACTTATTGTTCTCTAATTTTTAATCACTACAGCAACTTTTGAGCATTATATATCATAGGATATATCAAAGACAATAGATTTATTTATGTCGATTTTCGTGCAACATATTACGATTGACAGGATGCCAACAATAGTATATTTGCGCAGTGAGGGAAAGCATTTTAGCTATTAATAAGAAGTATATTTGCTCCAACAGTTTACGAGTGTGTGGAGAAAATCGTCAGCTATCAAAGTATAACGAAAAACTCATATTAATTTTCAGCATGGAGAAAAAAAACCAATTAAATGACAGAAATCGCACTGCCGGCGATATCAACTGTGGTTCCAAAAGGGTTAAGTACCACACAAATACTGCATGTACCATAGCAGATTCACATGTTTGGCATGTGATATAAATGTCAGATGAAGTACGGAAAAGGAATAGTATGGAGAAAACCGCAATGCTTAATGAGTGGAGCATAAAGTCCCACTTTTGGAAAACAAAACAGCACCGTTTGGGAACTAAATTTCTATTTTTGAGATCATTCAATGTGAAGGAGACGTTAGATGAGAGCTGATAAAAATTTCAATTTTTCTCGATCTTAGTACTTCAAAATTTCAATCGTTCAAACGGAGATTTATGCCGATATACGTAAGATAATAAATCGACAATGTGATTTTGGAGAAAAGAAAGATAGGTGATTACAGATTTGGAATAACTGAACAGAGATTACAAGTACTTGCAAGTAAGGAATCTGTCGTAAAATTCCGCGCACGTGGTACCGCGTTTTGGCGCGTGGATTCAAATCAATCACGAACTTTCGATAACTAGTCTGCAATTGTCGTAAGACCCGGAATGTGGAGAAGCGGAATGCTTAGTGATGCAGAGTATCAGACAGCGAGGTGATAAGCGATCCGATGGCTGCAAGAAGTGAATTTGACTCTTTTGGCACACTAAAAAACTTTATAATAAGTCAAACTTAATTCCAGGGTTGCTGGCATTTTTTCAACCAAATGGCTATTGAACTTCTAGAGAAAATATGCATTCCGATTGTGAAATACAATTTTATTTTCGCTTCTACAACGCAATAAGAAGGCGTTTCCACGAACGAAGTACAGTGTTGAAATTGTACCTCTTCAATCAACTACTTTTATACACATCGTTTGGAAACAATGATAATCTGATATTTAAATAACATGTTATGAGTGCTATGTGAGGTCTGTTAGGGCACTAGTACTAGTACTAAACGGAGCCGTTTTGTCCTGACAGTTTGAAAAACAAGGGTATTACTCAAAACCGATGGCTAAAGTTCCGGAGACTCGCGTTCGTCAGAGCTCAGAGAAACTATATCATACCATATCTGATTATTCGGTCAATATTTCGCATATGCATTAAGAATCTGATACGAACAATTCAGTAGTCTGTCTGGCTACTATGCGAGGAGTAGCGAACTGATGCAAGTTTTACTTAAAGTAAACGACAGTTCGTAAGACATATTGCATTTTTACTAC
The DNA here is from genome assembly GCA_019055375.1 of Parelaphostrongylus tenuis. Taxonomy (NCBI): domain Eukaryota; kingdom Metazoa; phylum Nematoda; class Chromadorea; order Rhabditida; family Metastrongylidae; genus Parelaphostrongylus; species Parelaphostrongylus tenuis. Next base: position 9,204 of record JAHQIW010002045.1, read on the forward strand.
TCATGCCGAGGCTTAAAAAGAGTCGAGCTTTCGGGTTTTTAAACAATTTTTGCATTATTTTCATGGCAGCAGCCCATTATTCAGCAATCCATAATCATTCCAGAGATTCAGAGGATATATTAATTTTGGTCTATTTTACAGTGAACTGTACTGCGTTGTATTTTATGAATGATGCTCTAGTTATCGAGGTTTTTAGACCCTTTCAACCACGGCTTTCTGAGAAGGAACAAGTCATTTCCTGGCTTACTGATAAGCTCAAAAGAGCCAAATCATTGTTGTGGATGATGTTTCGACACCGTCATCTCACAGCTGCAAATTATTCTAGCCACGAGCCCGACTGTTGGTCACTGCAATGTCGGGGCATTTATCACCTGATTCGCGGTCATTTGTTACTCTGCCTAGATTCCTTTATAAACAAGTGATGCATACCCAAGGGATCGGCCGAACCGAAAAGCACTGTGCTATTGATGAGCCTGTAAGAGCGAAACAGTCCTGTCTAGTACTGTGTCAGTGCCCTATCAGACCTCATGAAAAGCTTAAAACATGTTGTGTGATTATCAGATTATCACTGTAGAAAATGTCCTCTCTCATGTTATCAAGTGGTTACCAGAAATCCAGAAGAAAAGTGCTGGACAGAGAAAAGGCCCAAAATATTCGTGCACTCAGATAGATACACGTCACCCGCAAACGATTAAATACCGCACAAATACTGTATAAGTTATAGCAAAAGCACATGCTCGGCTTTGGTAAGGATACCACATGAAGTAAAGGTAAAGGATTAGCACGGAAAAAGGTCAGAATCTAATGAGTGGAGCATATAGTCCTACTTCTAAAGTCAAAATAGCAAAAGTATTTCTACGTTTTTTTTGGATGAGTGATATAGATGAGCTAAAAACTCGTCCACTTGACCGTTGTAAATCTTCAAGCATTCAAATGAAGATTTCCGCTGACATATGTGGAATTTAGAGCGCCTTGGCCGAGTGGCTGTGCTGCTCGTTGCGTAGCGAGTGGGACCGAGATCCACCCTCCAACTCTCCCTGGCGGTCAAAAACAACGCTCTATGGAGCGCCACAGCAAGGCTATTCTCGAGACTGCAAGGAGACGCGCTCAACTAGTATGCTATGTCATTCGAGAAGAAGACGAAAAATCGAATTGAATGCTAAGACTACTAATATCCGCTAGCAAGAAAAAAACTTGGTCTTTTTTGTTATCTGTCCGTCGTTTCGTCCCTTTAGAAAATGCTTATTTTGCGCTTGCTTTCGGCGATTAAGTAATCATTCGATAGCTTAGGTCAAAAGAACTTGAATAGCTATTCCATGTTCTAAAAGCTCTTGTTATTCCCCTGAAAGAGCAAGAACAGTTCTTGTTACTTGTTCAAAAATATCTCGCTAATCAAAGCTTTCTCCCCGGAGTTATAGCAACCGATCGATAGACCAATTCTTAAGACTTTCAATGATTTATTTGATTTTTAAAATAGACCCTGCATTACGCTGTAATAGCCAAAAGAAAATTGAGTTTCTCCAAACTTTATCACTTCTATTATCCGCTCCTCCGCCCGATAGTTTGCAAAAACGCACTTTTTGGCCGTTTTCAATGTTCAAGCAGCCATTCAGTAGTTCAGGCCATAATAATTTTAGTGGTTATTTGGCTTTCAAAAAGGCCTTTTTATTGCGCTGAAAGAGTAAAAATAAATTCGTGTTTTTCATTCGAGGATTTCTCGCTCACTAAAGCTTTACCTTTCGAGTTTCAGTAACCATTCGATAGATCAGAACCTAGAAATTTCAGAGATCTATATGGTTTTGAATGCGACCTCGTATCACGCTGCAACAGCCAAACAATATTCGCCTACGTAAAACTGGAAAAATAAGCATCGAGTGCGTCATCGATTTTCTTTCGGTTCTTAGAAAGCGCTGAGAAGTCTATTTAAGAAGTCAAAAACATTCCTGGAATTCTTGAAATTTGATCGATCGTTTGATTTTATAGATATAAGATAGAAGCCCTGGTCAGCGAAAATTCTTTGAATGAGGAACAAATTATTATTTTTGCTCTTTCAGCGCAATAAGGAGGCTTTCTCGAAGATGGGATGCACCAGTCAAATTTTTTTGACTTAAACGATCGACTAATTATTCAAACATTGAAACCAATCGAAAACACGTTTTTCTCGGTGGACGGAAGTGAAAAGAGGACAGCTGAAGTGATCCATTTTCTGCGAAACCTAATCTTCTTATGGCTATCATAGCGTAATACCAGGTCCTCCAAAAAAATTCAAATAAATCACTGAAATTCCTAAGATTTGATCTATTGATTGGTCACCGAAACTCCAAAGGAAAATCTTTGGTCAGGAAGAAATCTTTCAGTGAGAAACAAAATTTTATGTTTGAGCGTTCAACGCAATAAGGGCTTTCTTGAAGATGAGAAAAACCGCTCAAATTCTTTGAATTTGTGCTATTGCACTAATATTTTAATATTGAAAAAGACAAAGAAATCCGTTCTTCACAAATGGTCGAAATTTTGAGCAGATAACGGAAAAGTATCAAAACTTTGCAAAGACGGATCTATAAAGTATCTAAAATTAAAAAAAGTACGTGAAATAATAAATCAGTAAGGCGGTATTGGAGAAAAGAAAGATATGAGACTAGGACTCAAGAAAAACTGAACAGAGGTCACGAGTTCATACGAGTTCATAGATCGCCGTTGAATAGCGCGTGCTTGCCGTGTTTTGACACGCAAATTCAAAATTTCGGACTATGGATTACCCGTCCGCTATTTTTCGTTTGAGACGCGGAGCATCGCAGTGGTTAGTAACGTAACGTATCAGAAAGCGCAGTGGTAAACGATGCCTTGCTTGAATTTTATCCCTCAGGACTCTCTCGCAGTCAGACAGAGAACGTCTAAGCTCGACTGTATCTAAGACTGCGAAGGAAAGGAAGAGAAGAAAAGGGAAGGAAGAAAGAAAGAAGCATCCTGGAACATTTGCAAGGAAGACGAAGTCCTCAAGCGGCAGTTGAAGTGCCACATAGCATACTCAAAGACTTTGTGAAGGGCGAATCCGAACATACGTCGAATGGAAGAAATCCTGGGATCCACGCAGTAAAATGTGAAAACGGGTCGTCTGAATTAAAAATATCCCATTAATTGCGCATGACATAAGAACGACATTGGTAAATACTTTCTTCTCGATAAGGCACGAGGTTGGCAGTAACAAGATTTATATAATAGCTTCTGACGTTTTGGTAGTTCAACCATTTTCAGAGTCGATGAAGGTCAAAATGACACTTAAACTACTTCGTCAAGCACAACCACAACCTTAATAAAATTATAACATCTATAGTTTGTTTCACACAGTCGATATGTTCTTCCAAGAACTCATCATTTTAGCCTTTATGAGTCTTCCCGTATTACTACTGTAATGTTGGTGTAACTAGTTGGACCAGATCTTGACTGGGTCCGTAATATGCCTAGCTTAAGCTAGTGAAGGATCACTCAGAAGTATGGAGCAAAATTATGTGAGGTGATAGAAAAAAATTTCCACAAAATATGTAGTGTCGGACCATACGAGTAAATAACCAATTTTACATTAGCATGGAGATAACTCCGCCACTGCAAAAAATCTTGGAAACCGAAACAGTTTGCCTTTTTTTCATTGAACTACGAATCCTATATTTTGAGGAATTTAACTTCATTATTATAGACGCCGTGGCCGAATGGTTGTGGGGCTCGTCACGGCCCGCATGGAGCCAAGCTCCAGGCTAACACTCTCCGGCAGACAACAACAACGCCTTTTGTGACTCCACAGTCAGGCTGTCTTTGAGATTGCAACGAGACTAGCTCAACAATTATTCTACGAGGTGCAAGAAGAAGACGAAAAAACAAATTGAATGCTAGAATTCTTGGGATCCGCACAATATAAAAAAAGCTGTGACGACGGACTAAATAAAGTCTTTGAAGTAAAGAAAGAAGCAAGTGCAATAATAAATCAATAATGTAGTATTAGAGAAAAAGATGTACGATTAGCAATTGGGGAAAAACTAAACAGAGGTTATAAGTACTTGCGAGTACATAGTAGGCCGTTGAAATTCCGCGTGGTTGCCGCATTTTGACGCCTAAATCTCTGGACTTCGGATAACTCGTCCGCCATTTTCGTTAGCGGCGAGCAGTATCGCAGTCGGTAGTGGTTCTAAGGTATTTGGAAGAGCAGTAATCAAAGACAATTTAGCTTGATCCCTCTCCCAACTCTCTGTCGTAGTCAAGGAGGAACGCCTTAGCTCGGTAGCCTCCAAGATTGCGCATCAGTTCAGCCATTTTGGAGTCGATGAAGGTCAAAATGACACGTAATCACTTAGTCAAGCACTAACATAGCTTTAGCAGAAATCTTAACATCTAGAGTTTATTCTCACGGTAAATAGGTCCTTTAAAAAACTGACCCTTCTATTCTCTATGAGTTTTCCAGTATTACTACTGAAAAACTAGTGAACGCGCCTGGCTTAACTCAGTAAAGAACCACTGTGAGTTTTTTTGGCGAAGTCATGTGAGATCATAAAACATTTCTACAAAATACGGGAATCTCGAATCACACAAGAGAATATCCAGCTTCACATGAGCGCTGATATAACTGCTGCTACCACAGAAATTTCTTGAAAACCGAAACAGTTTGTCATCTCTTCAATGAACTATGATTTTTGTAATTTGAAAAAATTAAGTTGAATATTGGTGGAGGCGCTTTGGCCGAGTGGCTGTGGCGCTCGTCTTGGTGCACTAAGAACCAAGCTCCACCTCTCAACACTCTCCGGCAATTAACAACAACGCCTTTTGTGACTCCAAAGTCAGGCTGTTTTGAGATTGCACATTACAGACTTGTCAGTCACACGGTTTTTTTCGCTCCAGTCACTTCTGCGTGGAGCTATGTTATCAAATGATATATGAAAATGGAGAAAACTTATCTTGATTAGCTGACGCGAGGTTGATAAAACAGTTGTAGAAATTCGGCTGACGTTTCGGCGACCCGCCCTCTTCAGAGCCTGGACGTATATAGTATTAGTCTCTAATACTACTAATACTATATACGTCCAGGCTCTGAAGAAGGCGGGTCGCCGAAACGTCAGCCGAATTTCTACAACTGTTTTATCAACCTCGCGTCAGCTAATCAAGATAAGTTTTCTCCATTTTCATATATCAATTGATTATGCCGAGGTTTATAGAAAGTCGAACTTTTGAATTGTTGCAATATGTTATCAAATTTTATCGTACTGAGAGAGATTTCAAAGCATTCGAAAACAAATATACGGTAATCATTTTTCACCAGCCACGAACAAGGGAGTGTGCAACGCTACCAGTGGGTGATTTTTCACCCAAAAGCGCCTGTAAGTAATTCGTCTCGGGTTGTACAAGAGCCCTTACCAGACCACATGACATGTTGGCTCAAATAATAATGGAAGGATCTATTGAAAATTGAGCGTGGTCTTAATAAAGCACTCGAAGGAAAAGTATAATATGATAAAAATACCGGTCAAAAACTGACAATCTTCATAGCTGGATGTAGCAGAGATCCCACAGGAGACTTTTCCAAAAATAAAAATCAGATGAAGTCTCTTTAATGCCCAGTTCACGGCAAGATAGGTATATATATCTGCTGAATAGCTTTTTTAAGCTTTAAGTGCCCTTTACCACTGCTAATCCGTAGTAAGAATTCAAAGTGAACACAAAAAGCTTTAATAATGAAGCTCTAAACTTCCCTCTGAAAATATTTAGCCGAAAATTTGACATATTTCATGACCTGTGGAAAAGGGGAGATCCCACAAAAGTTTTCTAAGACAGTGAATAGCCAGATAAGTGGCTATCAGGCTCAGTTCATGGCAAAAAGAAACCTATATACCTGTTGCACAGCCGTCCTGCATCACTCATAAACCACCCTTCTGTGGAATCAGAATCAGTATAAGTGATAAGCAGATGCGATGCCATACCATAAGGCTTTGTCATAAGCTTGGGCTTTAGGCAAAAACACCAGATTTATCAGCCAAACATCTCAGACACATTATTGGTCCGTCTTCATAGTGTTACTTCCACTTTGCGAATTCAAGTGCTTTCTAGCATTCAATTCGTTCTTCGTCTACGCAGTCTCAAGGATAGCCTGACTGTGGCTTCCATGAGGTTGTTGCTGACTGTGGGAAAGAAACGGAGGGGGGGGGGGGGAGACGTAGAGCCTGATTCCACATGCGCCGCGACCAACATCACAAACGTCCCCAGAGCAAAAACACCAAATTCTTTAACCAGATGTGATTGGAATTGCATGATTTTGCTATCGTTCAAATGCACATTTTTTCATGAATATTTTGGTATGCAAACTGCCTGGACTCGCTCTAAGATGAAGATGTGTTGGGAACAAATTCGCTTGCTATTCATGCACGAAGGGCGCGTAGGGGAAATGCTAGTAAATCGGCGCGCCAGATTAACAGAGATTCCTGTTAACGGCCCTAGTGCAACCAATCTCTACAGAATGTTCTCTTTAGCGTTGAACTTTTTTAACTACTTTTAACCAGCTCTTTCTGCAACTGTACTATTGTCCCAAGCTCCATTAATCTAGTGCGCGCTTCGTTAACAGTTTCCCTTACGCATGATTCCTGCATGAGTGGCAAGCGAATTTGTTCCCACGACAGCTCATCTTGAAAAAAGTATAGACAACTGCAAACCAAAGTGTTCGCAAGAAAAGGCGCAATGAAATGATACCAATATCATGCGATTTCATTCACTTCTGGTCAATAAATTTGGCGTATAGTGCTCTAGTGCCAAAACTCATAGAGAGATGTAATCTTTAAATAGAAGCGATTTCAATTATTTCAAAACTCAAAAAACTGAAGTGTAAACATCCAACTTTCATTAAATCTCGGTATGAAAAATAAAAAATCAAAGACATCTTACAAATCCTATATAAATATTCCATAACCAATATCTGCTTTCTCTTTGCGCTAGGAAATCGTTTTAAAAGGCAATGAACTAAAAAATGCATAGAAGACGCAAAGTAAACGGACATATTCAGTGGTGAAGGTACAAACGACAAATAATGTTAAAAGCAAATTATAAGAAATCAGCAAAGAGTAAATGCTCATAGAGTGAAAGAAGAAAATTTGCTCTATAATTCCTTATTGGTCACAACTCCTGGGGTATACTAACAATTCATGAGAGTTATCAATAAACTGGTTCCGCATGCAGTGCATAGCAATTTCTACCAACTATTTATTACTTTCTATTAGTTATTACTATTGTTTATTCCCTCATTATTTATTTTAATGCAGAAAACTGGACCTAAGAGAACGCTTGAAGAATGTTCCATTGGGATCCACTTGCTAGAATGGAATAAACAGAGTTAGATGCTATCTGAGTTTATTATGGCGACTAAAACCATCCATGGTAACTCACAATTCTGGAAGCCTCACTCTCAGCGATGGACGTGAGAGTCTCCCAATGAAGAGTACCGAAACGAAATAGATCACATACTAGCAAATCGACTGTTTCGTATGACCGATATCGCTGTTGTTTCCAGGTTCTACACGAGATGAGACCATCGCTTCCTTCGCACAACGCTCCGTTTTTTTGCGGAAAGGAAAGAAATCGACTAAATTCAAGCAATAAAGTCCCAAAACTACCATAAATTGGGATATGTTCAAATCATTAGTAGGGTCCCGGGAAGATACCGCTGTCGATAACATCGACGAAGAATACGATCGGCTCGTTGAATATCTTCACGTTAGCGCTATGAAAACCGAGAGTACTACGATTACGGAGGGCTTTTCTCCGCAGACACTTGAGCTGGTAGTCAATATCGAATTGCACGAGCTACAGGCAATCAGAAACTTACTTCGGATCCGGCGAAACGCTGCAGAGAAGAGTTAAAAAAAGACCTCAAAAAGAGACGATCAGCAGATATGGCAGAAGCTGCAGAAGCTGGGAAGAGCATTCGCGAAGTCCAGCGAGGCTTCGCCAATTGTAAGACCAAGATGATTACACCCCAATGCCCTGACGGGACAGTTACACCTTCCAGGAGGGCTATGGAGAAAATCATTCACCAATACTATTTGAATCTCTTCGCTAATCATGTCCTCTTACCGTCATACAAATTGAAGGAGGATGGACATATCGTCCCACCGGTTTTCTCTTCCGAAATCCGACATGCTATATTGTCGATGAAGAACAGAACAACACCCGGTCGGGACAGGATTAGATAAGAACACTTGAAGAACCTGCCACCAGTTCTCATCAAAACCGTTGCTAGGCTCTTCACTCGCTACCTGTGGGAATGCAAGTTCCCTATTTAATGGAAAACCAGCAAGACCGCATTGTTGTTTAAATAGAAAGACCTTCACGACATAGACAATTATCGGCAATCTGCTTGCTGTCCGTCGTCTATAAACTCTTTACTCTAACCATCTTAAACACGGTTGAAAGAACACTGAACGAAGGACAGCCCACGCGAAGAAGAAGGGTTCCGAAAAGGATTTAGTACCATACACAACATCCACATGATTACAAGTTATTGAAGTTTTATGAGAGTACAGACAACCACTCTGTCTCACTTTCATCGATCTGAAGAAAGCCTTCGATTCAGTCGATTCAGTGGAAGGAGAAACTGCTATAGAGGCTCCAGATAACCAGGGCGCCTCTACTCGGTATACAGTGATCTTTGCGAGCTTCATGAAGATTTTACGACCGAAATATCTCCTTTCTACAACAATATCACCATTGACGTAAGAAGAGGGGTTTGACAAGGTGATACAATATCGCCAAAACCATTCACTGCTACGCTACAAAACGTCATGCGAACATTAGAATGGGATGATATGGGAGTGAAAATTGATGAACGACAATTAAACCATCATCGCTTTCCTGACGATATGGCCCTCATAACACCAAACATCAGCCAAGCAAAACGAATGTTTATTTCGATAACGCCTGTGGAAAAATTAGTCTTCAGCCAATTCTAATGAAAACGATGTTTATGAGGAACGGATGGGTTTTGAATGCCCATTCACCCTGAACGGAACGACGATTTCCGAATGCTCCAGCTACGTCTATCTAAGTTGTGAAATCAAGATGATGAACGACCTAGCTCCAGAGTTGAGCAGGGCGAAACGAGCGACTTGGGGAACATTTAAGAGCATCGAAAATGTAGTGAAGAGACCAAAGAACATCCGACTCTGTGCCCACCTTTTCGACTCGACGATTATACCTGCCCTAACGCATGCAGCAAAAACATGGTCGCTAGGTAAACAGAATAGAAGTCACTTGATGTTATTGAACACGCAATTAAAGGTCGATGCTAGGAGTATCCCGTGTCTTGCAAATGAAAGAAAGGATCCGCAGTATCGACCTACGTCAGCGATCGAAAATCAGAGACGCCGGAATATCACTCCACTCCAGGATATCGAAAATAAGGGAAGCCGGACACGTGATGCACTTCAACGACAACCGATGGACGAGAGTCGATGCCGACTGGGTTCCTTGGGATATCAAGCGCTCTACAGGAAGACCACCGACCCGTTGGACCGATTTCTTCAAGAAAGCTGTAGAAGATAGATATGACCAGAGAATTTCTAGAACGAGGAGGACCCACTGGGCTACTCTCACATGCGATAGGTAAAAATGGAAGTGTTTCTAGCACCCGCTCGACTCACTCGACGACCAATGGGACGAGAGCTGACAGGCGACAGGTCTCAGCGTAATTACAGCTGAGTTTCACTGTGTGATTTTTCGTTCGCTCAATTAATCGAAGTTTTCTTTATATTATGTCACTGAACCGTTAAATCAGTGATATTAATTAATTTGATTAATTTTAACCTGAAATTGAATTTCTCTAAACTTGTGTTTCATCATCGTCGTAATATCATAATATGCAACTTTCACATAAAATCCTATAATAAACGAAGACACTCGATATATTGGGTGTTTACATGCAACCCAATTGTTATCCAGCTTCTCGATACAGTTTAATTTCTTTTTTCCTATCAAACAGCTCCAACTAATATCCTAATACAACTTCAAAAAACGTAGAAGGCTTTCAAATGCGATAGACCAAAATTAATGCCTTGCATCCATAATAACGTAATCGATGAACATAATACATGTGCATAGATCAGGAGGCGTAACCTACATGAGATCATTGTCATAAAAACAAAAGAATATAGCTGTGCAATAATAATAAAAAAAATGTTAACGAGGCCAATCGTACTCAAATTTCTCAGCGTACACAAAACAGAGTAATGGCTAGTGATGATTTTAAGAAGCAGGATGAGCACTGAATGATTGAATTAGCTATTTGAAATGAAAGTTGAAGACGTGCCAAAGCAAAGTGAGGTATAACATTTAGAAATGATCAAATTACATGAATTATTCCCTATAACAATGGGTTGAAAGAGGAATTCTCCAAACTAGATCCTAGAACACAACGAATCTAACAACTGAATCAGCACATACAAAACAGTTTCTCTTTGTTCTTTTTTCACTATTTAAACAACGGAGAAAATTCTCGTGTACGACGGATTCGTCTCCAACCTGAATGAAAGCAATTAAAGGGTTCAAAGCAGGTTGTTTGATAAATGAATAAAAACTGCGATATAATTCCTTATCTCGATCAATCTCCAACCCTTTGGGGACAAAAAATTCCGAACCCTCAACAAACATTCGATAACTTGGATCTCAGGTGATTCAAAACTATGTTTTTTTTTCGAAGATCTACTATCCTCTGACTTGGACATTCTTCAGTAATTCCTCAATTACTTCAACCATAGACGACATTCTACGACCCAATCTATTCTAAAAGCTGACGTTTCGGCCGCATCCTTCTTTAGAGCCTGGAGGGTCAGACAGGTCACAACTCAGTTGGTAAAGCACCTTCATTACGCACACAGAAATAGCACCAAGCCTAGATTTTAACTTCATCAAGCACAAAACCGATTTCGACATACTCGCAGCGTTTTATTAGTCGTTCATTGAGTTATTCAAGCAAAGACCTTCCGCGCTAAGATCACATGGATTGAGAGTAAACCTCTCTCACTAAGATAGCAATCTTATACACTGTGCCATATCACGTGCGATTAAAAGACATTCCTATTTGCGACTCATGCTTGGACTGGTGGTGTTTATCCACAACGCTTCTAAAACCTTATGCGCTGATGTTTTACGTGTGGGCTGCGCGAAGATGGTAAAACTATTCCAAAATCTACTCCGTCGTGCGTTCATGTCCCATAAGTGCCTAGGTGGAGTGACTTGGCTTAGAGTTCTCTTTGCCGTATGTGTTGTCTTATGCAAACACAAAGTGGCCTACCCGTTTCACCCATGTATTTTTCGACGCACGCTTTCATGAGATTAGAGAAACAATACCTGTACTCATTCAATCACCGTCTTTGCAGTCACGACAAATTCTGCGCTGTTTCTTTATACATGGACAGAGTCAAATAGTCGGTTGCGAACTAGTTGGCTCCTCAAAATTTGGTGGTATTTCAATAAGCGTTATCGATTTCTCTAAGCCTGCCATTTTCAAACAACTCTTTATAGGTGTATTTATCTCGTTTGGAAAGAAAGGAAACTGAACAGGCCCTTGGTTACGTTGAAATTCACGTTAAGGAGCGCGTTTTTAGAGATGGTTTCCGTTTGACGTCGATAGACTTCCTCTTCTTCTCAGCTGGCTCGTGTAGAGAACGACTTCTACTTATTCGTCTATTTCCCCTTTGCTTGACGACATCAGTCAAGATATTGTGTGAAACCACTTTATCTGACACTGGAATGAAGAATAATGCTCAAGAAATTGAATATATGTATCGAATTCAATAATGCCGACCTGATCTAGCAGTCGAGCCCAAAGTTCCTGTACAATTTGGTGCACTACATTTACAATCTGGTAATGGACATCCGATATTGTATTGCCTCATCTGGTAGTTGAAGCACAACTCGGAATCTCAAAAGAAATCGGTTCAATGCACTGATCTCACAAGATCATACTTGGCACAAAACAAGCTTTTCGGTACAAAAATGTCCGACTAATTCTTTCAAAAAATGAATCCCGGAAGCAAAAAATAAGAAAAAAATATTTCTTTGGAAATACTAATAGATTCCTTTCAAGATCAATGAGATTTTTACATTGAAACAAAGAATTTTTGGACACATGGCGGCTGTTCTAACCCAGAGAAGCCCTTGTAGAGTTTTGTCAATGATATCTAAGCACTCATTGATAACTATAACCCTTGAAGTCTATATCTAATCAATAGATACCTTATTTCCATTGCAGCCTCAACACAAATTCGTCCTGATACACTCCGCGATCAGAGTAGGGGAGCGAGATGCGACGTCGCGCAGCGTGACCTAAAATGGGCTGCGCGGTCTTAAAAGATTTAACTTATCGAGATCTTTAACACTTGACCCAACACCATTCAATCCACCGTCTTCATTTCGCATGCCGTGAGCGGCGGGCATTCTGTGTTTGTGCGCGCAGCGATAGAGAGATGGGCATCTGATTAGTAAGCAGAGATTCAGAGAGGATAGTATCATTATTGATTGATGGTTACCACAAGAGATATTTTTATAAAGGTTCTTTTCGGCATAAAGGACGCCAATAAGTTTGAGAACTCTTATTTTCTAGCGAGTAAGCAACATCCGTGCACAGAACAAGACATTTTCAACTGTTATATAATATTTCTTAGTACTTGCTAAATATAAGGTAACAAGTGAATACTTATCTCATTCGCTGGACAGGAACATTTCATAGGAGTGTTAGTAGTTATTCGAAGCTTAAACCTCTGTCTAGCGCGGTACGAGCTCTTTCTTCAGAGTGTTAGTTATCGTTCGATAGCGTAAGATTAAATGATTCCAACATTGCGCCCAATTTCTAGAAAACAGCGCTTCTCTGAAATGTAGCAGGAAAAATAAGATCGAGTTTTACACATTCGGCTTGCTCATTTACAGGATAATTCACAGGCGGGGGTTTGGTGGCTGCAGATTCCATGCAGCAGCTACCGCGATCGATCGATCGGCGCTTCGGAGAAGTGTGATTTTTGTCATCTGATTAGGAATGTCTTCTCTTCTTTAAAAGGAACTCCAGATCAAACGATTGACTCTAAAAACAGCTAAGCGATTGTGTGTAAATCAACTTTAGGTAATTTTACGTTATGCGATCGCCGTTTCGACCCTTCAGAAAAAGCTTACTTTGAGCTTGTTTCTGACGATCAAGTAATCATTCGATCGCTTAAATCAACTCCATTTTCAAAAAGGCCTTGCGATTGAGCTGAAAGAGTAGAAAGAATCGTTTGTTTCTCATTCAAAGATTTTCGCTGATCAAAGCTTTTTCTTCAGAGTTCCAGTATCCATCAGATAGATCAAATCTTAAGCACTCCAATGATCTGTTTGCTTTTCAAAATGGGCATTACGCTGTAACAGGCAAAAGAAGGCTGTGTTTCGCAAAACTAAATCACTTCTATTATCCACTCCTCGTTTGGATACCTTGAGAAATACGTATTTTTTGGACGTTTTCAATGCTCAAATAACCACTCGGTAGTTCAGATTATAGAAATTTTAATTGTTTATTTCATCTTCATAAACGCTTTTTTATTGCGCTAAAAGAGCAGAAATAACTTTTTGTTTCTCATTTAGAGATTCCTCGCTGACCAAAGCTTTCTGCCGGGTTCGATTCTCTCCTGACGCAAAAGTTCTGCACATCACTGTGCACTACTAGGTATATCTATAACATCATACCACCATTAAAAGCGGACAAATTGAGAAAATTTTGGCAAATGACATAGTACTGATATGTTGCCACAAATCAACTATCGAACATTGAACCACGCAATGTTCTACCACAGCATACTTTACTTATGGGAATAAAAATGATTGTAAGCTAAGGATCTTTGTAAAGAAAAAAAAGTTCCTTATCCATCCAAAATGACAGCCTCATTTTCTTGAATTCAAACAACCTCCTCGCCTTTTCACCAAGGTATTCTATCTAAGAATAGAAACTTTTCCTCTTGAAAATGTTTTTCGAACAAACTATAAAGATACAGTGCTTTCTAAATCCAACAAGACATAATGGACAAACTTTTGTGATTCTAAAGCAAGATCTACTTATCCAATGAATCTAGGACCTTTCTTTCTCTCAAATTCCACAATCTTGAAAACCCGCATCTCTTCGGATTCATCAAAAAGAACTAATGAAACTCCAGAAACTTCATATTAGGACCTCCAGTGACGAGGAGAATGAGAGATCAAATAAACTTACCAGCAGGAACATCTTTAGTCGTGCACATAGTTATACGCTTGTCGTACTAAAAGATATTGTTTAGTCTTCTAAGGAAGAACTTACGGCAAAAATCGCAATCAAAGTGCCATTACCTTTACATAGACTCCACTAGGACGAGTCTTCTTGCTGACCACCACGTGGACAATTTCCACCTTACAGCTCGGACTACACGAGTGGTTGATAAACCCAAAATCACTTCTTTATTCATATAATTGACAACAATTTTTTATCTTAATCGCTTATTAGCAGATATGATAATTATAACTACATGCCCACTAATCTAATGTGAGTATGCAAAACTTTGAACCTTGGCGCAAGTTGTACCCGTGTCTCAATCTTTTCGGAGCGAGTGTTAATCATTGCGCTATATTAGCTTTCGTCCCGCCATCACTCTTTCCGCGATACAATGTATCGATTCGATGTCTTACATCGCAGGCCGAGCCGATATCACGACAGGAACCTCGGAGTGCAGTGGTTAGTAAACGCCTCCGGAGTGGTTGCGACGTGGGTTAAATTCCCCTTAGAGGTTCAGGACTTTGCATACCACTTTTTATTTTTAGTTAATTCACCAATAAAGTGCTCATGACAAAGAAGGGTGATCAAACTTATATAATATAGAATTTGTAAACGCAAACCTTGCTAAATTGCCCTTTTCTTTGCTGTCTATAGTCCGCTCTCCATCTAATGCCATCATGTAATGCTTCTCTTCAGCATTACGATGAGCAATAATTTCAGCTATTCTTCGGTTCTTCTCTTCAGTGCTAATTATTTCGCCAGCATACTCAGCTATAAATGATCTCTGCAAAAGGTGCATACACCCATGGCGTCACAGGACATGAACGAATGGAGCGATTACATAAATTCCGATACGTCTGATAATATATTTCGAGACTTGCATGTGGTCTTCTAAAGGGCAATCACAGAGCCCCGTGAACGTGGTTCTGCCTTCACAGCCTCATCAGCCGAGCAGTACCCTTCGCCTTTAGCCAGTCCTCTCGGAGCAATCCAACCTCTATACAGTGTTGGGGCAGGCGAACTTTTCAGGCGTGCAACTGAGTGAAAATATCATCTTGTGAGGATTCGCTAAATAAGAATGGTACTTCTCGATTTACGAGACTGGCAAGGCTGAAAAACATGTATCGGGTACAAGTCGCCTATAAAAGAATTATGCATGGTTCAAAAAAGTGGTTATTAGGCATACTGAATTTGAGAGTGGTCTTAAGATTACATTCGAAACCAAAAATATGACACATAAAATACTTTCATTTTACTCCTTTTCGGTAATGATATGATATTTCAGTCTTACATCTTAGAATGTTGAGTGTTATGCAAAACGTACGAGCCTACGTGGCAGCTCAACGCACGCTTTAACCCTTTGTGGACCAGCGCTAATAAGCAGGTGGCGTCGCGCTGTCACTTGCGCGGCATCAGGCAGGTGGCATCTGCACGTCTGTGCATGCATGTCCGCCTGATTCCCCACGAGACGCGACACCGTCATTACAGTAGGTGAGTGAAATTGGACGTAGCGCGATGAGCATCAAAAAGATCCCCATAGTCCTCAAAGGGATAAGGTTGATCGTTGACAGCTACGGCAGTTTATATGGAAGCAACAGTAATGACAAAGCGATGGCTCGGTGATGTATTGGTGCCGTGCGCCCCAATATGAGTGAGGCGTGGGTTCGACACCTCGTCTGCGGTTGAATGTTTACAATGACACTCAACATTGTTAAAGCGATTGTACTTCTATCGATTAGAAAATTTTTGGATGCTTTTCGAAGAAAAAAAAAGCAAAAGACCTTGCAAAACGATCACAACGACATCACAAATTCCTTATACCTTGGGAATGTCTTGAATTGCAAAAGCTCCCATGCCTTTTCCTGGTGCCTTACGAAATGCTTTGAAAATAACAAATATATAAGACTTCGCCTCTCACATCAATTCCTTTGATAAAAACCAAATGCAGGGAAAAGATACGCAAAAGTTTGGACATCAGCTAAGATTTAAACCTATATTTCACCCTTTCCGGGGGTGCGTGCTAACCAGTGCTCTGCATGGGCTCCCGTTCTAGTATCACTCATCTAGCAAAACAAGGTATAGACTCTGTCGGCAATCAACCGTCAAAAAATTAGTCTGGTAATTCTCTGTGCCAAAGGAAGGGCAATAGTAGGACATGAGCCCCGACAGTGCAACGTTTAGCATGCGCTCTCCGCAAAAGGTGAAACACGGCTTCAACACCCTTTCTTAGACCGCCCGATAGGATCAAAGCTCTGCATATTTCACAACGCTATTGGATACATGATTGTAACAATAATAGCACTCTACAAGACGAACAGAATGAACGAATTCCTATAGTAACTGAACCAATCGCTCCTTCTGCGCTTAATCTAATACAGATGACTGTGATTTTGATATGCAAAATATTCAACACAGATACTATCCACAGGTCTATCTAAATCTGTCTTACTGCACTTATGAGAGTATTATAATGCTATAATAAGAAATCCGAGAACGCTGAGTAATATGCAAAACTCTACATCCCAGACGAGACTCTTGTTCCACTCATACCGGAGATGCGTGCTACCACTATTCCTATCACCAAGGTCACCGGTTATCGCCTACCAAAGGAAAAGCTGAAAGGTTCACGGTCCCCACGACCAATATCGAAAAAAGTGGTATCAGAGCGGTGGCCTCGGTGGTGCTGTTGGCTGGCACGCGCTCTCGGTATTACTGGAACGCGGATTGAACACCCACCTGGTGCCGAAAGTTTTACGAATCACCCAGCATGTGGATATTTAGTTCACATTTGGATGAAAACACAGGAAAGACATACATTGTCCGGAACTTGGCAATTACAGCTTTCCCAATGCGAAGAACTTCACCAAGTATACAGGACTCACACAATGGGCGACTCTTCAAGGCACTAGAACTCTCCCGCTGTTTCTCTCGATACACCAGTGTCAGACAGCTTGAGTGGAATGATCTGACACATTGAGGACATCTGAGTAGCGCTTCTTCTCCTGAACACATACAGATTACTTTCAAAATATAAATTAAAAAAATATGTAATTTGAATCAAAAAGGAAGATAAGTTGAGGATCTGATTAAACGCTAACCTTCCCAGTGGCAATTTTCCTCAGTAAACATGAGTCAACAAAAATCAACCCATTGGGGATCGAGCATTTTTCACTGGAGAGAGTTATTCCCTTGGACTTCCAGTATTCATACGATAGCTCAAGTATCGAAGATAGCACATTATTTGATTCTTTTTTAAAGACGGACTATAGCAGCGAAAAGCTGTTTTCCACAGTTTTCTTTATTCGTTCGGCGAGTGTCTGTGGCTGACTTTTCACCGAACATACAAAAAAAATTTCATAGCACAAATCTTGTTACATCCTAAACTGGGTTTGAATTTCAATAGATTTTCACAGGGTGTTGTAAGAGCGACGAGGCTATCGTTTCACTCTTCGAATTTTCTTCGCATTTAAGATTCATATATGAACATGCATGTGCACATGTGCATATACATACATATATACGCATGTATATATACATATGGTTACATATATCCATATATGTGCACGTATATGCATATATGTACATATGTATATGTATATATATGCATATATATATATATATTATATATACATATAGGTTCTTTTTTGTCATATGGCGACAAATAAAGAAGCGACCTCTTTCACTTGACAAGAATTATTCATATGAGTGCTGGTAATCATTCGAAAGCTTAAATATGTGGCTACTGCGCTACATGGCCGTTTTTTGAAAACACCCTTCTATAACCCTGCAAAGTTCAAAATAAAATTATGCCTTGAATAGGCAAAGTAGTTCTACTGTTACTTCTCTAGAAGCAGGATAAGCTTACAGTTCTCTTGTCATCGTGTAGAAGAAATCTCGTAATATAAGAGTCAAACGTTTGATCTCGAGTTTCTTTCAGGGACGAGATAAAATTCTTACGATTGATAAAAATCGCCCTTTACTTTTCGCGCAAACTCCTGCTTTATACGATATTGTGAAAATAAACTATGTTTTAACTTTCACAAATGGTTTCTACCGTTGTCATTACATATAACCAAATCAGCCTACTACAAAGTTTGAGCAAAGGGATCACTGTTTCATAAATGGCACGCAAGCTTTTCGCTCTTACACTACGCTACTCTATAAGGACCTTTTGAAATTCAAATACAGTTTCGGAATGGTAAGATTTCATGACACCAAATGATTATTGAACTGTTGTTGGAAATCTGCTAAAAGCCAAGCACAGACCGTAGTCGAGCTAGAAATTCTCGACACGTGCAAGACGTAATTTTATTCAGATATCAGAGATAATATCAAAGTCACCGTTTCTCGATCTTTCGAAAGATTAGTAAAAGTCTAGTGAAAAATCTGAACTCGACGAGCAAATCACAAGATGGCCACTGTAAAGAATTAGCAAGATTAAGAAAGTACCTGTGTTTTCACATTCGCAACAGAAGGGCAGGTGCGATCGCTGATTCTCGATAAGAGGAGCCACTTTCCCATCACAGTGTGAGTGACAGCGAGTGTATGCTTGTTTTATCTATAAAAGTCAGTAACTGTGTGGGCTAAGGGTAAAAAAGGTAATAATACCGAAAAAATTAACAGAACCTTTCCTAAGTTGAATATGAGAACATCTCTTGGCGCTGAGAAGTCCATGAGGAATGCGCCATGCTCTCAACTTCATTAAGCATCGTCTAAGGCGACTTCAATGCACATTTGGCCTTTACAATGACTCGCCGTAGGTTAACAATATTGCAACTAAGTATGCTGTCCTCCCAGACAAGTCTGGCACCATTATGTCGACCCTGGTGGGATTAGGAGGTTTTTCCAACGTTGTACCTAAGATTTATGAAACGCAGGGTACTTCTAACCATCACATGGGCCCAATTTTGTAGTCAGGTATTACAGTGATCAAATGCTAACATTTCACAACTCTATGAATTTTTATTATGCTGCTTTGACTGCGCTACCATGTAACAGATATTCTCCTTTGAATGCGGAGGGGCGAACAGAAATTCGACTTTAGCGAGAGTTAGAAACGATTCCTATTCTTAGCGGGAGACTGCGCTATACTTCACCACCAAAACAGTATTTTCTGGTAAAAAGAAAATCTTTGCCAACTATGAGTTTCCACCTTAGAGTTGAATGGTGAGCAAGAAGTTGACCACAAGCGGCGTTCAACCTGTTTTTTTCCCATGCTGAAAGCGCTGGTGGCGAAACGGTCCCTCGGATGTAGTGGTAGCGTGCGCCTTCGGCATGGGTGAAGCGCTGGTTCAACTCTCGTCTGAGGTTGATTTTTTGCTTGCCATTCCATTTTAAAGCGAGAACGCGTAGTTGGCAACCATCTAATACTAGAAAATGCTATTTTCGGTGGTGAAGTGATAGCGCGCGCTCCTGGTATGGATGAAACGCTGGTCCATCTCTCATCTAAATCGAGTTTTTACTTACCACTCCATTCCTCTTGGGTATTATTGGAAATAGAATAACAGCAGTAAAAGCAAAGCAGTAAAAAAAGCATTAAAAACAAAAAAAATTCTGAGTATGAAAAAGCAATAGAAACAAAAGAAATTTTGAGTATGAGCTATCGGTCAGGGTTACGAATCAGGGTTACGATTGAAAAAATGAGTAATTATCAAACCAGACCGAGCTTTGGACCTTTGCAACACATGAAAGGATCTACGATGGATTGAGGAACTCATTTAGCACTACAGAAAGAGTGGAAACTCTGTAACACTGTAGATCAGATAGAATCGAGAAAATCACACCTCGAGGTTATATCCGTCCTTCGTCCTCACACACTGCACACCTTCATAGACTTGGAAACCAGCCGGACAGCATTCGATGTGAAAAGAACGATAGCAGGAATCACATTCCACAAGTATACCTGCAACATATTATAAGGAATTTAGAACATTGGTCTTTAGTTGGAAGTTAAACACGCATCACCATTGAATCGCATGCTAACCCTTACGTTAACAGGGTTTCTACCCTTCTATCATTTTTTCTTCGGTACACTGCGTTAATTAAACTAAGCAGTTGACGGTTGATTGTCGACAGAATCGAGTGTTAGGAAAACAGGAGCCTTGTGCAGTTTTTAGCATGTGTCACTGGAAAGTGCTCAACGTAGTTTCATCTCCCTGCCGACAAGGTTTGAAGTTTTGCAGCATCAGCAACATTCTTGGATATATACTACTACATCATAATACTGGCAAATAACGGACAAGTAAAGAATTCTTATTGTTACATCGTCCGTTCGTTCATTGTAAGAAGTTAGTACTCGCATGTTTCTTTGACAATTCGACTTGACATTTTAACCTAACTGAGTAAACTATTGATTACATAAACAGTATCGACAGAAATTTTAATTGATAACAACAAGGTAGATAGATCAAAAAATCCTTGAAAATAGGAAAGGCACTCTGGTTTTAAAGCATTTCAGTTCTCCCGAACTCATTGACAAATTTCAACAGTACCAACACATTCTTTGATATGAACAAATCTATGAAGATGACCAAACTTGAGCCCAAAAATCCTTTCTATAATTTGGAAGAATCGAAAAAAAACAACGATCAGTGGCAAATCGCACTTCACTAGAACTCCAATTAGTTGAATATTGTCACTTCTTTACAACTGCGAAAAACATTTGATGTAGATGAAGTGGAAAACTGAAATTTCTTCAACCTCGATATTTTTCTCTTTAATGATACAGCGCAATGAGAATAATGAACATCTCAGCATTACTTACAAAGTATAGTTTCTTCTATAATCTAGGCTTAAGCCCAAGACTAAACCATAAAACTGATATTCTGTCGCTTGACACCTAGACAGCATTTGGCTTCTTCAAAGCTGATACGTTGAATCAACCGTCCACAGTCGCTTGACTCCTTTGCGGATCTTCGCCTTCGTTGTCGTTCAAGTCAGATCTTCTCCGGTGGAGCAGAGCTCAAATGGTGAATTACACCAGCCAGAGTCCCTCTATTCAGGACGGTTTGCATGCTGATTATTCAGTGGGCTGTACCAATTTATAATCTATCAACCTCATGGTATCAACTAACATAGAGGAAACTATTATTGATTGGTTATGATGAGGCCAAAGGAAAGTCGTTATTCAAAGTGCATGGACTATTATGCATCGTTTAATTTGTTTATCATTCAAAGGCGAAAAAATTTCTGATAGGAAATTATGTTAACTGTAAATGGGCGACAATGTCTATCTCTATCCAATAATGTCAAGTGATATACATAACTTCGAACCTTGGGTGAAAGTTGAACTCGCGTGAGCCCTTCCAGAGAGTGCGCGCTAACCACCGCACTGCCCGGGTCTCTGTTGTGCTATCACTATTTCTACCTTAAAAGGACACGGTTCTAACAACAGCTAAACGGCAACGATTTAGCCTAACAAGCATATATCAGCACTACAGCCAGCTCTGTGGTCTTAAATCGCGCTAAGAGAGATAGCAGAACAAGTACAGCGATAGTGCAATGGTTAGCACGCTTAACCGGAGCGGTTGAGACACGAGTACAACTATTGCTCGAAGTTCGAAGTTTAGCTTAGTAGTCAACATTATTGGATATATGATTATGACATTGTGTCACTAAAAACAAAGCAGCAGAACAAAAATTGCCCTAGTTCATATCGTAAGTGGGAAGCGAACATACCTCGGACCGAAGTCGTTTTGCAACGTTCCAGATAACACACCGAACAAAAGTGTAGGGGACATATGAGTTCGTCAAAGATTTTTCGTAGACACTCCACACTATACTCGGCCGCATTATAGTCCTTGAACATCAGCAATGGGATACCAAGGGATTTCAAAGTAACTACTCGACATTTAAGAAAGTTAAGTGGCACGCTAAACATTCAACCACAAGCGGGAGTTGAACCTGTGTTTCATCCACATCGATGGCGCGCATTACCAGTGCACCACCGGCGCTGCCGCTTTGCTTCTACCCTCTTCCATTTGAGCTATGGAAGCTGCATGGCTTCTCGCTGCATCGAGTTAGTGCTGCTTATCTCACTCAGGTCTGAGACTTGCTGGTAGCAATTTACCAACTCCGGAGGGATGGATGGCTCGGTGACCATGAGCGCTAAGCGAATCATCGGCCTTGCGTGCGATACAAAGCACCTCTAATAGTTGCGTCACCTGTGCCACCAGTATGGGGGGAAATACCACTCAACATTCTTTGATATCTACAACATCGTAGCACTGCTAAGTGAGAACGAAGAAATCTCATGAATTACACATAGAAATGCATGTATGTGTACATACATCTACGCACATATTATTTTATTATGTGTGCAAACATATATGATCATAGTTTATGGTGCATGTGTCACAGTGGTTAGTGATACTCTGCGTCGCACACAAGGTCGATGGTACGATTTTGAGCACATGGCTCATCAAGCCGTCCACGCTTCCGAGGTCGGTAAGTCAGTGTCGGAGGGCGGGATGGATATATACATAGGGAGGATAAGAACCGACTCGATGGAGCAGGAGGCAATTGTGAGTCATAGTAAACGCCAGATATGCATGCAGTCACCTCCAAGGGAGTTATAGATTGAAGACGAATGCAAGGAGCATCCTTCAGGAATTGATCAACGCCGAGAACTCTATCCTTTTTATCCTTCTACGTATACACAAATATATATATATATATATGAGTGACTGTACACACAAGCGTATATGTATATGTATACGCATGTGCACGTACATATATACATATCTATACATACGCATACATTCGTATATACGTGTATATATAAGTTTATATGTTCATATATATATATATATATATATATATATATGAAAATGGATACTCACCTCAATACATTCCTGATGGAACGTGGTTGTGCAGAAGTAAACAGAAGTGTACTTTTTACCGCATGAGATGAGATTACCACCTTTCTTACCACAAATGAAACATCTGCCTGAATATAAAAGAATTTATAAAGAGATCAACAATCATGATGGAGACAAAAGAAGTACTCAGTAATAATGATAGTAATGAGAACGGCAAGGCACTGTGGCTTGTGAAGTGGTGTATCCAGGCAGCAAGATGACAAGTAAAGCGCAAATTCGACCCGCTCCTCCACTGCTGTGTTGCAATCAAACAAGAGAACGTTTTAGGGCCCAGGTTATCTCGGCTACTTCTAGGAGTGCACGGAGAGTAGTCTTGAGCAGCATTCTACGACATTCGTAAAAAGAACGAGATCCTCAATCAGCACTCGAAGCACATCTAGCACATTTTTACTGCGCATATTCGAGAACTTCCAGACTTCGAGTTGTCTCCTCACACTATCACTGCATAAAAATGTTGTTGGCTTCACAAACAGCGTAGGATACTAGTCAAGTACGTCTCCATGCATTCTCGAGATTAGGTAAGCCGGTGAGATCAGCAAAACATTCCTTATTATGCCTAAAAATACTGGAGGCTATTTGGGATCACTTTTGCGGTCGAGCCGCGCCGAGCATCACCACGCTCTCGGCCAGCGGCGCTTAAAAATTAACAAATAAATATAGTAATGCCACACCTAGTAAGTGTATCGAAAAATTATCAGAAGCCTTGATAGTGTACCTGGGACTGACAATGTCCCCATCCTCCCAGCTTTCCTTGATTTTATTGGGAATAATTCTGAAAGGGAAAATTCGTCCAAATCATGTCTACATGGTTGTTAAGTCTGAGTAATCCGCACCTCTTCTGGACTTGACAGGAGATAACTTTGCGGGAGAATGTTCACATTGTGATGTGTTTGTGTGGTCTAAGCTAAAAAAGCTAGTGAAAAGACAATGATCCTCTAAGGACACAGCAATGTAGGAACCATAGAACAACCATTTTGACCTACGGGGCATCACTCACGACCTTTTTTGTAGATCCTAATAGTGAACAAAAAGACAAATTCGATTGATTACCCAAGGATACCGAGTAATATGCACAATATTCGACCACAAACGGGAGAGAACCAACGCCTTACCCATGTCGGGGTTCGTTCTACCACTACACCACCAAAGCCTCCGCTTTGCTACCACATTTTCTATGAAAATTTTTCCTCTTTTTAGAAGGTATCGAATTGTAAAAGCAACCGACCACTAACGGATTTTGTCTGGTATGCACATACCGATACTCTATATTTAAGAAAGAATGATAGCAGAGCAAGATGGCCTCGGTGGTGTAGTGGGTGCAGCCCACGGAGCCGGTATTGGTTAGACGCGGGTTCAACTCCCGCCTGGAATATCGAAAGCCTCGCATATCACTTAGCATCTTTGGATACATAGTTCTGATGTGATAAGGTTGCTTTAAAAACGGTAAAATAATGAGCCGCTGTAGATTATAAACGTCGAGAGTACAAAGAGTGCGAATTCAAAGATACCTTGTTTCCACGACAATTCCATTGGATGCTGACGGTCCGTCGACAATGGCATAAGTAATTTTAGTGCTTCCTGCTGGAGAACAAGTCATATGAGGTTCTTCATCTACCTTGGTATTATTTAATTCCATTTAAAAAAATACTGATAGATTTCATGTCCAGCATATCTTCCGATGGAGTGAAGTTTTCAAAAAAAAAACCTTATAAAAGAAAGACAGCAGTTTTGCTAAAGCAATATAATAATTTCATTAGCAATAAAAGCATCAGATATCGCTACCAAACCAAAACGCATTCTAAAATATATCTGATAAAATTCATGCATTATTTCCAAGCAAGGAAAACTCGAAAGCTCCTCATAGCATCTGTGAAAGCTCTTACTGATTTATTCCATATTTTCCAAGAATCCCATAGAATTAAATCTCTTTTCATGATTCAAACACAGAAACAGTACAATTTATCTGATGCAATCTATTTTTTAACCCTTTAGAACAAGAACCTTCTCGCTTCTTACACTTTTAGTAGTCAACCTACAGCTTAGATGTCGAAGATCTCAAAAGTATAGGTTTTTCTATAAAAAAGTCTCCCTGAAGGGTTGTAGCAGCCAAAATTGGATCACGTTTCACACTTAATACGCATTTTTTGTTATGTGAGGACTTCTGGTCTTTCAGCAGACAATCATTGGTTATTTGGTAGCATAAATTTGGGTGGTTATCGAGATAAGTTTGCTCCTGAAAAACGTCTTCATAGAGTGCTCGATGAGGGAAAAGTAGACTATGTTTCGCATTCCTAGGATTAGAAGTCAGAGCAAGTTTATTTGGCAATATAAAAAGTAAATAGAAGAGTACGACCATAAAAGAACAAAACAAAATTTATTTTACGATTCTTACCGGCAATGCCTAAGAATGTCTGCAAAAGAGAGAAAAAATTTCAAAATTAAAAGAGAATTTTCGCGCTATAATGTGCGTTGAGTGGGAAACCCAGTTCTATTATCAGCGCTGTGAAGCGCTAAAAATGCCTTTTAAAAAGCAACCATAAAATCAAAATCGCCATGATTCAAGCTGTCGAACGATCACTAAAAGTATGAGGAAAAAACGAGAACGGCTTTTCAGAAAACGAGCATCTTATTAGAATTTCCATGAGTTAAGCTATGCAATGACCAATAAAAGTTTGATAAAAGATAGGGAAAATGACTTATTCCCAAAGAGCTGAAAATGGATTGCGATAACCAAATTGCGCAAAATATCACAGTAATTGTAAGATAAAAATCAAAATTCAACGCTATGATGTGCAATTTCTCACCTCGGAAAGGACGTGACGTGCAGGCCAGTTCCTTCCCATGGCTCCGAGTTTTTTGTAACACTCATCATTCCTCTTGATCCACGAAGCTTTAGCGTCATTAAACTGCTCTAAAAGCGATAGAATAGAAAGAAAATAGGAAATACAAATAGTTCAATCTTTAGTCGCTCAAGTAGGGATCTAACTATGGAAATCGTTACCATCGACTTAGATGTGTGATTGTAAATGCGAACAAAACATGAACGTACTCATATAAACATAAAGTAAAAATACTCGAATAAAATTCTAAAAATAAATAGAATAAATAGAAAATTGATGAGCCCTGTAAAGGAAAAACCTTATAGTTCTATAAACACAATTTGGAAAGGCCACCTAGAGCAGTAGCGCTCAAAGAGGAATTCGATGTTGCATTGCTGGCCGGCTTCACAAGGGTGTTTACAGCTTTGACGATAATCTCCGATGCTTCATGATCAGATAATCTGCTTGCCAAAAAAGTCATTAAGTTTCGGGTGGGAGAAAGACTTTTGAAAAACCAATAAACAGGTTTATTCTAGAATTTCCCACAAAGCTCTCCCATCAAACGCTCATTCAACTATCCCGCGTGCTAAGCACGCTGCTTCCGTAGTAGGCACGCCCGCGGTCGATGTGGGTGGGTGTTCGAGGGTGCAGCAGGTGGTAGTGGATGACCGGGGGAACGTCCCTACGACGTCGGCGCTTAGATAGCGGCGGTTCTTCCCTCAAAGACAAGGTCCGTTTAACGCTGGCAGGATTCAGGAGGTCGTGATTCCCGGATTCCGTTAAGGATAACAAAAAAGGTAAGCCTCGCGGCGTTGATGAATCGCTGAGGGATGGGCTGTGCATTCTATTCCATTCGTAGCATCCACATAAGCCGACTTTCCTACATCTGGCCTTCCCAATGACTCGTGATGGCCTACAAATGTGCCGAGGTAGTGCTGCTGTGCTCCCAGACAAGCCTGCTACCAATTCGCCGAGCCCAGAGGATGGAAGCTTGGTGAGCCTTTGGCGTGGAGTTGAACCTTCGACCTTAGGTGTATCGTGGATCACCTCTAACCACTGCGCCACACACGAGATGATGTACATCACCATAAAAAGTTTGTGATCTCTCAAAAAATCTTTGTTGACCAAGCTGATAGCGAGCAAAGTTGAGTTTGAAAAATTCTCTTCCCGAATGTCCAAAGTCGCTAGTTTTTGAAATTAGAAAGGAAACTCGGTTATTCAACGCTGTGAGATAGGAGTTTTCAAGATTCACTAGAATTCAGGTATAAAACCGTATTTCGATCAGTTTCTTACAAAATGAAAACAACCACAGAGAGATCTTTGAGAGAAAAACAACTCGAATTTTTTCGCCTCTGAAGAAAAGGAAGATGTCACGAAGAAAGCCGAACAAATTTATTTTAATCAGTTTCGAGCTATGAGCTTAATCAGCAAAAAAAAACTATCGTAAAATTTTATAGATAAGAACAGCTTTATTTTTGCAAAAAAAGAAGGACGGACGAAGATGCGTTTTTCTTTATATTTTCAACATCAAACTTCAACATAAGTAACAATAATTTGAGCTCTATTTTCAATTGCTACCTCCTCATTGTCGTTTATAGATTCTTCTCTGTTAGACGGCAACAATTGAATATGGAATCCCATTTGCTGGACAAGTATTTTTCACAAGAATGTTAGCAGTCATTCTAAAGCTTATAATCACTGGCTAGAACCAAAAGTGGCCGTTTCTTCAATCACCCTTTATAACGCTGTAAAATTCAAAATAAAATTACATTTCACGCCCGCCATGAGGCTTGATTTTTATCACGCGTATAATCCGCTAGAAGCGTGAAGATGATATGAACGTGTGAAGCAAATTTCGTTGAATTTGAGTGGATCGCTTTATCTGGAGTTTTTTTTTCGAGGCGGAGAAGAAAATCCCAATTGATAACAAGTTACAAGCCACATGTCTAACACTTCAAGCCATCAACCGATCGCTCCAACCCTGACATGTGGATCAGCCGGTGAACATGCTCATGCGAAACAGTCTTTTTCAGAAAGTAAGCACACCGCTAAAACCATTGAAAGTTACGCTATCGAATGTTTTTTTAATAGTTTGAAGAAAGAGCTTTGCCTGATGAGATGTGAAAGACAATGTTCTCTTTATTCTATAGGGCTATGGAAAAAGTTTTTCTGAAAAGCAGACACATTTTCGAATTTTTCGAGACCTGTGCTATTGCAAGAATATTTGAAATTGTGGGAACAGAAGCACCTTAGAGGAATTTGTGAAAGTTAGAAAGACATGGAAATAAAGCGTCTCAAAGAGAACAATAATTTTGTGAAACTAATTCGACGATCCTCTCCCGAGTTCCACGGACCCAAGGGTAGAGATCCGCGTGACCACTGATACTGCTCCGCAATGGAACGCAATACGAGAGGGGCGAAATCCTCCACTGCTAATGGCTGATGGCAGCAAAGGAATGAGGGGTGAGGCGGCTAAGAGGCGTAAAAATGGCAGCAGAGAAGGAGAGACCGCAGAGCAGATGCGGTGGCTGAGGCACGTGAAGACGGCGGCAGCCGAGGAGGGGAGAGGCAGAGACGCGCAAGGCCGAGCGAGTTGTGGAATTGATCCATCGCTTGTGATTGAGCAAATCAACACTTATACCAAAAGATCAAGAGAAAAGACAAGCAATAATGCGGTCAAATGAGCAGAATATGGAAAATTATGATGATCTGTGGAACACTGTTCGAGATTGGTCCTCTACCTGCCCGCCCTGCCCCCCGCTCGCCTCTTCCCCAACACTCTCCAGCAGTCAATGTCGAACGCTCGATGAAATGCCTGAGCCTCTGCGTTCATGAGATTGCAGGATGTGTTTGACCAATAGTCTACGACCTTCGTGAATAAGATGCTAACAGTACGAAAAGGCAAAAAAAGTGATCAGGATGAAAAAAGTGGTGAGGTGGAAATGAGAGTATTTCGCAAAATACATGATCAAAGATTAGATCGATCATGAGCAACTCTCTATGAGAGTGCTAGTAATCGACGTAGAAAATGGAAGAAAGGAGTCATTGAAGGAAAGGACTGAGCTAGAATGTGGCCGCCTGCCGCGAGCTGTCGCCGCCGCCTCGCGACTGTCGCGCCCTGCGCATTTACCGTTCCGTGTCGTCTCCGCGCAGGACCACATCGTCGCATTCGTTCTTTCGTCCTTTAACTGGCTGACTACTAGGAGCCCAGAGGCATGTCCGACTCCAGGGACGAGATCGGCTCCAACGCTTCGCCCAGCCCCTCTAATCACATCTGTTTTCATAGTTTTCACTATAATTTGCCAAAAAATTTGAGGGACTTTTTCCTCTCAAAGATGCGCTATTTAGAAGAAATGTTTACATTGCTGGCGAGCATGTGGCGCAGTGGATAGAAGTGCTCTGCGTCGTACATAAGATTCATGGTTCGGGTTCGCGCTCACGGCTCACCAAGCCATCCGTCCCTTAGAGGTCGCTAACTGGGATCAAACTAGTCCCAGGTTTGTCTGGGACGAGAAGCAGCACTGTTTCGCTACAGCCGAGGCCACCGCGATTCATTGTATTGGCCAGATATGCGCTCACTCACTTCAAACGAAGTTAGAAATTGAAGACGATTGCATGGCGCATACCTCACGGATTGATCAACGACGAAAGATTTTAACCTTTATACTTGGATACCACTGCCACATTAGATCACACCATATCTCATGTAGCAATACCATAACACAAGCAATCGATCTACATGATTTGTTCATCATCGTTTCTTCAACATTACAAAGTTTATGAAAGTGGTTTACAACAATCTACAGCTTAAGTCAACATATTTTATATACAATACATAACGCAGTAACGCAAGAACAGTGATATAATTTGAATAATGCAATGATACAATCAATGCAATACAAATACAATGAAATTCATTATATGTATATATATATATATGCATATATATAAATGTAGAGCTCATGTGGCGCAGTGGTTAGAGGTGCCCTGCGTCGCACACGAGGTCACTGGTTCAATCTCGCGCTCATGACTCACCAAGCCATCCATCCCTCCGGGGTCGGTAAATTGCTACCAGACAGGTCTCAGACTTGTCTGGGAGGATAAGCAGCACTGACTCGATTCAGCGGGTGGCCACCGCGAGTCATTGTAAAGGCCAGATGTGCATTCAATCACCTCAAACGAAGTTAAAAGTTGAAGTCGAATGCATGGCGCATCCCTCAGGGATTGATCAACGCCGAGAGCTTTATCTTTTTTTTATATACATCTTTCTTTATTATA
Source organism: Parelaphostrongylus tenuis (assembly GCA_019055375.1). NCBI lineage: Eukaryota > Metazoa > Nematoda > Chromadorea > Rhabditida > Metastrongylidae > Parelaphostrongylus > Parelaphostrongylus tenuis. The sequence continues at coordinate 39,470 of JAHQIW010002045.1, forward strand.
AACGGCAACTACGTAACATCGCTGGGATTACAGCTATGTGCTGATAATACTAACACTCTGGCAGAAGTGCGTTTTACATCGAACACGTCTAATATTTGTTTTTTTTTGAAGCACTAATTTGAGCTTAAAAGGAGCCTTTTACGGCCAAACCTTTTTATAGCCCTTATATCGACGACGGTCTTCGGGCGAAATCTTTCCGAGGGCTCTATTAGTCGACGTTGAAGAAGAATCGTCTTGTAGATAACTGACAGGAAATCGTCTCCTTGAAGTCGTTGGAAATCATTCGTTTCTTGTTGGCGCTCTACATTCCATGAGCGCTCAGCGGCAGTATGTTATAGACAATATTGAACAGGATGCAAAAACACCTGAGGAAGGGAGGGTACTTATATGTCAAATGACGACAGAAGTGAAGAGGATCTCATTCGCTGTATAGAAACTTTTTATAGGAGAGTTAGTATTCATTGGAATGCTTAGATATCTGGCTAGAGCCGCGCGTGGTCGGTTTTTGGAAAAAGCCTCTCTGTAAGCTGTAAAATTTGGAATCAAATTATGGTTTATACACTCCGTGGTCTTTTTCCAATCTTTGATTTTTTGGTTTCCGAAAGCATTTGCAAGCTGATTTCAAACACCTTTCATGATCGAAAATGATCAGAATGGGAGCTTAAAATATGCATTAAATTTTGACAGTCGTGGAATGCGTTGTTGTGCGCCATCTCGACTGAAGGTTTTGCAATGAGGCGTTATCACGCTCTCGACCAGTCATCCACTGCGCCGATGTTGGGTGATGTAGGTGACGCTTCATCTTCTGAATCACTATTCTATAAGCTACTATTATTGGCGGCTGGAATTTTCAGACTTTTTGAAAAGGACATCATCGCTGATGTATAACTAGAAAAAATCTTTTGCACATCGTCAATTTCAGACATAACGTTGGCTTCCGATTCATGGATGTGAACTGTGGCGGTGGCTTGTAACTCTTCGATTTGCCGGCCCACCCTTGCCTCTAAGCCTCAATTGTTAGGCAAGTTAGTGGCTTGGATTTCGAAGCTTTTTCTTCTATCTCAGATAGATTTCCCTAGAAAAACTCGATCCCCAGTGCTAGTATTCATTCTACAGCACAAGTTTCGATCAAGTCAGGAATATATTTGCTTTTTAGAAGAGGTCATTTGATAGCGCTGTCAAAGGAAGAAAAGATTTGTGCTTTACACTTTGCCAGAACGGATTCCTCTTTAACTATCAGTGATCATGCGATAACGTAAGTATCAGTGATATCAACGTTGCACTTGTGACTTAGAAGTACCGTTTAGCTGAGAAAATAGGGAAGATAGACGACTCAGCGCTCATATAATGTACTGCGCCAGCAAAGAACGAATCATATTCAACGATTCCAAGGAGGTTATACATATAACTTGCCCGGGACACGATTCTTCTTCAACAACGGCTAACAGAGTCCTCGAAAAGGCTCCACGCAAAGAGTGTCGCCGATCGATCTAAGTGCTATAAAAAGGTGTCGGCCAAAAAGGCTTCTTCCATGCTTGACATTACACTAAAAAACAAATACTAGATATGTTCGATGTAAATGCACTTCTGCTGAAAGTCTTGCAACTCTGTTCATGTTTGTGGCTCCAGCGATGTTATGTAGCTGCTGTTTCTAATCCAGAAACAGGTCTTTCATGAGTATTTATTGCTTTTGTACTGCCTTAGTTGTATTATCGTAATATTTGAATTGAACTACTGCTTTTTTTCTTTGTTACTTTATATGTTAATGTAATATTCTGTCATAAGTTAAAAATTGCTGAAAACTATTCTTATAAATTGCAAATTTTTGGGTAGATGGTGATGAATATATCACATAGACTGTCGCTTATGGTATACTACTATATGAAATATGGTGTGTTCAATGTGTCAGTGACTCAAGAAAATAAAGGATAAGAAATAAAGCTCTTGGCGTCGATAAATCCTTCCGAGATGTATTGATTATCAATTTCTAACTTTTTTTGAGGTAAGTGAATGAATATCTGGCCATTAGAATGACTCGCGGTGGCCTCCCGCTGTATCGAGTCAATGCTGCTTGTTCTCCCAAATCTGAGACTAGTCTGATGCTAATTCACCGACTTCTGAGGGATGGATAGCTTAGTGAGCCATGAGCGCCAGATCGAGCTATCGACTTATGTTCCTCGCAGAGCAACTCCAACTACTGCGCCACATGCTCGCGAACAGCGTGAACACCTTTTTTGAAACATCACACTTTTGAGAGCGAAAAGGTTCTCAGACTTTTGAGCATATTATAGTGGAAACAAAAGGAACAGATGTGATTGGAGGAGGCAGGGCGAAAGCGTGGAGACAGATGCGCATGCGCCTTGGATCCTTGGTAGTCAACTGATCAAACTTACCTAAACATTGCGCTGTGTTATATTGCCATTTATCAAGTAAAATAAGGAAAAATACCAATGAAGAGTATTAGCTGCTATATTTCCTGCCTTGGTGTAAAAGATGTTTGACTGGGTAGACAAAGGCGAAGCTTTTGAAGAGCTGGCCATTCCTGAGTGTCAAAGTACGCTCATTCACATCGTGCACCACCCTCACCCACTCATTTCTATCCTCGCCCATCCACCCACACGACAACTGTCAATCAACAAAGGACTGGCTTTGCATTTTCAAAAAATTCCAGGTAGGTGAGTCAATTTTGGCGCGAAGGTCTTTTCTGGTTACAGTCCACAGAAGTTTTTGTCTTATAAAGCTGAAATAGCTACACAATACTTTGATGGAAACATGATTGAAGCGATGACGAAAGTCCAACGTCTTGTAGCATCTTGGTCATCTAATGATCAAGCAAGAAAGTCGAGTATATTCTACGGTAAATGGAGTTGATGATCACTGGAGAAGTTGCTCATGTGTATAGGGCACTATGTCTAGTGTTAGTTTTATCAGAAATTACTATAGATTTTTCGCGTTAAAATTTTTTATTACAATCAGAACGGATTCATATCTCAACTATGTAGTTTGAGCACAATGGCCTCAATCCATGCGAAAGAACTCTAGATTTATGGTGGTATCGTTAGGGGCAATGCCTGTTTCTTTGCAGAACTTCTTTGTTTTCCATGGAGACTACGAGAGAAAGGGTAATCACATGTTAGACGGCAACAAATGAAAAAAATTAACTTTTTTCGCTGGACAAGAACTTTTCATCAGAGTGTTAGTAATTAATCGAAAGTTGTAATCCCTGGCAAAGACCATACATGACCAGTTCTCGAAGAAACCTCTTCATAACACTGCAGTAATCAGAATGAAATTGTGTTTCACGTCTTCCACGTCAACATTTTTACCAGACGTATATTAAGATGAGAGCACGAAAAGCATGTAAGCGTGTGGAAAATATCGTATTATCTAATTCAATCTTTTATGCGGAGTTCTTTCCAAATAAAAGGAAAATTCCTCAGTTGAATAGCTAGTTGCACCTGACATGTCTACCGATCAATCGCCCAGCTCTTAGTTAGCGGATTAGGCAGTTCACAAGTGCATCGAATATGTGAAGCCCGATCTTACTTTTCCTGCACCACACTTCAGTGAAGCGGCATCTTTGGAGTCATTGAAAACTTGCGCTTTCGAATGAGCACCAATACATTGGATAAAGCTTTGTTCGACTGGATGTGAAACACAAAGAGTTTCTTTTTCTCTACAGCGCTACCAAGAGAGCTTTTCCAAAAATCAAACACATTTTTGAGTTCCGCGGAACTTGTGCAATGGAAAGAGTACAGATGCTTTAGAGAAGGACTTTTGTCTAGAAAATCTAGGCGAGATAAGAAAGAGAGCAATTCGTGGTCGTGTAAAATTAATTTTATCTTGAATTTAACAACGTTATAAAAGGTTGTTTTAAAAAGCCATTATTATGGCTCTAGCCAAAGCTTTAACTTTCCAGTGAATACTTCCACTTCTAAAAAAAAATTCTTCTCCAGCAAGTGAAATTAAATGTTCATTGGTAGCTGTCCAGCAGGAAAACACCGAAAAATGTTCAAAGTGTTCTTCACATTAGAAGCTGAGCCTTCTTCTGGTAGTGTGATTCAAAATTCTCCTCGTTTCGAAAATATTCAAAAACTTAGGTTATCCTACGTATGCTCCATGTTCTTAATGCACTCTCTCAAGTTTCCGGTGCATACACTATCCATATGTGTGAAATTACGACGATTCGCTGTACAGCCTTGCTATACGGCGTGTGGCCTGTACTTTACACGCGTGTTCACTTGACTGTTTTGCTGCTTAGATATAATACCTTCGATTTTTAGTAATCATTCAAAGCTTAACTCGGCAATTTTCAAAGTGCGTCACATTTTCGAAAGGGACTTCTTAGCATGCGGAAGCAGCAAAAAAGAGTCATGTTTCACATTCGGTTTGCTTTATCTATTCAGCTACGTCTGAAAACGCCTTTTCAATTATTTTAGCTGCAACTTTCGATTGCTCAGAATTCGAAGGCTATAAATTGGAAACTGAAATTTCTTTCGAAGGGGTTCTCAAGCTCTGCAAAAGCGAAAGTAGGACTACGTTCCACTCTGGAAGTGTTTACCCGTAGTTTGAACTTTATAGTAGAAGTGCAAAACAACATAGAAGTTAGCACTTATAATATGATAGGACAAATTATTTTCTAATTCTAATACTGAAAACCTCGGAATTTTCTTCGGAAAATAAGAAGAATCTTCAAACAAATAGCGAAAATTGCGCTTTGTCGAATCGCCCCGCGGGCAGCGAGTTCTACTACAGCCTGAGAGCTATTTTCGTTGTTTATATAATTTTTTTTCTCCGTTTTGATTAAATCTCTTTTCAGATTTCTTCTGACGGCCTCGCGCACCGCGATTTTTACTACGAGCTCGTATGCTTTTGGTACATAAGTCCCTGATTGTAAAGCGTAAAGTTTCTTTTTTGCTTTACACTCTTCTAAAGTAACTCAGGCGTGTAATCAATGTCTTTCCAAGCTTACAAATCAGCTCTAAAAGTGTTGAACATCCACAAATCTTAATCGAGAAAAAAATGTGTGCCAGAGTGAAACGTAATTCTAATTTCGCTGTGCAACGCTCTAGAAAGGCATTTTCAAAATGCAGATAAAGATAGTTCTTATCGAAGAGAGAGTGGAAGCGAAGCGGTGACCTGGCTGGTAAGTGGTAGCATGAACCTCAGGCATGAGTGAAGCGCGTGTTTGACTCCATCATCAGGCTGGATTTTGTATATCAGTCAATCTTCTAATGTATAGAGACGATTTTTTTTGTAATCCTAAAGTTGTCGGGGTCTGAGTGCCTGTCAAGAAAAAGCTGCTCTAAGCAAATTTGGTGCCATAATCCCGAACTTAGAGACCTTAAGGCCTTCATGGGTTCGAAGAGGGTTCAATGTAGCACCATGCTCGTTATGGGCAGCATCACTTTTACTGCGCAACCTACTTACTCTTAAATGCTATAGTGCTGCTGAAAACAAGAGTTCTTTTTATTGTCCAGTCAACTCCCCACAAAAATGCTCTGTAGATTGCTACATTGCAGTACTGGTACTATTTAGGTGACAGCCCCATCTATGGCGGAGAAACTGGTCGAGCCAGTCATACATATCAAATGAAAGCCGTCGTACGTTAGTTGTGCTCGTCATTCTTCAAAATATCCTTCAGTAAGCTGTGAATCGATGCAGAAAGGGGCGAGTTTGAAATAGAAGAGAAGTATGTTTATTACATTAAACTTCCACTGACGCTTAATCATGAATTTCTTAGATAGTACTAACGATAAACAGTAAAGTATCGAAATTCCAGGTTTTCCGACTACCGCAGCGGTGTGGTGGTTACTCTAAATTTCCTATGGCGCAAGCAATCAATACTTGTTTCCACAGTGAATTGATTCCAGATCACTTTACTACCTGTGTTCCAAAATCGCGCTGATATTTAGCTTTGACGAAGAGATGATTATAGATAAGGTCTTGGGCAACTTTTGATACACAGGGCGTCGTCTAACATAATTGAGCCTTTGTTGCGCGGTTGTGTAAGTCCTCTCAACATTTCTAGCCTGATGTGAATTGACTTCCCCTCATATGGCAGCACGGATTGGTTTGCCTAAGTTGTTACTACTATCATTTTCTTCACACTCGGCTATGTTGTCAGACAACGCTTTTTGCCACGCAATTTGTATTAAGTCTATAGCTTATCCAGCGACCAAAGCCAGTGGTAGAAATTATTTTGCATTCTCTACATTTAAGGTACCGCAAAAAAAACCGGCGAAGGAAGTAAGAAAGGCTAAAGCGTTTGGCATCGATTATTTTTAAAGGATTCGCGATATATCCTACTCGTCCACTTTCTTAAAAACGAATGATTGTCGAGCATGTACAACGACTTGAGGTGGCGCTCCGATGTGTCAAGACAGTGTTGTAGCCGTTCCAGAAAAGCCCGGTATTAATTCAGCGACTCCTGAAGGATTAATGGCCCAGCGAGTTCGAGGAGCGGAATCGAACAAAAGACCGTCCTTGTATTGCAGACATTTTTAACAACTACTCTACTTGACTGCTGCAAAAAGAATACAACAAACGAATGTTGGTGGACAGAGGAGGTACACACTGTGCCATATAATCACATTCAAAGAACGTGACATAGAGTGAATTGTGCTTTGCAGACGTCCGGCGGTAATCAAATTCCGATTGTAGAGTGGAAACGAACTACAAGTGTTCCTAATAAAAGTGGTAAAACCTTATACGGATACGAATTAAGTTAAATGAAGTGTTTTTTTCTAATTCAAAATTAGAGCAACAAAAACTAATCGTCAGACCATGGGTGCTGACATGAAAAGAAAGGAGATGTTGGTGCATTTTGCACCAACTTCTTCAATCGCCAGCCTCATTGCTTTTAGGAGCAATGCTTCCAATAATTGCTCGGTAAATAGTCATATATGACCATGACGATGATCGTAATGCTGACTAATTGATTTCTCCAAATGAATAACAACAAAATTAACAAGAATGTCGAAATCGGAAAATCATGACGCAACTCATCAAATGCTGTCTAGCCCACCAAGATTGAGGCGATGAAAAAGCCTATTGCGTACGCAGAAATCAGACTATTTTCACACGTTAAGCTCAATTCTTACTGAATTTTTACCATATAAAGAGCATATTATTCAAAGCGACAGCACATAAGTAAGCGTAACTGGTAGCGTCTCTGACCTATTAGTGACATTTCTAAAATCACCCCTGATAAAACTGTACTCTTTACTAGGAGGAAACATTTCAAATCAAGAACTTAGATAGAATTGCTCATAATTCTAAATACGTCAACTGATGACGGTGATGTGGTCTGATAAGGGCTCTTGTACAGCCCGAGACACGTGTTTCGTCCTTACAGACTCATCAGCCGGGCAGAACCCGTCGTCTGTCGATCTTTTCATAGCCAGTTCTGTCGGGAGCGTCGCACTCGGTGTTAGGTGAATGTTACACCTGACACAGAGTGTAAAGCGTACGTCGTCGATAACTATATATAAGGAGTGTGACGCTCCCGACAGAACTGGCTATGAAAAGATCGACAGACGACGGGTTGTGCCCGGCTGATGAGTCTGTAAGGACGAAACACGTGTCTCGGGCTGTACAAGAGCCCTTATCAGACCACATGACATGTTGGCTCAAATAATGATGAAAGGATATATTGAAATTTGAGCGTGGTCTAAACAAAGCACTCGAGATAAAGGTATGATGACGGTGATTTTTTCGTTACTAAGCAGGTATAACTGAATGTGCTCGTGTATACAAGTTCGTTCTGCTTCTATCGATATCGTGGATAAAATTCTAATAATACACACATTCGACTTTATGAGAGCAGTTAAACAGTCACTAATTTAACCTGTGTTAACAAACGACTTAAACTTTTTTTTCAAATTTTTTTTAAATGCAAAAATGTGGTCAGAAATAGGTGAATTTCAAGCCAACCAATTATAGGACGCATGCAACACTACCACTCATCGGCAATCGACAATGTTCCCAAGTAAAAAGGATTGGTCTGGGCGAACTTTCTCGAGTTTCTTTGAATAAGAACGAAACTTCTAAAGAATTACTCTTTGCCAAACAAAAAGATGCCTTCTGGCTGGCAGAATCCACGTTCAGAGTGTAATATTACTCTGCTTTTGTTCGTCAAAAATTTCGTTATTAAAACCTAACGGATTATTGTGGCCATGTGAGCATTGTGGTCTCTAAAAGCGTACAAGAACTTTTGATATAAAAACCCCTAGATTACTTTGTCATTATCGTTTTCCGGGTTTGAGTTCTATTTCTTTTCTATGAACCTCATTACTTGACACACAGCTTCCAAAGCAAAATGTTCGAGAACTACTGATAAGTGCTCGATCTTAGAAATCAGGGAGATATCTCACGGCACGTTTCCTTGAAATAAAGTTTGCTCTGTGACATTGAGAGTACATTATTTCTTTACATACGACTGTTTTTATAGACCTTGCTGAAAACAATGAAGAATCTTATAACTTAACATGAGATAAGTTATCTTACAGTGTAAAAGGTTCGTCGCCGCTAACTCTCGGTGTGGGTACTGGAGCACCCACAGAGGAGCGCCCTTAAAAATGGTTATCTGGCATGTTCAAATTCGAGCGCGGTCTCAAGAATAATTGAATGTACTAGCTAAGAGCAACGAGTGTACAACACTGTCTGTTGAGTGATTATTTCACTGGGCTTACAGTGTTAAATGTTCGCCGTCGCCAGCTCTTAGTGTGGAGAGTGGAGCACCCACAGAGGATTGGCAAAAGACGTAAGGGTGACTGCCCTGACTGACGAGACCGCCAAGGTCGAAACACGTGTATCAGGCTAGATAAGTCAGCGCTTATATAACAGGCCACGTGCGTGGCTCAAAAATGATTAAATGGCGTATTGCAGTGACAGTTATGTATTGTTTTGAGCGAGGTCTATCAGAAGCAGTCGAATGTAAAGGTATGATTCAATTCACTAGCCATGGGTGGTCGACTATTGGCCACTACAATGTTCGTAGATTTCATAGCTGACATGCGGTGATTTCGTAGATAATTCAGTGTGGATTTCTTCATGTACCCATGCAAGGAAATGACTGATCCAAAAGCACCGTGCAAGTGCCAACGTGCCATGATAGACCTCATTGAAATATATATATATATATATATATATATATATATATATAAATGAGTGCTTGATCCTTTTGAGAGACGAAGTGTACCAGCCGAGGTACGCGATTGTTTGAAGGCCTTTCTCGTTGCACAAAAGTTTTCCCTCAGACATTTGGTAATCACTCAAAAGCTTAAATCTTTGCAATTTCAGTAATTTGTTCAGTTTTAAGTGAAGACTTTTTCTTGCTCTGCAACAGCGAAAATAAAGTTATGTTTCACCCTCAGTTCATTCATTTGCTCGGCTAAGGCTTCAATACGGCTCTCCACTATAGTTTTATTAGTTGATAGATAGCCCGAATCTCGAGAAATTCGATGATGCAATTGGTCTTCTGGAAGGATGTCACAGAAAGCCGTAAGAGCGATATAGAAGAACATTTCACGTTTGAAATTTACCCCACTGCTTGGATCGCGGGTGGTATGTTCGCAATGATGGATAAATATACGTCTTGGGAACTGTATCTTTTCGTAAAGGATGGAAATCACGATTGAACCTTTTACAAGGTCTTTCTTGATAGAAAGAGTAGATACTTCTCCTGAAATCCTTCATTGTTCAACGATAATACCACGCCCATGTAAAAAGATAAACAAATTTCCAACCCCTATTGTGCACTAGTACCGCCTGTTGGCGAGAAGGTAGCTTGAGAGCCCATCTCCTATAACTAAATCTTTTAAATAGAGGTCCATGTGGAGGTAATACTAATATGTTGTTGACTGAGTAAGTGTAAGAAGAGCCCGTTCATCATTGCGTATGATACGGCACTTCCTCCATCAGTACCTATATCCAAAAAAAGTGTTTTACGCTCTTCATTGAAATATCTTTAAAATAGCTCAAATTTCGAAAATTTGAATGGTTTACTTCATTCTCCGGAAGTTCCTGTATTATCTGTTACAGTGAAGAGAAAGTGTTATATAACATTGGACTTTTATACGATGAGCAAAGTGTTTCACCACAAAGTTCAGCAATCCTTCGGTAGCATAAATCCCGGCAATTTCAGCAGTGTTTTTGGTTTTTCCAAGATATCCCTTCAGTGCGCTGCAACTCTGATCTTATTACTGCATTTCACATGAAGCGCATATGCCTTTCACCTGTATGTGTACGGGTATTGCAACATTGACATCGAACCGTCGCCGTTCAATATCCAGTCGATATTTCAAATCTCGATGATTTCAACGAGGTGCTTGCCTTTTGTAAAAAGTCTTTCTTCGAACTGTAGCAACGAGAATAATACTGTGTTATACATCTGAGTGTTCATCACTAGACACATCTTCTCTTCCAGGCTTTCCCACACATTCAATAGCGCAGATTATAACAATTTGCAAAGATATGCTTAGTTTTTGGGGAAGACTATCTAGTGTGTCGTTACAGCTAAAAGAATGCTGGGTTTTACACTCGGCGCACCGCACGCCCATGTTAGTTGCGCTGGACGATCGACAAGGAGCCGAGTGTGAGACTCAATAATCTCTCAGCTGTAACAACGCATTAAAACGTCCTTTTCGAAAACCAAGCTTGTCATTGAGATTGTTGAGATTTGTGTTATCAAATGATTATTAGAAATCAGAATGAAAACCTCTGTCCAGCGGAAGATGCTTGATTGTGAAAGAAAATTTGGTCAATGTTAACCGGCGAGATATTTTCAAACCGATCTCATTCGCTGAACATGGCATATTTATAGATCTGTTAGTAATCTTGCGAAAGCATAAATCTCTAGCTCGACTGCGTCACCGGTTTTTTGAAATACTTTATATAAAACCGTAGCATATAGAATTGAACTTTTTTTCTCACTCGCTTTGCGTCCGCATTTTTACGAATAAGTATAAATCTCGGAAAGCACGAAATGCACATCATCGTGTAGGGCATTTTTAGTAGTATCAGAATCTATCTTTCTATCTGAAGTTTCTGTTGAAGTGGTTGAAAAAAACCTGAATACAGTTACGATACTCGCCGCAGTTTTGACGCATAGTGCGGTAGATCACTGCTGAATTACGCGAAGTACAGCGGGCGAAAACCTCACTAACATGTACTTGCTGTGGTTTTCTTTACATTTACTCAGCTATGAACCTTTCGGTGACTTCGTTAGCTTGCCGGCCACCTCACGGAGAAGGGGGGCGACCTCGTATTTGATTTTTTGTCATTCAGCTGGACATTTATACACCACGTCGGCAGAAAATTCAGGTGAAAACGTAAACTCTGGTCCGATCGAATATTGTCTACACTCTGATATGCTTTTCAAGCTTCCAGCTATATATGCGCGCGATTAAAATGAAGACGAAAAGACGGTGCGAAACAAAATCCTGTTCTGGAAGCTACGTGCTATATAAAGGGTGTGATCAAAAAAAAACTGGGCGAAGTGTAATTGTAGCCAGATATTTAGACTATCGAGGATTACTAACATTTTTATGTGAAATTCTTGTCCAGCGAATGAGATCGTTTGAGAATCGGTAGCCGTCTAACATATAACTATCGCACTTTATGCTTTACCTTTACAGTACTATGTAAAAACCGTGTAAAATTAGAACATACAATTCATATTTTCGACATTCAAGCTGTCGAGTAATTATTCAAGCCGTAAAAGAGAATCAAAAGTGCATTTTTCGATTCTGGGTGCGGGCAGAGTAAAAACACCGAGAATACTTGTGAGGAGACAGTTTTGTGACCATTAGTTTGCATAATGCCGATGTTCTAATTTTTATTCGAATAGCGCTGTTCCTTACCGCTCAAAAATATTGTCAACTATCCATAACTACTTGATCTTTTCTCACTTACGTCAACTCTGAATAATTATGAATCAACGAATGATTGATTTAAACTTAGTTACAGTGAGAGTTTTCGATGGACACGTATCAAATAAAGCATACACAGCAATTTTCAATGAATTTCTAGTTGTCTTCTAGTTTTCGTTTACTACGATGACTCCTGGGTCTTGTGTAATACTAAGGAAGAGCAAGACTGAAGAGTTTCCTTGTGATCTCCTTGTACAATGCATTACAATTGATTGAATGCCAAATTCAGTACAATTGCTTAGTAAACCAGCGTTTTTCTCTACACAAGACATGCATAACTAGAAAAAGGCATGTGGGCGAGTATAGAAAATCTTGTTATATCAAAGTAATACAAGATTCCCAAATATTTTTGCCAAATGAAGGAAAAAAACCTTGATCAAACAACAAAAGCGCGCAATTCGCTCTGCGTCGCCTCGATTTCTATAGCCATCCGCTCGGGGTTAATTTCTATACGCAAATGATAATGAATAAATGAAAGCACTGAGGTTATCAGATTGCAGTACTGAAAACTTGCTTGAGTGAAGTGTCATTTGGAAATGAATGACTCGACTGCCATTGGTCAATCTTCAGAAAGTAATTGCTGGTTCTTCATTTTTATAATCCTCTGTTTGTATGATCGACTGCGTTATGATGAAGCGACTGAAGATTGTCGCTTTAGCCCTCTTGAGACCATAGACCTACGTTCTCTGCGTCACTGAAATTCAACGTCTTGCGTCTATCAATGGCGTCTAATGGTGTCTATCATTATTAGACGCACCACTCTGATTACTGCGCGTGTTCCAGTATTCCAACATTGGTTCGTCTCCACATTTATTTGTGATCCCATATTTTCTCGAACGTCACGGGTCGAACACGTCTCCGTGCAGTTTCGAGGCTAACAAGCTGAGGCGTTTCGTACGGCGTTCATGTTTGATCGCCGCAGTATGCTGGGGAGTGGCGACTTTGCGCCAACAATTGCTACACTGGTGTTGACTTTGCCGAGTGTCTATGACAGAGGCGAACATACCTGCGAGAGGTGCAGAAAGAATACACGGACCTGATGCTAAAATTTCAAGGAGCAACGGCTGGACGAGGGGCAGACAGTGGTCGTACGAAACAATAACGGCGTAATGGTGCTCAGCCGAAAAGATGAGAAAAAAAGTAGTTATAATTTCCACAGTACATAACTCCGTTACCAATACGGCGGCGAGGAAATCGTGCAGAATCAAAAGAAGCGAAAGTTTTTCGCATATCTCAGTGGCCAAATGATTCTCCACTGTTGAAAATTTAGGAAGGCATGAAAATAGTAGATGCGTTTTGCTGTTAGATTGTTTCATAACATTCATTTTTGCAGCTGAGCTATTGCGCCTCTTTATTCACTTAATGACCCATGTTTGCATGATGAACTTCTGAGAATCTACAAGGACTGCTCAAAGACAATCTCGTTCACCGCTTTCAAGAAGAACGTATGTCAGCTACTTACCAGACGACATGGCGGCAGAGCCAACATCTCACCGCGTTCTCGCAAAGTCCCTTATCACACTACTACATCGAAAACGTTGTATTGCATGTTATAGAGTCTAGCAGGAGATGGAGATGTTGCAAATGTCCGAAGCAATGCCAGACGAGTAAGCGCGAAGTACAGTCTATGTTATAGTAACTATGTTCAGATAGTTCAATGTTGCTTGTGAAATTGTGTTCGTAAGCGTTCTAGGCGTTTCGACATATACATGACGTAAGTTTCAATCATTATTGTACTTTACTGCAGACAATAATGAAATTCAGATTGGTTATTTTTAGAAATTACGCTTGCTGATTGTTCTACAAGTTCTATTTGATAATCGCAAGAGGTACGTATTCTGAGCAAGAATGGTAAGTTGTTGACCTTTACTCATTTATAAGCCATACTGCTGCCGCTGATCTATGCCGATTGCATAAAATGCTGATATTAAACAAATATAATCAGTATAAGCCTCAAAACTCTATCATTTTTTGTAAAATATAATCAGGCTTCATGAATTTGTGAATGTTCTTCAAAGCGACACTCTATAAATGAATGAAAGTGGGCTTCACCATAGCATATATCAATTAGGTACTGAAGCATCACAGCAAATAAGCTTCTCATGGAAGTTTGATTCAATGACATTTTATCTTATTCTGAAAAGTGTCTCTAACATATGAGCTTCACCACACAACTACTGATGATCCCAGAATCAAATTAGGACCGAGATTTCTATACTTCAAATTATCAAGTACCTGATAAATCTACTTAAAAAACCTTGCCCCACAAAAAGCCAAGCGACCAGAAGTTTGATACACTATACGCTTCGAGGGCAAAGCGTAGAATTCTCTTCGTTGCTACAGCCCACCAACAGAGCCTTTTCAAAGACCAATCCATTGTTAGAAACGCAATTCTTTGCTGCAATCGAATGGGCACTGAAAATCTTTCCCGTGAGAAATCCAGAAGAAGGTCAGTGTACTATTATTGGCACACTTGGTCACGAAAGGATCAAAGATTGTATAGTCGTCTCCGCAAACTTACCTCAGTCTATATAAAATCCTTCAACAAAGCTTAATGTTGCTGGGTGACTAACGAATTTTTTGAGGCGGCATGATCCTTGTTCCCGTATCACTGATCGGTCGTTAATGGCTGAGAGACGATGTTCACGGTTTTGACGAGAGCGCGAATTTTACCGACACCTCCACTATCGTCTGTTTCAAGAAACACTTTTCTTCTTTTTCGTAGCGTAATACAGGTGGCGCTTTCTCGTCTCGGCCAGACCGGTAACGTCACATCTTTTATTTCTTGCTCTTAATATTACGTTCTCCTTAGAAGATTCGTGTGCAAATATCATCGGTACGGATAGTCACCTTCAACCATCGCAATTTTCGCAGCCTACTTTGGCAATGAATTTGTGACAACCTCTCTGTACTCGTTATTTATAACGATGTCGCATCGAAACCTATCTGCGGAAAAGAGGAACAAGGGTTGTTTTCTTTAGCGTGTTTAGCTTTCTATATCCAACGCAGAGGTTGCTGAGCTGTGAATGTGGAATCTTTACACTCACGCTCCCAGTTCCTGCTGGAGGGGCAGGAAGAGCCTATTCATTGGAGGCGACTCCTAATCGCTACCCACGTACTTTTCAATATCTTCTTTGCAGGTTTTGATCTATTTGGCCGGTAAAAAAGAAGGTGTGCTTAGCTGACGCCAAAAAAACAGGGAGTTCCTGGTTAATGAAGGAAAGGCATGATAGATTGGCGCTGAAGAAACAGAGAGTCCATCTCCTGAACCATTTGCGTATCAAGGAAGTACATAATCTGAAACCTTCTGTCACTGAGTTGAGGCGCCCCACGTGCTTTGGCAACTAGCTTAACATAAATTCCTTTATGAAGAAGATTCGTTATATATATGGGGGTAAAGGTGGTGGCTCAACAGTTGTGACACCTGGTACGATGCGGCGTAGAGCTGATCTTACCTGCAATATCTTTTGGCAATCAATACGAAATCCTATTAAGCGCCTCAGCCTTGACTATCTTTGAAATTACAAGATGCGCTCAACCAGTATTCCACGATGTTTCATGAGGAAGACGGAAAACGAATTGAATGCTGGAAGTACTGAGATCCGCTCAGTGAGAAAAGAGCTTGAAGCAGATCAATAAAAGTGGTAAAGTATTATAGAATGAAGATATGCTAACTGGACGCATGTCTGGCTTTCATAATGACTCACCGTGCGTTACAGCTGTTTCAAGATCATGCTGCTATCCTTGCAAACAAGTTTGGCACATTTATCGACCCGAATGAAATGAAAAGCTTGGAGAACGTTGGGAGCGGGATCGAACCATTGACCAGCGACGACGCATAGTGGAAAATTCTGATGATGTACGTAACTTATTCGCACATTGGTGCATCAATGACGCTTTTAGATTTCAAGTTGCGTTTATTCACCTGTCTTGTAAAATCGTGGTTGTCATGAATACGGAGATTTGTTAGTTTCAGAGTGCCTTTTTCCCAAAAACCAAAACGTGAGCATGGTCGAACGGTATCTTATGACTTTACCATTCGACCATACTCACGTCGCCGCTCTTTATAGTAAGTGGTGATGTTTAGTAAATACTTTTCGTTGTTTGCGACAGTGACGATATAGTGAACACTGTCAAATAAGAATATTAGAAAATGAAAATACTGTAAAATATGACAGAACATTAAATATACTATCTTTTAGCGGTAGACGCCGTTCCCATTGCAGAGTAATCTCACCAGAATTGAACTAAATCACCCAAATCAGTAAATAGTCTGATTATGTTAATAATAATTGTTTCTTAAGCTAGAATAAGCTTTACAGGAGGATCTTGTCCGTATTTTTGAAGCAAGCTAAATTGGAATCCGAATTCGGCTTCGTGCAATGCCGCAATTCTGGCACGAATAGGTCGTCATTTCAATCAAGTTTGTTAGTCGCTAAATCTGCTATCCTTTATTAAACCTTCATTTTTACGAGAATTTATATCTGTATGTTTATTAGCGCTGTCTCTTGGCAGCTTTTGTAAATGAGTTATTTTTCTAACCATAGCTGGGGCTCTACAAAAGAGCGTTTTTTTTTTCTGACTTTCATCACTGAATCACCTTCATTCGATGGATTCCTTCTACTCCACTGATCTTAGCACTTGTTGCATCTAATTGATTCTCCCGCTGCCATCACTTGAAAAAGTTCGTTAAGCTTCAAGTGTTTCCGTTAGGTGGCTGCCAACGATTCCTTCGCTGTCTTCGCGAACATCACTAAACTGTGATCGAAATGATTCTCGGCTCGGACTTTGGGTTAGTTGTGCCATGGAGCCTCTGTATGTATTGAAACGATTGCATTCATTCCAAGCAAGCGTGGTACCAATTCCAGAGAACATGGAGAATCGCAACACTTTATGAGTTCGTGGCGTGGTCCGTCGTGTTCGTGATGAGCGGTATCACTAACACTGTGCTATCTATCTTTTGAAAATCTGATGGATAAACGCATGCCGAAATAAGTGTAAAATCTTTTAGATTTTGTGTAGAACATTTCTCACAAAGGCTTACGAGCACCATAACAGCGTTTGCGGTATTTACTGCATTGAAGATCAATTCCATTCATGAATGATGTAAAACATGATAATATCTTTCCAAAGCGGCATTTTTGACATATATAGACACTCGAGACAGCTAACTAACTTATTTGTAGAATTTTCATTGAAGGAACAAATGGAGTTGCGATTAATGCGGAACGATGTACAAAACTCCGAACTTCGGCAGGGTTTTTAACCCACGTTTAACGCTTTCTGGAGCGCGTGCTAAACACTACACTAGAATGATTCCTGTACGGTTACCACTACTTCTGCGAAACAAGTCATCGATTTTCTTAGCAATCAACCATCTACGGTGTGGCCTGTTAGGCACATACCGACATTGCGCCCGTATTACAGAAAGGGCGATGGCAGAAGAGAAGCTGCAGTAATGTCATGGTTAACACGCGCTCCCGGAAAGGTTGACCAGTGTTCAACTCCCTCCCGTGGTTTAGAGATTCACACAACACTCAGCATTATGAGATCTGCAGTTACAACATCAGCGCACAGCTAAAAAAGGCGTTCAAATTAAGAGTTCTTGACGATTACATAGGGTTTTCAATCACACAATCGGTAATATTGCAGTCAGAGCAGCGCCTCTGTGGGTGGCGAGCAGAAAGATGTACATTTTGTAATAGGACTAATAATAACACCTCTCTTCCACTGCCATAATTTTGAAGTCTATGTGTTGTGAAAATTCTTGAGATGAAACTTCTCCATAAAGTGAACTCCTCCCTAGATTTCTCATACATGGCTATAACACTTGTCTGACTGGAATATCCAGGTTGTCCTGTCATCATCACGTTTTAACTCGGGTTATGCACGGAGTATTCAAACCACATTTTGTGGCACCTATTGAAAATCAGTAAAATTACAAGTGTTTCAAATCAAGTCGAATTACACGTAAGCGTTTTTTATGCGAACGGACGCTTTAGAAAAGCTGTGAATGTGAGCCTTGTAGGCGCATTGGTTCGTAAATATGAAAGAAGAGTCATTATATAAGTGTTGTCTGATCAGCCAACAGTAGCAACCAAAGCATTTCTTATCATATTGTACATATACTCAAGTGTATATAGGTGGTTGAAGTAGGAGTGCCGTCTTTCTTGGCTCAAAAATCAATTACTGATCGTGAGCGCCAGTATTTTTTGTTGCATGGTCTGAGCGGTGCCTGTTTTTATTAGAACTTATCATCGTAATAGCCGTTGATTGAAGATCAGAGAATATAAAAGCCTGTGTGTTAATACTTTGATAAGAGCCGGTAACGGTCGATCGGTGACGAAGTGATATGAAAAAATAGACGTTACGAGGCATGAAGTTTGAAGTTTGAAGTGGAGGAAAGGACGCTCATGTGGTTTGAATGATACTTGCGATGTTTAAGCATTCAAAGATACTATAGTAGAGGGTGATATCAATGTAATGTCGATCCGAGTGCACATAACATGAGCCTTATGATGGGTGAAAACACTGGAGGTGAGGGTGATACCTCAATATGAGACTGCTGGCGCACTCCTTTTATTAGTAGTCTAGAGTACTTTTCTGTTGCACAGCATATTGTAGTTATACTCAAAATAATTAGAAGAATTTACTGCGCATTTCTTGAATAGGGCTCAAAGAACCCTTATACATTAACTAAAGTTCTTTTCATTAGAGCGCTTTCAGTGGTGGCGCGATTATATAGGTGCGTATTTAGTATTGTTGAGTGATATGTGAAACTTTGAACATCGCATTGAATTCGAGCCTGAATTTTACCGCTCTGGAAAGAGTGAAATGCGGATTCGAATCTCTTCCGACGTTCGAAGGTTTGCATGTCACTCAACATTATTGAATATATATTTCTAGATTTTAGTCGAATTTTGAATCACTGCATACGAGTTAATCAGCAATTCAAGTTTGATACAACTTTCTAGGACGACACATGATCATAGCCAATGTGTAGTCCACGTGTTTGTTGGAAAACATAAAATGGAATTAAAACAAACATACCAGGACGATCAGGATGTTTCATCTCGCTTCTAAATTCCGTTCAAGATTTTACAGAGAATTGTTTAGCATCAAAATCTTTACTCAAGAAAGAACAATCTCAGATTCAATGCTGGCTAATACACAGCCAACTAAAAGTACTTCGAAAGCCAACTTTACATTATACGTTCAAAAAACGACAGATTAGTGAAACGACTAGAGGATGATAGTAAGAAACACAAGAAATAATCAGTAAGAGCAAACACTTATATAAAGATGGAAGGGAGAAAAAAACAAGGTCCATGACACTCATACTTAAATAAGATTAATGGAAAAAGATATGGATAGTTTGGAGGGAGCGAACATATTTGACAGTGACGCACAAATTCAAGCGAAACAACACACTGGCCTCTACCCAAATAAAACTCTAATATACGTTAATTTTCATATTTAAAAGAGAATTCACTTGGAGCAAAATTCTAAGAAAAAATATGAAAGAATCGCATAACTATGAAAGTTCGAGAGGATCGCAAATTTCATGAGAGTACCATGAGAGCTGAAGTATTTTCAATAAATATGGAGCCAACGTATCCAAACTCACATTTGTATAATGTGTATGCTTGCATATTTAAGTGTTCATGTGTATGTGTGCACTTGGCTTTGTATATATCAATATGTTTGCGTCTACATGGATGTATTCAGTGTATCTGTCTGTTTGAATGCATCTGTCCGGTTTATGTACATGATGTACGTGCTACGTGTTGCTGCTGTTTTTCGCGTTGAAGTGCATGTATGCGCGTATATATGTGTCCATGTGTATGATTATGTCGTACGTGTGCATATGTGCATGTGTGGATGTGTGCGTGTACATGTGTGTGTATGTGTGCGGTGTGTTTGCTTATTAAGATGCAGGCCTAAACACTGACCATTCGCGTAGACAAAAATTGTTAGAATTTAGGCCGGTTGCTCCGGTCTCAGTGCTTGCACACGACGTATGTACTCTGATTCTCGGAAGAAGTCAGACTGGAAGGAGTCATGTCGTATAGTTGACATCTCTGCAACGGAAAAATTTTGCTTTCTTTCCTCTTTGTCTTGCTTTATGGCGCAGCTGTGGTAAATAAACGTTTATGAAATGTCACTGCCATGAACGATTGCGAATCTAATTTTTGTTGTCATTTGGACGATGGAGGAGTACTCGTCTATTTATGCTAAAGACTGCGTTTGACATGAAATAGACCCCACTGAAAAACTACGCAAAATCTCCTAGATCCATGCCAACCTATGCAGTGTGGTGTGTAAGGAACACAAACAGGCGACCATATAAGGGAGAACGAAGTTGTATTGAGAATCACATGATTTAATAAAGACTCCGCTCTACTAAATGATAACCGTTCAACATAAAAACAGCAGAAATAAGAGATTATTTAAGGCAAGTTACGTGGGAGTAGACTGAATATTCAGGCACTATTTCACATCAACGTCAATTTGACAATTTTTCAAAAAGAACATCGTTAAAAATCTGCTACATTTTCACAAGTTGTGACTAAGATTAAGGGAACATTAGCTTGACACTACCTGAAGAAATCTCGTCTATGAACCGCAATTACATAAGTAACTAGTGTGGTTCGAATGGACGATCCCGTAACTCGTTGTCGAGAAAATCCCGTACATCATTCCATGTGACCTTAATGTTAGAAAAATGATAGCATGTACTTCTTGCCGTTATTATTTCCTTTTTTTTGTCACCTTTCCTCTTCTTTTCCGCCTCATTGCTCCGAGTAGAGTAACAATTCCTTTTAACTCTTCACTCATTCCCAGAAATCTGAAAAATAGAGATTTCATCTTGTCATGTGATAACATGTTGGGAAAACAGAGTAGAAGGAGGAAAAAATGAAAAATAAAGTGGCATTGCCATAACTCGATATTCACCGTTTCGCTCTACCAAAATGGTGAATTCGAGTAAAGTAAGCTTTGAGATGAGTAGAAGCCAAATCATCGCACATAGTCACTACAGAAAGACCTAAAAAAGCGTTGATAACTACGCTACAGTATGCTAAGTATAACAGCAATTAATCACTTAGAATATAGCAAAACTCAGGAAACAGTCGAAGGAGTCAAATCGTTTTCATTAGAAAAATAAAAAAGTTACCGACAATCACAAAGGCGACAGTGAGTGAAAGAAAAATCTAATCTTGGACGACTATGTCTCCCAATCCAACAGTCACAGTTAAGTTGAATCCAAGGTGAAAGGCATGAATGAAAGACCATGTACTGAAATTTATCACCGAATCCTAGTATTAAGCGATTGTATGCCAGTAAAGATTTACGTATTACGGATGATTTAGTTGTTCTATAAACATCGTATATAAAAAGCTAAATAAGATAAATATTCACCGTTCCCAGTTTATAAACATAGCTAATCCCATAGAGCAATAAAAACAAATACAAGCAACACAAGCTCCTAAAATAAAAAAATTTTTTTCTGTCATATGTGGGATCTCTATAGAGTGTTCAGAAGAACTTATGGAAAATGATTACACTAATAATATCCCTGGTAAAAAACCACAAAACACACCATGACATCAAAATATTGAGCAGTGAAGTATATAGCAACCAAAAAATATGGTTTTCTCTAATGATCAAACAGGGTAATTGAATTGAGGCAAAGGAAAATATCAACAAACTACCTGATAAGGCATCAAATGACTTGGGAAAAATATCTAACAAGTGGTGAAGAGAGATTTGAGCTGTAAAGCAGGTGCAACGTATGGTTACCGCTAGGTCTCGTATGTAAAGAGAAGGTGAGGTATTGAACTATACAAAGCACACTTACCGATTGGAAAACCAAGAAGAATTTCCTTATCACTCGGGACTATTAATAATTCATATCAAGGAAAATTAACATCCGAATATTTTTTCACCTTTTCCGAAGCAATCAGTTACAAATTTCAACGACGACAACAAAAACCGTCGAAAGAAAAACATGATGAAGAATAGTGAGATGATTGGCAGAAAATTGACGTTTAACATAAAACCAATTACGTTACACACCAATAGGGAACCATAATTTATCTTCAGTTCCGTCCGCACCAAGAATATCTAATGTGTCCGTGTTACCGTTTAACGATTGCATTGACTTTCGTCGGCCAGATCGACTACGCTAGATCCACTGCTATAACACAGAAGTTGAAGATCTTGTTTTTTCAAATGCAACACAAAGATCTA
This sequence comes from Parelaphostrongylus tenuis, assembly GCA_019055375.1. Lineage (NCBI taxonomy): Eukaryota > Metazoa > Nematoda > Chromadorea > Rhabditida > Metastrongylidae > Parelaphostrongylus > Parelaphostrongylus tenuis. The sequence continues at coordinate 61,654 of JAHQIW010002045.1, forward strand.
GTTCTTTGACTATAGTTATTGCAACGGGGCGCGTGCGGTGCAGTGATTAGAGGTGTCCTGCGACACTCACGTAGTTAATGGTTCCATCGCGCGCTCAACGCTCCCCAGGCCTTCCATCACTCCTCGGTCGGCGAACTGATAATAGAATAATTGCTGCCAGACTTATCGGGGAGCATAGCAGCATTAATTTGGTACATCGCTAGGCCATTAGGAGTTATCGTGACGGCCAGATATGCTTTCAGTCACCTCAAACGATATTTGATGAAGTTGAATGAATGCGCATCTTTAGGGAATGATCAGGCTAGAAACTTTGCCTTATCATATCTTTGTCCTGTCACTAGAGCATTCAAAATCCTTGGACGTACATTAAATCTTGGAAGAAACTTTATTGCATCGCATTAACGGCGCCAAAGCTTCTACGAGATAGTTGTTTTTTTGAATCTAAAGCTGTTTGATGCAGATGGCGCAGATCAACCTGAGCAAAGTTTGAATCTTAAATTTTTCCAGCTCAAGCATGTCGGAACATTGGAGAATACCACCATGTCGTCCTAGATAAAATACCGCCTATTCAACTGTCCTTGTGTTCCCGATATAAGCTCCAACACATAAAAGCATCTTTAAGGAATAAAAACCCGTGTGATAGGAAAAAATGGGTACAATTTAAAAGCTAATCAAGTTCAGGATAAGATCAAATATGCTCCTTAACATCGAAAAAGAAGTCAGCGTACGGTTAAATGGATTGAATTTCGTACATGTTAGGCGTTATGTGTGAAATAAAAGAAAGCTGTTATATGATCAAGAAAGAACTTTTTCTGTTAACGGCCACGTTTCTCCAAATCATAAATTTTTTTCAAAGTTGAAGGTTTTTTGGAAGTTTTCCGCAATGAGAAAGATAACTGAAATAGTCATACTATTTTATTTTGAGCTAGTTCAATAAGCAAAAAAAATCAGGCATATCTTCTTTCATTGAAAAACTTTTTGCTGTAGAAAGGCAATGTGAGAAGCCACGTAGTAAAAATGCTTCAAGATTAGCACAGCCTAATGTCTGCTTTTGACCTCAGGATTGAATGACAAGTCACTCACTCAGAAAAAAAAGGAAAAGGATAGCAGTTATTCACTGAGAAATCCTGAGAATTTGTTTTGCAATGCATTCAACATATCATGCAAGTTTCTAATAAGTTATTTATCTGGATGGATTCTTCGAAAATTTCGCAACACGCAAAACAGATGATAAGCAAAGAAATCTAACGATCATGAAAAACAGTTTGAAATAATGAAACAGGGATACTAGCCTTTATTTTCCGTGTCATCCGATTCCAATTGCTAACAAATTTGAGCAACGTTTCTGAGAGAATTTTACCGGCCGCAGTAATGAACATCAATGGAATACTGACCAACGCAAAAACTTCAGCAAACACTTTATCGACATCCGTATCTACAGAAACTTCACCATATCCTGAAGGAAAACTCATCTAGTGTTTATATTATTTGATTGATATCTCTAACATTCTCAGAAGCAAATAACAGTGAAAGAGGCGAAAATCATAGCCATAATTGTGTAACGAATGATACAATATGATTCCATGCTATAGGGAATCCTGTCTTGCTCTTCAGCTGCCCATTTTACATCTTAATAATTCCCATCTTCCTATTCGAGTGTTTTCTTAAGACCACAGCTCAAAAATCAATATGCCAAATAACCATTTCTAAGCCACGCATTTCATGTGGTCTGTTAAATGGGCCGACTTATCAAGCCTGATACACGTGTTTTGATCTTGACGGTCTCGTCAGTCGAATAGTCACCCTTGGTCTTTAGCCAATCCGCTCAGGGCGCGTAGTCCCTTATAAAGCTAAGCAGAGAAAAGCAGAAACCAGAGCAGTAAGCAGTAAGCCAAGCACAGACCGTAGTCGAGCTAAAAATTCGCTCCAGGTGCAAGACGTAATTTTATTAAAATATTAGAGATCATATCAAGGGCGCCGTTTCTCCAGCTATCGAATGGCTAGCAAAAGTCTGGTGAAAAATCTGGGCTCGACGAGATAACCACAAGATAGCCACTGTACCCTTGCGAGAATTAACATCAAAGGGTTAAAGTAAAAAAAAGAGCTTGCAAGATTAAGAAAGTACTTGTGTTTTTACATTCGCAACAGAATGGCAGGTGCGAACGCTGATTCTCGACCAGAGGAACCACTTTCACATCACAGTGTGAATGACAACGAGTGTATGCTTGTTTTATCCATTACTAAAAAAATCTAACAGAATCTTTCCTAAATTGAATATGAGAACATCTCTTGGCGCTGATAAGTCTCTGAGGAATGCTCCATGCTCTCAACTTCATTAAGCATCGTCTGAGGTGATTTCAATAGACATTTGGCCTTTACAATGACTCGCCGTAAGCTAACAGTGTTTAAACTAAGTATGCTGTCCTCCCAGACAGGTCTGGCACCATTTTGCCGACCCTGGTGGGATTAGGAGGTTTGGCCAACGTTGGACGTGAGATTTAAGCCGCACAGGGTGCCCCTAACCACTGCGTCTTATGGGCCCAATTTTGAAGTCAGGTTATAATGATAAAATGCAACATTTCGCCACTTTATGAATTTTTATTTTGCTGCTTTAACTGCGGTATCATGTAACAGATATTCTTCCTTGAATGCGGAAGAGCGAACAAAAAATCGACCATAGCGAGGGTTAGACCCGCCTCCTATTCTTAGCGGGGGCCTGCGCTATAATTCACCACCGAAAGCAGCATTTTCTGGTAAAAAGAGTTTGTCAACTTGAGTTTTACCTTAGGGTTGAGTGGTAAGCAAAAATTTGACCAAAAGCGGCGTTCAACCTGCGTTTCGCCCATGCTAAGCGCGGTGGTGGCGAGACGGCCCCTCGGGGTGTAGTGGTAGCATGCGCCACCGGCATGGGTGGAACGCGAGTTCAACTATCGTCTGTGGTTGAGTTTTTGTTTACCACTCTATTATAAAGTGAAGACGCATAGTTGGCAATCTCCTATTACTGGAAAATGCTATTTTCGGTGGTGAAGTGATAGCACGCGCCCCTGGTATGGATGAAACGAGGGTCCGTCTCTCATCTAGATCGAGTTTTGGCTTACCACTTAATTCCTCTTAGGTGTATTCGAAATATAATAACAGCAGTAAAAGCAAAGCAGTAAAAAAAGGAGTAAAAACAAAAAAATCCTGAGTATGAAAAAGCAGCAGAAACAAAAGAAATTTTGAGTATGAGTTTTCTGTCACGAATCGGGGTTACGATCGAAAAAATGATAATTTTTGAACCAGACCGAGATTTGGACTTTTTTAACACATGCCAGGATGAACGATGGATTGAAGAACTCATTTGACACAATTGAAGGAGTGGAAACTCAATAACACTGTAGATCAAACAGAATAGAGGAAATCACACCTTGAGGTTATATCCGTCCTTCGTCCTCACAGACAGCACACCTTTATAGACTTGAAAACCAGCCGGACAGCATTCGACGTGAAAAGAACGATAACAGGAATCACATTCTACAAGTTGGCCTGCAACATCTTATAAAGGAAAGGCTTGGAATCATATGATCACCCTAAAAACGCCGTCTTAAAACTCTTTTAAATTTGTTGATAAATACTTAATAATCTGAAATGAATTTCAAAGCATTGGTTCTTAGTTGAAAGTTCAACACGTTTCACCATTGAAGCGCTTGCTAACCCTTACGCTAACAGGGTTCCTATCATTTTTACCTCGGTACAATGCGTTAATTAAGCTAAACTATTGACGGTTGATTGTCGACAGGATCGAGTGATAGGAAAACAGGAGCCTTGTGTAGTGGTTAGCGTGTGTCCCTGGAAAGGGTTCAACGTGGTTCCAGTTCCCTGCCGACAATGTTTGAAGTGTTGCAGCATCAGCAACATTGTTGGATATATACTACAACATCATGTTACTGTCAAATAACGGGCAAGTAAAGGATTCTTACTGTTACATTGTCCGTTCATTCATTTCAAAAAGCTAAAATCGCATGTTTCTTTGACATTTCGATTTGACATTTTTGACCTAACTGAACAAACTTTAGATCACATAAACACTATCGAGAAAACCTTTAATTTATGCCAACAAAGTAGATAGATCATAAAATCCTCGAAAATAGGAAAGGTACCCTGGTTTTCAAGCATTTCAGTTGTCCCGAAGTCATTGCCAAATTTCAACAAAACCAGCACATTTTTTGGCATGAACAAATCTATGAAGATGGGCAAACTTAAGCCCAAAAATCCTTTCTATAACATGAAAGAATCGAGAAAAAAACGATGATTAGTGGTCAAGTCGCACTTCACTAGAACTTCAATAAGATGGATATTGTCACTTCTTTACAACTGCGAAAACATTTGTTGTAGATGATTTGGAAAACTGAAATCTCTTTATCCTCAATATTTTTCACTTTATTGATACAGCGTAGTGAGAATAATGAACATCTCAGTACTACTTACAAAGAATAGTTTCTTCTATAATTTAGGCTCAAGCCTAAGACTAAACCATAAAATTGACATTCTGTCGGCTGACGCCTAGACAACATTTGGCTTCTTCAAAGCTGATACGTTGAATCAACCGTCCACAGTCGCTTGACTCCGCTGCGGATCTTTGCCTTCGTTGTCGTTCAAGTCCGATCTTCTTCGGTGGAACACAGCTCAAATGTTGAATTACACCAAGCAAAGTTCCTCTATCCAGAACGGCTTGCATGCTGACTATTCAGTGGCAGTGGGCTGTACCACTTTATAATCTATCAACCTCGTGGTATCAGCTAACATAGAGGAGACTATTATTGATTGGCTAAGATGAGGCCAATGGAAAGTTGTTACTCAAACTGCATGGACTATTATGGCATCGTTCATTTTGTTTATCAGTCAAGGGCGATAAGTTTTTCTAGTAGGAAATTATATTAACTGTAGATGGGCGACAATGTCTATCTCTATCCAATAATGTCAAGTGACGTGAAAGTTGAACTCGCGTAAGCCCTTCCAGAGAGCGCGCGCTAACCACCGCACTGCCCGGGTCTCTGCTATGCTATCACTATTTCTACCGTGCAAGGATAGGGTTCTGTCAACAGCCAAACGGCAACGATTTAGCCTAACAAGCATATATCAGCATTATAGCCAGCTTTGTGGCCCTGACTCGTACTAAGAGAAATAGCAGAACAAGTACGCCGGTAGTGCAATGGTTAGCACCCTTAATCAGAACGGTTGAGACACGAGTCCAACTCCTGCCCTAAGGTTGAACTTTCTTATTAGTTAACATTATTGAATATATGGTTGAGACATTGTATCACTAAAAACAAAGCAGCAGAACAAAAATTCCCTAGTTCATGCCGCGACTGGAAAGCGAACATAACTCGGACCGAAGTCGTTTTGCAACGTTCCACATAACACGCCGAACAAAAGTGTAAGAGACATATGAGTTCGTCAAGGATTTTTTGTAGACACTCCACACTATACTCGGCAGCATTATAGTCCTTGAACATTATCAATGAGATACCAAAAGATTTCATAGTAACTACTCGACATCTAAGAAAGTTGAATGGCACGCAAAACATTCAACCACAAGCGGGAGTAGAGCCTGTGTTTCATCCAAATCGGCGGCGCGTGCTACCAATGCACCACATGCCGCCGCTCTGCTGCTACACTCTTTGATATAAACTATGGAAGCTGCATGGCCTCTCGCTGCATCGAGTTAGTGCTGCTTTTCTCACACAGGTCTGGGACTTGTTTGTACCAATTTACCGACTCCGGAGGGATGGATGGCTTGGTGACCCATGAGCGCGAAATCGAATCATCGGCCTTGCGTACGACACAGAGCCCTCTGACCACTGCGTCATATGTGCCACCAGTATGGGTGGAAATATCACTCAACATTCTTTGATATCTACAACATCGTAACACTGCTAAGTGAGAACGAAGAAATCTTATGAATTACACATAGAAATGCATGTATGTGTACATACATATATGCACATATTATTTTATTGTGTATGCATACATATATGCACATATTTATGTGCATGCATATATATAGGAGTGTTTGTGTCACAGTGGTTAGAGATGCTCTGCGTCGCACACAAGGTTGATAGTACGATCTTGCGCACATGGCTCACCAAGCCCTCCACCGTTCCGAGGTCGGTAAGTCGGTGCCGGAGTGGCGGGATGGATATATAAGGAGGACAAGTCCCGACTCGATTGAGCAGGAGGCCACTGCGAGTCATTGTAAACGCCAGATATGCATTCAGTCACTTCCAAGGAAGTTAAAAATTGAAGACGAGTGCATGTAGCATCCTTCAGGAAATGATCATCGCCGAGAGCTCTATCCTTTTTATCTTTCTACGTATACATAAAAACATATATATGAGTGAATGTACACACAAGCGTATATGTATATGTAGCATGTGCACGTGCTTATATAAATATCTATACATACGCATACATTAGTATTATATAAGTTCATATATAAGTTTATATGTACATATTTATGCAATTAATGGATACTCACCTCAATACATTTCTGTGGGACTTGGTTGTGCACAAGTATACGGAGGTGTACTTTTTATCGCATGAGATGAGATTACCACGTTTCTTCCCACAAATGAAACATTTGTCTGAATTCAAAATAAGTTATAAAGAGATCAACAGTCATGATGGAGACAAAAGAAGTACTCATTAATAAAGATAGTAATGGGAACGGCAAGGCAGAGTGGCTTGTGAAGTGACGTATCTAAGCAGCAAGAAGACAAGTAAAGCACAAATTTGATCCGCTTCTCCAATGCTCTGTTGCAATCAATCAATAGAACGTTTTAAGAGTTGTCTCCTCACTATTATCACTACTTGAAAATTTTATTGTCGTTCATAAACGGCGTAGGATACTGATAAAGTACGTCTCCATCCATAGTCGAGATTAGGTATGCCGGGAGATCAGCAAAACATTCCTTATTATGCCTAAAAAAACCGGAGGCTATTTGGGATCACTTGTGCCGTCGAGCCGCGCCGAGCATCACTACGCTCTCGACCAACGGCCCTTGAAAATCAACAAATAAATTAATAATGCCACACCTAGTAAGTGTATCGTAAAATTATAAGAAGTCTGGAAAGTGTACCTGAGACTGACGATGTCCCCATCCTCCCCGCTTTCCTTGATTTTATGGGAATAATTCTGAAAGTGAAAATTTGTCCAAGTCATGTCTACATGGTTGTTTGGTCTGAGTAATCGGAACATCTCCTTGACTTGACAGTAGATAACTTTGCGGGAGAATGATCACATGGAGATGTTTCTACGCTAAAAAAAACCAATGAAAGGAGAATGATCCCAGATGGACACAGCAATGCAGGGCCATACAACAACCATTTTGACCTACGAGGCATCACTCACGACCCCTTTTGTAGATCCTAATAGTAAAGAAGAAGATAAATTCGATTGATTACCCAAGGATACCGAGTAATATGTAGAATTTTCAACCAAAAACGGGAGAGAACCCGCGCCTCACCCATGTCGGGCGCTCGTTCTACCACCACACCACCAAAGCCGCCGCATTGATACCACATTTTCTTTGAAGGTTTTTCCTCTTCTTAGAAATTATCGTAAATGTAAAAGCAACCAACCACTAACGGATTTGGTCTGGTATGCACATACCGATACCCTATATTTGAAAAAGGGTGATAGCAGAGCGGGATGGCCTCGACGTGTAGTTGGTGTAACCCACGGAGCCGTTGTTGGTTAGACGCGGGTTCAACTCCCGCCTGGAATATCGCAAGCCTCGCATATCACTTAGCATCCTTGATTACATAGTTCTGATATCATAAGATTGCTTTACAAGCGGTAAAATAATAAGCCGCTGTGGATTATAAATGTCGAGAGTACAGAGAACGCGAATTCAAAGATACCTTGTTTCCATGGCAATTCCATTGGATGCTGACGGTCCGTCGACAATCGCATCAGTGGTCTCAGCGCTTTCTGCTGGAGAACAACTCATTTGAGGTTCTATATCTGCCTCAGTATTATATAATTCCACTTTGAGGAATAATAATGGAGTTTTCATGTCCAGCATATCTTCCGATGAATCCCAGTTTTCCAAAGAAAAAAGACTATACAAAAGAAAGTCAGCAGTTTGCTAGAACAATACAAAATTCATTAGCAATGAATTCATCAGATATCACTATTTAACCAAAACGCATACTAAAATATATCTGATCAAATTCATGCAATATTTCCAAGCAAAAAAGTCTCGAAAGCTCCTCATAGCTTTTCTGAAAGCTCTTACTAATTTATTCCATATTTTTCAAGAATCCCATAGAATTGAACCTCTTTTCATAAATTAAACCCAGAAACAGTACAATTCATCTAATGCAATCCATTTTTCAACCTTTTAGAACAAGAACCTTCTCGCTTTTCACACTTTCAGTAGTCAATCTATAGCTTAAATCTCGAAGTTCTCAAAAGTATAGGTTTATCTATAAGAAAGTCTCCCTGAAGGGCTGTAGCAGCAAAAATTAGATCACGTATCACACTCGATATGCATTCTTTGTTCTGTTAAGACTTCTGGTCTTTCAACAGACAATTAATGGTTGTTTGGTAGCACAGATTCGGGTGGTTATCGAGATAACTTTGCTCCTGAAAAACTTCTTCGTAAAGTGCTCGAAGAGGGAAAAGTAGACTACATTTCGCATTTCTAGGATCAAAAGTCAGAGCAAGTTCATTTGGCATAATAAAAAGTAAATAGAAGCCTACGACCAAAAAAAAAACAAAACAAAGTTCATTTCACGATTCTTGCGGAAAGTGCCTAAGAGGTTCTGCAATGAAGAGGAAAATTCCAAGTAAAAAGCGAAATTACGCTCGATAATGTGCGTCAAGTAGAAAACTCAATTATATTATCAGTGCTGTGAAGCGTTAAGAACGCCTTCTCAAAAATCAAGCGTAATATCAAAATCGCCATGATTCAAGCTGTCGATCTCTGAAAACCTGAGGATTCAAGTGAAAACGGCTTTTCAGAAAGCGAGCATCTCATTGGAATTCCCAAGAATTAAGCTACAATTAAACCATCTTCGCTTTGCTGACGATATCGTCCTCATAACACCAAACATCGGCCAAGCGGAATGAATGTTGACCTATTTCGATAACACCTGTGGAAAACTTGGTCTTCAGCTGAATCCAACGAAGACGATTTTTATGAGGAACGAATGGGTTTTGAATGCTCTACTCACCCTCAGCGGAACGACGATATCCGAATGCTCCAGCTACGTCAAACTCGTGAAATCAACATGATGAAGGACCTAACTCCAGAGTTGAGCAGAGGTAAACGAGCGGCTTGAGGAACGTTTAAGAGCATCGAAGATGTAGTGAAGAGACCAAAGAACATCCGACTCTGTGCCCACCCTTTCGACTCGACGATTATCCCTGCCTTAACGTATGCAGCAAAACCTGGTCGCTACGTAAACAGGATAAAAGTCACTTGGCGTTATTGAACACGCAATTGAAAGGTCGATGCTAGGAGTATCCCGTATCTTACAAATGAGAGAAAGGATCGCAAGTTCCGACCTACGTCACTGATCCAAAATCAGAGACGCCTTTCTATACGCCAGGATATCGGAAATAAGGCGGACCGGACACGTGATGCGCTTCAACAACAACCGATGGACGAGAGCCGTTACCGACTGGATCTCCTCGGGACGTCAAGCGCTCTAAAGGAAGACCACTGACCCGTTGGTCCGATTTCTTCACGAAAGCTATCGAAAAACGATATGATGCTCAGCGATTCATTAGAGCAAGGAGGACCCACTGGGCTACTCTTGCACGCGATATGGAAAAATGAAAGTGTTGCTGGTACCCGCTCGAGTCAATCGACGATCAACGGGACGACAGCAGACAGGCGGCAGGTCTCAGCGCAATCACAGCTGAGTTGCACTCTGTGACTTTTCATCGCTTATTTGATCGAAGTTTCCTTTCATTATGTCATTGAACCGTTATTATAAATATTATTAACGTTATTATTAATAACATTAAATAATTTGGTCAATTTTAACTTGAAAATGAATTCCTCTATACCTGCGTTCTATGATCGTCGTGATATCATGATTTGCAACTTTCACATAAAAA
>JAHQIW010002051.1:0-287796 GCA_019055375.1 Parelaphostrongylus tenuis
TGTTCAAGGAAGGACTTGTCAGACCAAAGTATCATGTGAGGTCTGCATGCACCAGATCTGTAGCTGCGAAATTTCCATGGTCCGTGATTATTTTTGTTATGAGCTCCGCTGGCGTTACATCGAACGCTGGATTCCACACTGGTGTGTCCCTATTTCCAACATAGAATCCTGTAAATCATCAAAACGTCGATACAATAGTGGGGAAATTGAAATCGCTAATCCTCTGGTAGCAAAGAATCTTAGTAAACTATGAAAGTGACATGTACCGCCAACGGATAGCAATTCTGCCGCTGGTCGTTCTTCAATAGGGATTTTATCACCAGACTCTCTCCACAGATTTATTGAAGTAACGGGCACCTGAACAAAGCGAAAATCTGTCGTTAAATTTTTGTCTTTGAAAATCCAAGCTTCACAGCCAGCCATCATAACGTTATCGCAGTGAGCGAACGAGTGGAGGAATGGGGCAATCGTTGCAGGAGGCTTCTTCAAATGGATCGCACATTTGCTTAATCCGTACACAAACTAGACATTCTGATCGTATTTTCATGTGAAGTCACCAGTTCATAAATGAGAATTTGTCTAGATCTTTTGCACTGATCAAGTGACTAACCTGACATCTTCACTGAAACCTTATCAACTGGACTAGGATCATATGTTAGTGAAACCAGATTTTGGATCCATATCTTCTGTAATTCTACAAAAAAAGGGCAGATGTGATGTTGGGCTGCGCTACCGATCGGGGAATGCAGCTGGTAGCCTTCCTTTGTTCTGACTTTGCACTAGAGACATGCAGCTGTAGCTTTTTTATGTTATGTATAGATACACGCTAGTGTTACGCACTAATAAGGGCTCGATATCGGCTTATTGAGAAGTCGCTATGATCGTCGCTTCTGGGGATTGACATTTGGCTTTATCCCACCTCTGTTGCCTTAGTGCGCGCCATAAATATCTGCTCATCAGAACCTCCGATATTCATCTGCAACACTAAAATTAAATTTAGGAAGGAACTAAAACCAGCTAAAATAGTAAGTGGTTCTTGCTCCACAAGAATGCTATCGCGGAAAAAAAACCTTCCAACTATTTTACTTTCAATGGCGAGCGAAAAGTTTGAATGTGAGCTGAACTACCTGCTCAAACCCCTTTACAACCCCAGCAGAAGAAATTAGATAAAAATTTGGCGTACGAATTTTTTGGACCGCATAAAAAACGGCCTGTTTTTTGAACACCATTCTATAGCCCAAGGTCTTTGGCCAATTCACGGGCTGTTGAGTGAGGCTGTGGGATGACGCGATGGTCGGTCGATTTTTGATCGGTGTTTTGAATATGCCGTTTTTGTTATTCGACTAAGAATTGTTTCTCCGCTAGGAAAGAAAGGCTCCAGGAAAAACGCACGACTCTACTAGTAACAGACTTTGAACTGTTTTATTTTGGCATGAATACAGATAAATGAATTATCGTTTGAACACCATTCTACAGCGTAAAGTCTTTGGCCAATTCACTGGCAGCTGAGTGAGGCGACAAGGTAGGATGACGTGATGGTTGGTCGATTTTCGATCGGTGTTTTGAAAATGCCGTTTTTGTTATTCAACTTAGAATTGTTTCTCCGCTAGGAAAAGAAAGCTAAAGAAAAACTCATGACTCTACTAATAAAAGACTTTAAACAGTTTTATTTTGGAATGATTACTGATAAATCAGTCATCGTTATGAACACTATAATGGAATTCAGGAGTCCAGATTCTGATTGCATCCAACAGAGATTCGCAGACGTAGAGCGCGGGAAATTCATTCGCATGTCCAACGACATAAGTAACCACGATAAACTCTGCTCATACTGAAGTATAAGTAGTTGCATAGAGGTTGTGCACGTGGAACAATAAAACAAAGTCTGTTCCCCAAACCGGTTATCGATTGACTACGGCATTGATTGAACGATTCCGTATATTTCTCATTCAGCAAGCATGAGGATGTTAAAAGACGATCTATTGAATGCAGCGTAGACATGAGGCGCCGTGGCCAAGTTGTCGTAATGCTCGCCGCCGCGCGCGGAACCGAGCTTCAACCCCCCCACCTTCCTGAGAAGGCAACAATAACGCCTTATGGAACGCCTGAGCCAGGCTATCCTGGAGATTGCAATTTGACTCGCTCAGCACTATTCTACGACGTTCGAGAAGAAGATGAAAAAACGAAGTGAATGCCAGAAGTACTGGATCCGCACGTTGAGAAGAAAACACTTTGAAGGTGGATCAATAAAGCTTTTAAAGTGTCTAGGTGTAGACAGCACAATACAATACAACAGCTAGCTGGTGTTTTGGCACTTTTGCCTTTTTTAGACTCTCAACGAGTTATGTTTACATGCAATTTTCTTAACTAAACACTTACATAATCAACTCAGATAAGACTTTAACCGAAATTGTTAAATTGTAAAGTAATCAGCTTTTAATTCACCGCATTTTATTGCTTTGTAGTCTAATAATACGCAGACCACCGACGCCAAATCTTACATAGGTAGGGTGTGAGCCTAGCGCAAACCCATAATAATCGATACAAAATTTGGCGCGAAGTCATGCGTGATTACGGAGCATCCATCTTTGCGATTCAAATCTAATTTTTGACATAGACTAACCGCTTAAATATGACCAAAAAAAGATATGCTTCAGAATTAAAATTACTGATAAGGCAGTCGAGCTTGTGGCTTTTGCGATGGATCAAAACGTGTGATAACTTTCTCAAGATTATCGTTGCGAGCGGGTCTATAAAAAGAGGTCAAAGGGAAAGGTATTTCATTCTTGAGAAGAGATGGAGCTATCAATAATGAATCAATAATGAAGGGAGTGTTGCTCTTACTCGAGAATAAAACGTTGACTCGATGAGATTATCGAGATCAATAGAAAGTAGTATTACTGGCTGCGATACATATTTTGAACTCTATTATCCGCCAATAATTAAACTTAATTCTTTAATGTGATATTCTTTTGCACATGAGAGTATGCCAAAATTATTAGGGAGCTTGACGAGCAATGCATTGATATTTTGCAAGTTTTAGTAATGTTCTTCTTGAGACTTCAACCATATCTTCATCTATGATCCATCTCCGATTGTCTTTGGTCCAAAATCGCTTTTGTTTATCTCTTTCATTACCAACTTGCTCGGATGTACGATGGGCGCCCTACCCAATCCTTGAGCACCGCTTCAAGTCCCTAAGTGAGTGAACGGAGGAGCTTCAAATATTGTCATTTCACTAGCATGTCATCAAGTTTTCCCAAGGGCAAGTTCAGGATTTAATCGTTATTGAGTCGTGAAGCTAGACAATGACCCAGTGTCTCCTTTTTCTCGATAGTATATAGTGGATCTTCTTTCAAATTCAGCTATCCGCTTTCTACTCCAATTACTCTGAGGTCGAGTCGTGCATCTCGTTTATTATATGCATAAGCAAGCAGATCGGAGACGAGGAGATATTTTCTTTGTCGAGCGCGCACTGAGATTTGACAAGAGCAGGCAAACTGAGCGGTACTTGACAAAAGGGTTGGTCTTCCTTCTAGTACAAAACCTCAGGACGACCCTTTTTATTGATTTGCAATACGGTTATGAGAATTATGAGTTTTTGAAAGCCGAACTAGTATAGCAGAATAGGATAGTGATAACTACTGCCCACACTCCGATCTAACGATAAAAGAGAGGTTGCTGTACGATTTTTCATCGACGTGGCAGTATATCGTAAGTAAAAAAGAAGAAATTACGAGATAACACATTTCCTACTTCCGATTTGTCAATGAAGGCAAAGTTATGTTACTATCAGAGGAGACGAAGTAAACTTGTGTCCCCTTTTTCGATTACTCTTTTGGATCTTCTGAATAGAGGCAAACTTTCACCACACCTTTTGTGCATAATTCTCCACTACCATATTTGAGCACCATAAAATGCATTAAAGAAAGGAAATCGTCAAAAAAAACTATGATAGGAATAAAAAAGAGAGTACGATTGAGGCAATAAGGAGGAAGAAGGAGTTCTGATGCCTGAGTCTACCGTTAGAAGATTCTTTTAAGGCTAACTCACTTGAATTGCTTTTTCATTAAGAATTGGCACATTAACATGATGTGCTTTTCAAGCCTATGACTATATTATAAGTGCCATCTTCACAAGAAACATCAGTAATAAGTTTCGTCACCATTTACAACGTGTAAATTTATAGGCTCGTGCATGAACGGTTCCCAAAACCCGCAACTACCGAAAGCCTACAAAGTTAATTCAGAACTTGTCATCAGGAACTGCTGATTTGGAATACGGTAGATGACGTCGTTGCGAACAAAATTTTTTGTTTACTGTACTCTATATCTCTCCAGTGAACTCAGCCTCTTCATTCCTCTTACTGGGTCTATTCGATGAACTTTGTTCATTTGAGGGAGGTAATGAACTTCGCTATTCCAAATGACATCCTCTCCACTGCGAAAGCTCACAAATGCGAATTATGCCCATATGGTAATGGGTATTGTAGCTCAATGGTAGAGAATCACGCCAATACATACATAAAACCGTAATTCAACACTGCACTGGCCATACCCACAGTACTTACTCTTCCCTAGTCATAGAGCCGGTGCTGAATCGTCTAAGGAAAGCGGAAATGATGTAAATGAGTAGGCCGAATTTTTCAGAGGCTAACCATGGCGAATGCAAGCAACCATGATGTTTTGCTAAGAGTGGAGTCCAGTACTAAGCTAGTGGCCACCACTTTGTTCGCATTGTAATCTAACGCAAGAACTGACAAAATGGGTATAATCTACTGGGGTCGAAGTTTGCACCTCTTCTACTCGTCTTTCAATAATTTCTCGAATAGGCCACATTTCTACCAAGTGGTTTATCTCCTTATCGTTTCGGCAACGTGTTCCTGGGTGTTGAACTGCAAAGTACAACAGGAGGCAACCACTCAGTAAGACTACCCAAGTTAAGAAGGTGTCCGACGCTTTCACCCGGAAAGCCCAGCTAAGAATAAACAGTATAAGGAATCATCGCCGATTTGGTCGCTACGAATTGCAAAATGATATCCTCTTATCCACGAAGACTGGCGACTGCCCATAATGCGGTGATAACCTGGGGGCTCCGGGCCAGGTTTACTTCTGAATTGCAGAAAAAAAAACAGCTTGCCCAGATAGAAAAGTCCTACCTCATTATTCCGCACACTGAGTGCTTTCGCCTGTGACGTCGGGCGAGAAGGCGACCGATAAGATGACTGAATCTCGAGTTCAACGGGAAGTCCTTTGAAGAGGGCAAAACGAACGCTTCATCAGCACACCTTCAAAACTGTTTCATTTCCTACACCTATAACATCAAACAGTTTCCTCGGACACCAACTTATATGCACTTCTTCAGGCTGGTGGTCGCATTAATTTCTATGTGGTCGCCCTAAAGAAAGCGCGAATAAGGAAAATTGACACAAATCGAATAAAAAACGGTACTCTTCTTATTCGTGAAGCGAAGTTTCCGTCACGAAATGATGGAGACCACGGCTTTGCCTTTGTTAGAAACAGCGAACCACTGAAAGAATTCAGCTATTTTGTAACGAAGTGGGTTAACTAACTCTTCGCGGATGAAAGCATAATCGATATCGCAAGTGGCGCGCAGTTTCCGCTATTCAATGAAGATTTCTTTTCTTTGTTTAGGTAAAACTCTAGGTTTCAAGCAGTATTCTGATTGAACCTGATTTTCCCTACACGGTCATAAACTTTTTGGATATAAAACTCTTATGTGCGAAGAAGACTCTTAATGTGGAACGAATTTTGTTTTCGCTCTTATAGTGCACTACGAAGACCTTTTGAAATTTGAAATTTAGGTTCAAAATCATCGAGATTTGTACTATCGAATGATTACTAGTGCAGTCTGATTAACTGCGATCAACAGACCTAAGCCGAGCAAACAATGCAAACCGAGCGTGAAACAATTTAATTCACTCGCTACGGCGTGATAAGAAGGCCTCCTCAGAAAACAAACAAGTTTTGAAACCGACGAGATTGGAGCTTTTTAAAGGCTGCTAAATTTCTAGATGCCACAGCCTGTAGAGCGAGAAGAGACCTCTGAAAAGTTGAGCTGCCCAAAGGCTCCTTATAGTTCGTAAAGGCATACAGACATAAAGAAAGCATCCAGTGTTGGAGAATGCACCACATAGATGCATTTTCATACTTAACTACACCTCATAATTATTATTTGAGCCAACTTGGCAACTGGTCTGCTAAATGGACTCTTGTACAGCCGATACACGTGTTTCTGCCCTGCAGCCTCGGCAGTTGGGCAGGCACTCCTTCTTTAGCTAATCCTATCGGGGGTCGTACTTCCTTTAGTAATATAAAAGAGGTAGCCGACCAAGAATGATTTACACAATTGCGTCAAGTGAAACATCACAAGATCGGCAATTTTCGACACTCGATTGCTCTTGGCTGGTATTTTTGATTGTCGAAAAATGCCGATCTTGTGATTTTTCACTTGACGGCGATTGTGTAAATCGTTCGTCGTCGCCGACCTCTTCATAGGGTGGCTAGAAACCCCAGAGTGGACTGGCTAAAGACGAATACCTGCCAAAATGAGGAGGCTGCAAGGCCGAAACACGTGTATCGGTTGTACAAGAGCTCATAACAGATCATATGCCATGCTGGCTCAAATGATAATTATGGGGTGTATTGAAATTTAGCGGGGTCATAATAAAGCACTCGAGATAAACCTTACTTATGTCGTCAGTCGTTACATGTTGAGCAGACTCTATCCCTTTCATTTCGTTCATTGCCTTACATCCGCTATCCACAAAAGTTACTGGACTTGCTTGCGAGCTCGGCTACCGTTCGAAGATTTCGGGATGAATCTATCAAACATTTCCGCAGTCTCCACCGCAGACGTCGCAGGCTGGTGTGGATCGATGGGAGCACCTCATAGTTCAATTTGGTGTCCAGTTCCCATTATGCGAGGAAAGGGGACTTAGTTGGGACAGATTTGAAGAGCTGAATATATCCGTGCTACACGGCATCTCTATTGGGTGGGCAAGAAATTTTGCTGACTTTTTCGTTCTTGTTAATTATTTGTCATGCATTTGAGTTTTTGCTCTTACTATCGTTTAAAGCGGCCTCTTGCAATTATTTTAATGTAAAATACTTACACATTTGTTTTAAGATGTAACTGTCTCAAGAGGAAAAACGACTGTTGATGTTACACGAGTATCGTTTGGGTTTAAGTGCTGCATTGGCACACAACGATGCCCGTTTGGCATCAACAATAGTTTTCGCTCTCGGGACAGTTCCATCTTAAAACAAATGAGTGTTATATGTCAAAATAACCGCAAGAAAACAATAGCAAGAACAGAAACTAAAGTGCATGAAGAATAATAAACAAAAACGAAAAAGCACAGAAATTTCTTGCCGACTCGATAACAGTAACGAGTGAAAAGTGTTCAAGTGCAAACGCTGAGATGCGGGTTCAACCACTGGCCGGAGTTGAAAGTTTTGTCTACTACTCAGCATTCTCAAACGACACTAATGTACAAGTACGCAAAACCTTTTGAGTCACTCAAATCAAATAATCAATCAAATTAAACAACAGATCAGATGCTTACTTGGCAGCTTCAGCTTCATCCAATTTAACTTTCTTCTTCATTCGCTCGTACAAGTCCCCACCTTCAGGGGATTCCAAAATAATGTAGACACGTTGCTGATCGTGGAAATAGCTCTTCAACTGCAGAATATTCGGATGTCTGAAGATCATAGAAGTATTCAGTAAAATTCAAGTGACTTTTCGAACGACATCAACTTAAATTCACCCACTTTAGATGGTACTACATTTCAATCTCACGTTTCACATGATGTGCCACATTGTGCTTATAGATATGCTCTTTGAAGAGCTCCTGAACAGTATATGGAAAATGGATATCAAAATATCATACCGTTCGTTCAAAGTGCTTCAGTGCTCTCTTGAGACACTCAGAAAGATTCAAATTTCAATATATCTAATAATTATTTCTTAACCCAACATGTCATGTGGTCTTTCATGAGAATTTTATAGAGCTCAACAAACGTCTTTCGGCATTGACAGTCTACTCTATGTAGGGGGATAGAGGACTCCAGAGAGGATTGGCTAAAGACGAGGGGTTATGCCCAGCTGATGAGGCTGCCGAAACCGAAACACGTGTATTGGGCTCTGTTAGTTGCCCATAAAAACCACATGACATGTTGGCACAAGAAATAATTAAAAGGATAAAGCTCTCGGCGTTGATCAACCCCTGAGAGATGCCCCATGCAGTCGACTTCAATTTTTAACATCGTTTGAGGTGATTGAATGCACTCTGGCCTTTACAATGACTCGCGGTGGCCTCCCGCTGAACCGAGTTAGTGCTGCTTATCCTCCCAGACAAGTCTGAGACCTGTCTGGTACCAATTTACCGACTCCGGAGGAATGGATGGCTTGGTGAGTCTTGAGCGCGAGATCGAACCATTGACCTCGTGTGACGCAGAGCACCTCTAACCACTGCGCCACATGCGCTCTTCAGGAAATAATTATCAGATATCAAAATCATTCAGAATAAGATGCATAGACACTTGTATGGACTGTCAATACTTTTGCTACCCCCCGTGTGCAAACTAGAGCGGAAATGATATACAACACGATTTACTATGGTCCAGCGGAAATTCCTTGTAGCAATCGATTTCAATTTCCAAACAACACGCCGCATTCAAACTTGAAGTGACTTGCCTTCCACAGTGCGACAACGATCTTAACGTCCTCCGACCGAGCGATGCAAACCACACTCGACTGCTTCCACTTCCCAGTAGTCGCACCCATGTTCGCAATTATTCGATATACCACCATCGACCGGACTCGCTCTAGGCCTCACATTTCTACCGGTTCTTTGTGGTCACGCGGAAACCAATGAACCCCCTTAGTGTCCCCCCGCTCCCGCGGCAACTCTTCCTCCGCCCGTAAACCTGCGAACTTGCGGACTACAGCTCCACGTCGACACGGGTTTTCGCCCCGGCATTTTTTTGACCGTTGACTCACACCACCGATTTTCTTTGCATTTGCAGCCTCGTGCCACTTTTCTTCGCCGGCTAGCGCTGCTTTCTTTGGCCAATCCGTACTCATTCCCCAGCGCAATCCTGCTTCTGCTCCCTTCCCTATGAGGCTTTTTCCGTGCCTGTGATCTTGATGACACGTTTGGTGTTTTCTGTGGATCGTCACTACCGCGCACGTCTAAGACACCAGTCATCCACGCGACACGTCGGCCATGCTATTCAGCTCTCTATGTACTCCATTACGTGATCTGTTGGCATAAGTACTGACGTTCCTAAGGAACTCTTCTTCCAGCGAGGGAGGTATTCCGGTTTCTGCATTTCTCCCTCCTGTGTGTCTACCTTTATCGTGCCACTCACATTCCATGAACCGCCTGCCCCGACAGCTTGATGTGTGTGCTGTCTGTGTATTACATCTGTAGCTGCTGATTGTTCGCACCCCCGTATAGCGAATGTCACGCGGACAGCGTGCTTGTGTACGAGAGCTCTCATCGCTATTCTAGTTACTGCTCTCCTACGCCCTCCCCCCGCCGTGCCCGCGGCACCCAGCCACCACATGCACATGGCCTGAGGCTCTTTCTAGAAGATAAAGTAGCACCATTATTTAAAAGCCCGTGATCCCGCTCATCTGCTGTGCATGGGACGGACCTGTAGTATATGTTCTGTCAGAGCACCGGTGGCACTCGTTCGTTCCCAAGTTATTTGTACAGCTGTGCCACAGCTCTGACCGCTCCAGGAATTTTTGCCGAGTCTGCACACACGTTACCGCACGTGTAGAAGACAAGCACAAGCCGTTTACCAGCAGGCCATTTATGTCCTTGCCTACCACACGCACGCACGCAGCGTCCAGCGAGTTCCCAGTCACGATCGATCCAATCACGTGCGACTCTAAATGAAAGAGTTCCCGGCGTGTGAGGACGCTACTAGTATGAGAGAGAGCACGCGACTATTGTCGTCGGCCACGACAAGCCTCGTACTGAACCATCGCTTGAGTCCAATGTGATATCTATTTCTATCACTTGGAGGAGAGTCGCTTGCACTCAGAAGCATCACAACTTGCGTAAACATCCGTTTTCTCGACCCCAACCATCTTGACTATCGGCACATTCAGACTTGATTCTCAGTGGATTCCTCCGGTAGCGGAGGCTCCGTGGCCGAGGGGTTGTGATGCTTGCTGTGTCGCGCGTGAGCCGAGTTCCATCCCCCAATTCTCTCCGGCAGTCTACAACGACGTCCATGGAACGCTACAGCTAGGCTGTCCTCGATATTGCAAAGAGACCTGCTCAACCAATATTCTACGACTTTCAAGAAGTAAACAGTCAAACGAATGGAATGCTAGAAGTACTGGGATCCGCACAGTGAAAAAAGAAAAAAAAAACCTGTGATGACGGATCAAACAAAGTGTTAAGAGAAAAGTGGCCGGCGTTTCTCTGATCAGTCAACTAAAAAATGAAAGCGAATGATTGTTTCTTATAATGTAAATAATTCGTGACATGTATTAAGAGACTCTACAGCCCTGGAAATATTCGCTTATTTGTAGACATATGGAAATAATGAGAACCATAAGGATAAATTCTTTAACGTTGACTGATTCCTGACATTCCTGGTAATCATTTTTGAGCCACCCATGTCAGTGGTCTGTCAAAGAGGGTGACTTATATTGAAATTTACTGAAGCATATTGAAATTTATTGAAAGTATTGTTAGGTCAGCAAAATCCGTGAAACCCTTTACATGAGATGAATCGCAACTGCGACTCGATAACCGAGTCGTGTGCATGGCACCACCAGAAGTATCTTTGATGCTTCAGAAATTGCACTTTGTGATAAAGATGGATTTGAGCCATTTCTGTCGCCACTATTGATATTTAGACACGGCTCAGTATAACTGCCTAAAAAGAGCTTTCTAAAGCGAATCCTGCCATGAGTGCTTATACATCTCTGCCGTTAGTGGCACATTCTAATCTCATAGATAGAGTACCGAGAATCATCAGTCCCTCTTTACATGGCTGTAATTTGAATTCGTTGCGATTTCTAAGAACGTCACTAACAAAAGTCTGCGCATTTGCTACGAGAGTCACTCTCCTAGAGCACTTCACTATTGAAAATGGAATGTAGATTTGTAGAAATTGCTCAGAAAACAGCCTTTGGAAAACATTTGACTGCACAATTACTACATCTACTGCGAAGTTCAAGAGGTGGGCTGTTCACTCAAAGTGTGAAATTCGAACTTAATTTCCTCGCTACAGCGCACAAATAATTTAGTTGAAAAACAAACTAGTTTTCTGAATCCACACTTTTTGAGCTATCGAACGATATCTGAAACCCTGTTATTAGGCTTGGCATAAACGATACTGAAACGCGCAAAGCACTCCGCAAACAAAACGCAGCTTTCGTTCAACGCTGCTCAGCTCTGGAGCTAGGTCGTTCATCATGTTGATTTCACGGCTTAGATAGACGTAACTAGCACTCAACAAAGCATAGCCATACGAACAGACAGGGTTCGGAAATGGTTTTAGTGCCATAGATCACATTCACACGATTACAAGACTCATTGAAGACATGATAGTACAAACAACCACTTTGTCTCACTTTCATCGATTTGAAAACAGCCTTTGATTCAGTGGAAACAAAAGCGGTTGTAGAGGCTCTGAATAACTACGGCGCTTCTAAGTATATAATGATACTTGGTGAGCTTTGTAAAGATTTCACGACCATAATATCTCCAATCTACAAGAACATCACCATCGCCGTAAGAAGAGGGGTTCCATAAGGAGATACAGTTTCGCCATAATTATTTACTGCCACCCTCCAAAATGTCATGCTAAAATTAGAATGGGACTATAGGTGGTAAGAATTGACGGTCGGCAATTGAAACATCTTCTCTTTACTGACGATGTCGTCTTCACAACACTAAGCATCAGTCAAGCGGAACGAATGTTGAGCGATTTCAAAAAGCCTGTGAAAAGAATTGGTCTCTAGCTAAATCGAACGAAAACGATGTTAATGAGGAACGGACGGGTTTTGAATGTCCCATTCACGCTCAACGGAACGACAATCTCCAAATGTTCCAGTTACGTCTATCTAGGCCGTGAAATCAACATGATGAACGAGCTAGCTCCAGAGCTGAGCAGGAGGAAACGAGCAGCTTGAGGAACGTTCAAGAGCATCGCAGATGTAGTGAAGAGTACCGAGAACATCCGACTCCGTGCCCACCTTTGCAACTCGACAATTTATCCCTCCCTAACGTATGCAGCAGAAATCCCATCGCTTCGTAAGCAGGATGAAAGATCACTTGGTGTTAGTGAACGCGCAGTCGAAAGGTCGATGCTAGTAGTATCTCGTATCTCTCAAATGAGAGAATGGATCCGAAGCTCCAACCTACGTCAACGATCAAAAATCAGAGACGCCGTTCTACACGCCAGGATATCGAAATAAGGTCAGCCGGACACATGATGCGCTTCAACGACAACAGATGGACGAGAGTCGTTACCGACTGGATTCCTCGGGAAGTCAAGCGCTCTAAAGGAAGACCACCGACCCATTGGTCCGATTTCTTCACGAAAGCTATAGAAGAAAAATATGATGCTCAGCAAATACCTAGAGCGAGGATGACCTACTTTGTTACTATTGCATGCGATGGGAAAGATGGAATGTTGCTAGTACCCGCTTGAGT
Source organism: Parelaphostrongylus tenuis (assembly GCA_019055375.1). Classification (NCBI taxonomy): domain Eukaryota; kingdom Metazoa; phylum Nematoda; class Chromadorea; order Rhabditida; family Metastrongylidae; genus Parelaphostrongylus; species Parelaphostrongylus tenuis. The sequence goes on from JAHQIW010002051.1 coordinate 12,713, forward strand.
CATTCGACGATTAACGGGACGGCAGGTGATACAGGTGTTACGTATAGCTTGCTAGGCTCTAAACGTGGGGCTGCGTACCCACGAGTAGCTTGCCAGTCTCTCTCGGAGGAGCAAAAGGAGCTTATTTGCTGGAGACGACTCGTAACCTCCTCCATGCACTTGCCAGCCGCTTGATTGCAGGCTTTTGGCCGACTTGACTCGTAGAAATAGAGTTTTGCAAATCGAACCTGCAGAAGCAGGCAATTTATTCCTAGGCTCCTTCTGCATCTCTGGGAGGCACACGGTCGCTTTTGGTTCGCTCTTATTCCTTTATCCACCTCTTTGTCCCTATGTGCCTGTGTGGTGTGCTCTCTTTCCTTTTCTATCTTCTTGTCTTCGCTGATCTACAAAGGGAGTTTAGATCAAATAGAAGACGCGTTTTATGTAAAAGCGTATTTTTTAGTTCCCTGATGCTTTTTCTCAGGCTAATAGGCTCTTAGATTTATTTTATACGCACTATTTTTTGCACAACTTTTTACATCAAATTCATTAAGTTTGATACGTTTCACTATGAAGATATCTAGTAACGTTGGTACTAACAGCTTATTTTATGATTTACCTAGTACACGAGCTAATAAATGAGTTTATTCGATAGAGGTTTCGACATCTGTGTCTTCTCCAGAGCCGTTGACTCGGGTCGATTATCCACAGTCCTTCGTCCTCGTTATAGATCTTCCCCTTCAATGTGGCTCCAATTTGAGTGGCGCTCCATAAAAGAGGATTCGACACAAACGACGGCGAAGAGGAAGATCTACGGCGAGAGCAAACAATCTTGGAGACCTGTGATATCGAAAGACTAGTAGCAGCCTAGAGAAGGAGTTCTTCCCAGCAAAATGTAAGGTAGATAAGAAAAAACCCGTGGTCCCATGAAGCATAATTTTTACAGGCAGGATAAACATTTTATAGGCAGCATAAACATGATTGTTCATGTTCTTGAGAATCTACCCTTGAAGTTGACATTTAAGTGCTTTTTGATGCACAGTTTCCCTATTACTTTCCTAAACCGACTATTGTTTCAAGCAATGACCTAACTACTCCAAGCGGGAGATATGATATTCTATTTTCTTAAAATGCTCTTTGGAGACCTTCTAGAAATATATCCGGCTTCACAATCGGCACGGTTTGAGATCTCGCATGACGATTACGCAAAGCAAGCCGAATGTGGAATATGATCTAATTTTTGCTGCTGTAAAGCTATAATTGGCTTCAAAAAAATCAGCCATAGTAGTGAAATCACCGAGAAAAATTTCAAATGATTATTAGATGTCAACGGAAGAATTCCTCGTGGGCGGTTAATGATAATACTTTTACGAGTAGCTCCTGTCATGAAGGAGATTGACCTTGCCGTCGTGAAAAAAATTGTTCCAAAAGTATGCATCCCTGAGGTTCACAAGGACTACGGATGTTTGCGCTGAAGATTTGAAAATAACTAGCGAGAGCGTTCCAGTTCCAGAAAAGCTGTACCGGTGGTATTATTTATAAATGAAGATAAAACGCGATAATTAAGCCACATTCAGATCTAAGCATAACTAAAAGACTTGTCAGAAAATTAGTTTTTAAGCGACGCATATCATGCTATTTGTTAAAAAAGGGCTGACTTATAGAGCCCAATGCACGTGTTTCGACCTTGCAGTCTCGTCAGTCGGCATTTACCCTTTTGCCTTTTGCCAATCCTCTGTGAGTGCTCCAGTCCCCACGCTAAGGATTAGCGACGACAAAAATTTTCACTGTAAGTCCACTGAAATTATCACTGAACAGACAGTGTTGTACACTTGATTGCTCTTGGCTATTTTTCTATATCTTATATGGCATATTGTAATTTGAGCGTGGTCTTAAGAAAACACGAAACGAAAGAGATGATATATTGAAGATATCAGTCAAAAGCAATCCAGTGTACAACACTGTCTGTTCAGTGACAATCTCACTGGACTTACAATGTAAAATGCTCGTTGTCGTTAAGTCTTAGTGTGGAGAGTGAATTGGAAAAAAAAACGAGGAAAAAAAGAGTAACTGCCCGACTGACTAGACCGCAAGGTCGAAACCCGTATATCGGGTTTTATAAGTCAGCCCAACTTAACAAACCACATGACATGCGTGGTCCGAAAATGATTTCTTCTCATATTGTTTTGAGCTGTAGTCTTAAGAAAACACTCGAAGCAAACGATAAAACACTTCTACCAACAAAAGGAACAAATTCCATAGAAGAGTCGATGTTAATGACATGCCTACCCGTGATCATCACACTTCCTGTTTACGTTTTTTCACCGCATTGCTATGCAGTTTGTTTCACATTCGACTAGTCAAAATTTATTCGAGCTTGATAAAAACTTCTCCTGATCTAGTTGGTAGCATAGCGCTTATAACATGGTTCATCACGAAGACGGTGGGCAAACGCGTCCCTTGACTCACTAAGCTTCTCATCATCCAAAGTTGGAAAACTCATAATAGACTTGTTTAGGTCCAATTCACTTCTTCATATTAACGTGGCGAAGCTACAGCACTGTCTTACCTAATTCACTAGGAGAATTAGCTCGCTGAGCTCAGTTTTCACTAATATTTGCGAGGAAAATGGAAATTCTTTCGGTAGCACTTGATTTCACAAATGAAAAAGTTTGAGGAGACATATGAGTGGTGAATACGAAAAAACGAGTCCCTCGTAGGCAGTGTCGAGATCCACACAGTCAGCGAGAAGATAGAAATGTAAATTGAAAGTAAAAAGTTCCTTTGCTGTAGATAAAATCAGTTCATAACATTATGGTTTGATGAAATTACTCACAGTGCGCAGATATACTCGCATATCCGCAATTACTCAAGAGACTTAACGAGGAGCATAATTGGAAGGAGTACTCACATCGTAGCACGTGTTCAGTTTTGTTTCCTCTATGGCCTACCGTAGTGGATCATCTACTTTAGGCGATCCACTCGGGAACTGCTAATCGATGGAGCCGCTTGAACCTTATCGACCAAAATTCTTTGAAATCGAAACACGACTTTTCTGTGTCGTTTTGAAAGTTCTTTTATAGTTTCTGACCAGTATATGTCAATACTTGATAAAAATGTAGAAGTGAAATGCTAGTTACTTGTTCCATTTACTGGTTTATAAAATCAAATTCGTTTGTCTCACCTCAGGCGCGCCGTTATGTCATCGAGTCGCTCCAAGCTCACCAGTATTGAGAGACCATTCGCAAGTGGCGATATCGAATAATAAACCTACTCAGATGTTATGCCATTAGCTATGCTATATTATCAACGAACCCTCATATCATTAACACGAGATAAGAGTTGCATGTCGCTGATGAACTTGTATAATCAAGTCCACTTTGATTGGTGACCAGATTCTCACCAATTCACTACAAAACCGATTCTTTATTGTCAAAAATGATAAAAATCGTTCCAATCATTATAGCGCCTAATGTTTAATGTTCTTACATTCAACACAATTCCGCCATTCGTGATCACTTTCACTTAGTAGCAAGCGTTTTCTGCTTTTTTTCTCAAAAGTCACTAGGCAGCTCAAATTTTCACAATTTTAATGTCATACTTTGCTTTCAAAATGGCTTTTTGATGCGTTGGAACAGCAAAATTATTAAGCTCAATACTGGATGCATTGGCTGGACAGAGCTTTACTCTAGAATTTTAGCGTTATACGAGAACTTACGCTTCGACATTTTCAACAACATACTTGCCTAGTAGAAGGATATTTTTTATTGCCCTGCAGCAGCGTAGATAATATTGAGTTTCACACCTTCCGCAGCATTCACATCAAACGGCACTGAGCGGTTAGGGTGTGAAGATGGTCTTCCGGCAGACTATTAGTAGTTCTCTGTTTATACATCTGAAATGAATTAGGATGATGCTGAAGCTATGCTTGGTTTTTGAGGTCTTCATGGAGCTGTTATATTTTTATATGAAATGAACATTGTAGCCTGCACCATGGAACGATAGCAAAAACTTAATACATGTTATTAGGTTTCTACGAAATGGGGAACAGAATTTCAAATAAATAACGGAAACTGCACCCTTTAGGATCAGCTTTGAGATTGTTGCGCTGAAAAAAAACGCTCGATTTTGTGCACAGAAGGTGGGAGATAATATTCTTTCTGTCGACACAGCGCATCAAGACAGTCTTTTCAGTCGCCAAGTGCAGTTTCAAAGTCACCGAAATCGTTTTATCAAACTATACTAAAAGTGTGGAGATAAAGCAGTGTTTAGCGAAAGGTAGAGAAATTTTATATACGCTGCCTTCGGCGGCAAAAAGGCCATTTAGAATCAAAGTTAAGTTGAATTATGTCTTGAATGTCGGAATTTATCTTATCGAATGACTACTTAGCTCTAAAAAACCAGAGAATGCGCTGTTTTGGAGGGTTGACAATCATAACAGATAATGAAAAATCATTTATTTTCATATCTTCGAGATGTTCAACTCGAAACATTCAATTGAAAATATTTCTTTCTAATATTTCCGACGACCAGCAGCCCCAAATAGTCTGCAAAAAATTGACCCTACTTGCTTAGTACGTTCAATGCCTACATGTAATATACTCTTCCTGCAACAAAATTTCAACAGCTGAAAATTTCGAATAAATAAGAGAGATCGTTACAAATTTTTCCGCAACTATCGGACCTGGAGGTAAAGAAGTTATACATTGCCGAGAAATGTGAGCCATTCATTGATTACAAAAAAATCACATCAACATTATGAGAGAAGATAGTTCTGAGTAGATTAAGAAGTTGTAGCGGTCTGCAATGTCATCTGCTTCCATTGCGAAATAGAAGACATTAGAAATATAGACGCGCTATTTTTGATGTTTCCTGAATTATAATTACATGATATCGCACAAATAGTCTTGCTGCATGTGCAAAATTCACGTGCTAAACGATGTTGGAAGCGTTGATCAGCTGGAATGCTTAACACTGTGAATGTTATACTCAGTCAGGCATAGATTCTCCTCAATTTATAAAAGCGGCTTCATGTAATTTTTGCATTGTTAAGCGATGTATGTAAATCTCATGGAATACCTGTTATGTTGAAGCTGTATTGACGGCAGTTGCTGCTAATGTTAATGATGTTGTCGTGCCCTTTCGACTCTTAAAAGCGTTTGCACTCTTTATGCACTCTAAGTATCTATTTCGACGGATCATATGTAATATCGACTAAGCTCCTTCGCAAAGAGAAACACAATTTCAATAAAGAAGAACTGCTTACCACTTTGAAACGAGTAAAGCTACGCTTGGTAATTGATAAAAATGATGTTCAAACTATCCCATATAAAAAATCAAGCGGGGACAAGTGGTCAGGACACGTGTATTAGTAATTCTTTCATATTCCACCTTCATTCCTTGGAATAAGTGAAAAGAGCACGAAATAACTCAAGAGTTTCACGAAAGATCATTGTTTGATAGTCTCAACATCATGAAACAATATTGCTTACTTTGTTTAGTGCTAAAGTAATGTTATAGCGTCGAAACACTGCTAAACATATCTCAACAAATATGAAAACGGTGAGAATGGGAGCAGTGACGTAGGTGTTCATCGATTTCGAGTGATACTGAACTAAACTCGTTCGCTTTCATAGGAGTTTTCATGGTGTTGTCTCCGCGTTCACAATTTAACTGTAAAACCACTGTAACTTATTGAAATTTGTCTTGATTATAACGCTAATGCTATCTCACTTAGTGCTTTGAAATCCATATGAAAGCAATAAATGTTCTGTGTTGTGCAATAGAGAACGTACTACTCATTATTTAAGCGCTTAATGATCTCAAAGAAAACAATGGAAACTTTCATTTATAATCGTGAAATTAATCCTATACTCTTCATAAGACCAGTCGAGTGACTGCATTAAAATCATTATGTTATATATTCATCACTCATTCACTCACTGCTATCAAATACCAAGAAAAGCTTGCTCATCTATCACTAACTTTCTCGTTGTGACACTGTTCTAATCAGTAAAAGCAAACCGAATGAAAACTGTGAAATATCGGATTGTATGCTCATCATTTGATCATACAATGTTTTCAAAACTAAAATTTCTCTACAATCATTCATTCCTCGCTGTGAACCAATATTCTACGACGTTCAAGAAGTAAACAGTCAAACGAATGGAATGCTAGAAGTACTGGTATCCGCACAGTGAAAGAAGAAAAAAAAAAGACCTGTGAAGACGGATCAAACAAAGTGTTAAGAGAAAGGTGACCGATGTTGCTCTGATCAGTCAATCAAAAAATGAAAGCGAATGATTGTCTCATATAATGTAAATAATTCGCCACATGTATTTACGAGGCTCTTCAGTGCTGAAGATACTCGCTTATTTATAGACATATGGATAAATTCTTTGACGTTGACTGATTCCTGACATGCCTGGTAATCATTTTTGAGCCACGCATGTCAGTGGTCTGTCAAAGAGGGATGACTTATACTGAAATTTATTGAAGCATATTGAAGTTTATTGAATACTGCTAGGTCAGCAAAATCCATGAAACCCTTTACATGAGATAAATCGTATCTGCGACTTGGTAACCGAGTCGTGTGCATGGCACCACCAGAAGTATCTTGATGCTTCAGAAATTGCACTATCTGATAAACATGGATTTGAGCAATTTCTGTTGCCATTAGTGATATTTAGACGCGGTTCAGTATAACTGCCTAGAAAGAGCGTTCTGAACCGAATCCTGCCATGAGTGCTTATACATCTCTGCCGTTAGTGGCACATTCTAATCTCATAGATAAAGTACCGAGAATCATCAGCTCTTCTTTACATGGCTGTAATTTGACTTCGTTGCGATTTCTAAGAACGACACTAACAAAAGTCTGCGCATTTGCTACGAGAGTCACTTTCCTAGAGCACTTCACTATTACAAATGGAATGTAGATTTGCAGAAAATGCTCAGAAAACAGCCTTTGGAAAACATTTGACTGTACAATTACTACATCCACTGCGAAGTTCAAGAGGTGGGCTGTTCACTCAGAGTGTGAAATGCGAACTTAATTCCCTCGCTACAGCGCACTAAAAATTTAGTTGAAAAAACAAACTAGTTTTCTGAATCCACACTTTTTGGGCTATCGAACGATGTCTGAAACTCTGTTATTAGGCTTGGCATAAACGATAGTGAAACGCGCAAAGCACTCCGCAAACGAAACGCAGCTTTCGTTCAACCCTGCTCAGCTCTGGAGCTAGGTCGTCTATCATGTTGATTTCACGGTTTAGATAGACGTAACTAGCACTCAACAAAGGATAGCCATACAAACAGGCAGGGCTCGGAAATGGATTTAGTGCCATAGATCACATTCACACGATCACAAGACTCAATGAAGACATGAGAGTACAAACAACCACTTTGTCTCACTTTCATCGATTTGAAAACAGCCTTTGATTCAGTGGAAACAAAAGCGGTTGTAGAGGCTCTGAATAACTAGGGCGCTCCTAATCGGTACATAATGATCCTTCGTGAGCTTTATAAAGATTTCACAACCAAAATATCTCCATTCTACAAAACATCACCACTGACGTAAAAGAGCGAGGGATAATTTCGCAAAACTATTCACTATCACCTACAAAACGTCATGCGAACATTAGAATAGGACGATATGGGAGTGAAAATTGACGGTCGACAATTAAACCATCTTCGCTCTGCTGACGACATCGTTCTCTTATAACCCCAACATCAGCCAAGCGGAATGAATGTTGACCGATTTCGATAGCGCCTGTGAAAAGATTGGTCGTCAAATAAATCTAACGAAAACGATGTTCATGAGGAACGGATGGGTTTCCAATGCCCCATTCACGCTCAACGGAACGACAATCTCCGAATGTTCCAGTTACGTCTATCTAAGCCGTGAAATCAACATGATGAACGACCTAGCTCCAGAGTTGAGCAGGAGGAAACGAGCGGCTTGGGGAACGTTTAAGAGCATCGAAGATGTAGTGAAGAGGACTAAAAACATCCGACTCCGTGCCCACCTTTTCGACTCGACAATTATCCCTGCCCTAACGTATGCAGCAGAAACCTGGTCGCTACGTAAGCAGGATGAAAAATCACTTGGCGTTATCGAACGCGCAGTCGAAAGGTCGATGCTAGTAGTATCCCGTATCTCGCAAATGAGAGAAAGGATCCGAAGCTCCGACCTACGTCAACGATCGAAAATCAGAGACGCCGTTCTACACGCCAGGATATCAAAAATAAGGTGGGCCGGACACATGATGCGCTTCAACGACAACAGGTGGACGAGAGCCGTTACCGACTGGATTCCTCGGGACGTCAAGCGTTCTTAGGAAGACTACCGACCCATTGGTCCGATTTCTTCACGAAAGCGATAGAAGAAAGATATGATGCTCAGCGAATCCCTAGAGCGAGGAGGACCCACTGAGCTACTCTTGCACGCGACAGGGTAAAATGGAAGAGTTGTCTGGTACCCGCTCGAGTCACTAGAAGATCAACGGGACGACACAGGTGATACAGGTGATTTGAGGTTGCTGGTCGTCGGAAATATAAGAAAGAACTTTTTTTAGTTGAAGGTTTCGAGTTGAACATTTCAAAGATATAAGAACAAATGATTTTTCATTATCTCTGATGATTCTCAACCCTCCAAAACAGCGCATTCTCTGGTTTTTCAGAGTTAAGTAGTCATTCGATAAGACAAATTCCGACATTCAAGACATAATTCAACTTAACTTTGATTCTAAATGGCCCTTTTGCAGCCCAATGGCAGCGGATATAAAATTTCTCTACCTTTCGCTGAACACAGCTTTATCTCCACACTTTTAGTATAGTTTGATAAAACGATTTCGGTGACTTTGAAACTGCACTTGGCGACTGAAAAGACTGTCTTGCACGATGAACTCTGCTCATACTGATGTATAAGTAGCGACATAGGGGTTATGCACATGAAACAATAAAACAAAGTCTGTTCACCGGACCCGTTATCGATTAACCTTGGCATTATTTGAATAATTCCGCATATTTTTTTTCGGCTAGCATGAGAATGTTAAAAGAAGATCTATTAAATGCAGCGTAGATGTGAGGCGCCGTGGCCGAGTTGTCGTAATGCTCGTCGCTGCGCGCCGAACCGAGCTTCAACCCCAACATTCCTCAGAAGTCAACAACAACGCCTAATGGAGCGTAAGAGCCAGGCTGTCCTGGAGGATGCAAGGTGAATCGCTCAAGCACTATTCTACGACGTTCCAAAAGAAGACGAAAAAGCGAAGTGAATGCCAGAAGTACTGGGATCCGAACGTTGAGAGAAAAAAAAACACTTTGAAGGTGGATCAGTAAAGTTTTCAAAGTGTGTAACTATAGACAATACAATACAATACAACAGCTGGCTGACGTTTCGGCACTTTTGCCTTCTTTAGAGTCTCAACGAGTCATATTTACACGCAATTTTCTTAACAGAATACATACATGACCAACTCAGATAAAACCTTAACCGAAATTGTTAAATTGTAAAGTAATCAGCTTTTAACTCACCTTGTTTATTGTTTTGTAGTCTAATAGTCAATACGCAGACCAGCGGCGCCGAATCTTACATGGGCAAGGTGTGAGCCTAGCACAGACCCATGATAATCGATAGGAAATTTGGCGCGAAGTCATGCGTGATCACGAGCATTTATCTTTGCGGTTGAAATTCGAATTTTTGGCATAGGCTTAATGGAAAAGCTAATCAAATGACTTAACCTCAAAAGAATCTACTAACGGTAGACTCAGGCATTTTTTTCCTTCTTTCTTATTGCTTCAATGCCACTCTCTTTTATTCCTACCATAGTTTTGTGAGCGATTTCCTTCCTTAATGCATCTTATGGTGTCCAAATTTAATAATGCAGGATTATACAGAAAAGGTATTGATGATCGTTCGCCTCTAATCGAAAAAACCGAAAGAATAATCGAAAAAATGAGACATTGTTTTACTTTACCTCATTTAATAGCGACATAACTTTGCCTTGATAGACAAATCTGAGGCAAGAAATGTGTTATATCATAATTTATTTTTTTCACTTTTGATATACTGCCACGTCAATGAAGAATCCGACAACGACCCCGCTTTTCAGGACTACATCGAAGTGTGTGTGGCAGCTATCGCCATTCTACTCAACCATACTACTTCGGCTTTTCAAACGTTAATATTCTTATAATTGTTTCTCAAATCAATGAAAAGGGTCATCCTGCATTTTTATACTGGAAGGATGATCTGGAATCTCGTCAAGTACCGATCGGTTTGCCTTCCTCATTTCAAATGTTAGAGCGTTCTCGGCAAAGAAGAATATCTCGTCGCCCCAGATGCTTCTGCTTATGCACATAAGCAAGATGCACGATTCAATCACAGGCTAATTGGAATAGAAAACGGATTTCTAGGCTCAAAATATGATCCATTGTATACTAAAAGCAAAAGGAGACATCAGCTTATTGTTTGACTTCTCGACACATTAATTATTTTATCCTGAACTCTCACTCGGGAAAACTTGGATGACACGGGAACAGAAAATAAGATCATTGTAACTCACTTAATAGCTAGCGAAAAGACAATATGTGAGATTCCTCCGCACACTCAGATAGGGAGAAACCGATGTTCGACTAAAAGCGGTAATCAAAGATTGGGCAGGGCGTGGGTGGCATATCCGAACATGTTGATAATAAAACCGATAAACAAAAGTGATTTTGAGCTGAAACCAATTGCATACGGATTCTAGATGCGGATTTTATTGAGGTCTCAAGAAGAACAGTATTAGAAATTGCAAAATATCAAAGCATTGCTCGACAAGCTTCTTAATAATTTTGCCATATTGTCATGTGCAAAAGTATATGTAATTGAAGAATCACATTCAGCCATTTGACGGGTGACAGAGCTCAAAATAAATCTCGTATCCAGAAGTACTACCTTTCTGTTGATCTCGATAATGTACATCATGTCACTGCTTCATTCTCAAGTAGAAGTAAGACACTCTTTATTGAAAATCATCCAATGATGCCTGCCTTGTGGTAATTTACTAAATTTGTGTATGAGGGCCAAATCGACATGCAGGTCACTTAGCAGAGTAACTACCACACACGACGAAGAGAAACTACTCAAAAATCAGTCAATATTGCGGGAACTTATAATGATAGCTTCATGTCGCCTCAAGAATGAAATAACTTTCCTTCCGACCGCTTTTTTACAGACTCGTTCAAAACGATGGAATCTAATAAGGATATCACATGTTCTGATTCTTTGTAAACGCCGCAAGGTCGATTGCCCGTCACCATAGTACCAGGTAATTTCATCATCTGACCTGCAATGATTTATTACTTAGCGTCGATGTCTTTATAGAGGATTATATAACTCCATGGAGTCTGCTGAACTGAGAGAGAGAGTGCTACGGATGAGTCCCAATAGAACGAAACAGACGCCTATATAGCACTAGACCTACCGGTTCAAAACATGCTATATCCTGATCAAATTTTTTCACATATTTTGAAACATATCATCTTTACGTTATTTAATTAGCGGTTAGTCTATGCCAAAAATTTGAAATTGATCCGCAAAGATGAATGCTCGCAATCACGCATGACTTCGCGCCAAATATCCTATCAATTATCATGGGTCTGTGCTAGACTCACACCTTGCCCATGCAAGATTCGGCGCCGCTGGTCTGCGTATTGGGTGTTAGACTACACGACAATAAAATTCGGTGAGTTAATAGCTGGTTGCTTTACAAATTAACAATTTCGGTTAAGGTTTTATCTGAGTTGGTCATATATGTGTTTAGTTAAGAAAATTGCGTGTAAATATGACTCGTTGAGACACTAAAGAAGACAGAAGTGCCGAAACGTCGGCCAGCTGTTGTATTGTATTGTACTGTCTACACTTGCACGCTTTAAATACTTTATTGATCTACCTTCAAAGTGTTTTTTCTCAACGTGCAGATCCCAGTACTTCTGGCATTCATTTCGTTTTTTCGTCTTCTTCTGGAACGTCGTGGAATATGCGTCGTAGAATAGTGCTATTCACCTTGCGCTCTCCAGGACAGCCTGGCTCTGGCGCTCCTTAAGGAGTTGTTGTTGACTTCTGAGGAATGTTGGGGTTGAAGCTCGGTTCGGTGCGCGGCGACGAGCATTACGACAACTCGGCCACGGCGCCTCACGTCTGTGCTGCGTTTAGTAGATCCTCTTTCAACATCCTCATGCTTGCCGAATAAAAAATATGCGGAATTGTTCAAATGATGCCAAAGTTAATCGAAAACCGGTTTGGGGAACAGCTTTGTTTTATTGTTTCATGTGCATAACCCCTATGTCGCTACTTACACATCAGTATGAGCAGAGTTCATCGTGGATTCTTGTCGTTGGACATGTACATGGATTTCCCGCGCTCTACGTAATTTCACTAATTGAGTGTCCAAAGTTTTCATGAAAAGTTCCTGTATGTCGCTTAGTTTCACCTCTCCAAATTACTTCAAAGCCATCACAAGCGGGCGGTCGTTGAGGTTACTCAATAGGTCTGAGACTTTCTGGCCCTTAAAAACTGACTACAATGCGACCCTCCTCCAGTTAAACTAATGTGAAAGTCCTTTCACGATGTTAATTTTGATTTATTCATAGGCTATGTATGCGAAAAAATTTCAAATGTTCATGTGCTTCGGATGAATTCTGTGCAAGAAGGCATATCGTATTTTACTAGAACTAGTGATTAGTGTAAAAAGTGTGTACGATGGAGAGCACATGTCTGAGTGGTTGTGTAGCTCGTCGCAGCTAGGTGCATGAGTGGTTTTTACCCTCCTCCCCAACACTGTTTGGTATTAAGCTACGGATGTCTAATGGAACTCCACGGCCAAACTGCTATAAAGTTGCAAGGAGACGTGCTCAAGCAGTAGTCTACGATGTTCAAGGAGAGGAAAATTCTGCCTAAATGCTAGAATTAGTGGAATCCTCATAGTGAGAAGAACATCATGACACGAGTCAACTTAAGAAAGTGACAAATGAGTAATGTAAATTTCTCGCTTATTCATTATTTCGGCATACGAATTATTGAGGGTTCACCAAAAGCATAGGTGCATATAACTTTTCTTGCAGGGCGACCAGAAACTAACATGTGGGACAGCATGTTCAATTCATTATATTAATTCTTTTCGGGTATAAGGAGGCAAATGGATATTCAACCTCATTCACTGACCAGATACTTGTTATAGGAGCGTTAGTGATTATTCGAAAGCTTAAATTTGTTAGCCAGTTTTCTAAAAAGTCTTTTTGGCTTTGTTACAGAAGGAAATCCGTTTTGTATCACACGTGCATATTTCTCGTTGGGTGGAGCTCGCTTTATCGACTACTAATAATCATTCGATAGCGTAATGTCTGCTGACTCCAGCGTTGTGCCTATATCCTGAAAGGACCGTTTCTCTCTATCGCAGCAGGGAGAATGAGATTGATTCAAAAGCGCGAGCAAGTGGTTTTTGAACAATCCACGGGCCCTCGGACGAGGCTGCAAAATGGGCCGACCCGACGATCGATTGATTTTCGAGCACATGAACGTGTTAAGAAAATCTCGTAATATTTGAATGTCTTCGAACCACTGTTGGGTGCAATCATGATGTTCTGGACTCCTGAATTCCATCAAAGTGATCATAACGATGATTGATTTATCTGTATTCATGCCAAAATAAAACTGTAAAATGGCCAAAGACCTCACGCTATAGAATGGTGTTCAAAATACAAGCCGTTTATTGCGGTCAGAAAAACTCGTACGCCGAGTTCTCATATGATTTCTTCTTCTGGGGTTGTAAAGGGGTTTGAGCAGGTAGTTGGGCTCACAATCAAACTTTTCGCTCGCCATTGGAGGCAATATAGATGGAAGCTTTTTTTTCTGCGATGGCATTCTTGTAGCGCAAGAACCACTTACTATTCCAACTGGTTTTAGTTTCTTCCAATTCAATTTTAGTGTTGGCAGATAAATATCAGGAGGTTCTGATGAGCAAGTTTATTTTTCCCACATCGAGGCAAAAGAGGTAGGAGAAAGCCACGATGCCAATATCCAGATGCGACGATCACAGCGACTTTTCAATAAGCCGATATCGAAGCCTTATGGGTGGGTAACGCTAGCTGTATCTACATGATAATTATTTTATGATTAGGGTTAGGTAACGAAAAACAAACAGGGACACTACCATCCATTCCCTTCCACAAGCTTTTTACATGGAAGAAAAACCAAATAGCGAACTCGACCCTATATTTCGCGTTTTTTTAAACGAAATTGTGCAAATACTCAACCACTTTCGGCATAGAAGAATAAGCTCCAATCTGACACACAAACAAAAACAAGGTTTGTTCCAAATCAGGGAGCTCGTAAGATCAAAAACTATCCGTCTATCCGTAAGTGATAAAGGTGGAGAATTTGTAGTAATTCCAAATCAGCTGGATGTCGGAATAACGGAGAAACATCTTCAGGATGTCTCCCTCTATCACCCATCCTCTGAAAAGTTATATAAAATCCAATGTAAAATCTAAACAAACAATGGGTCAACACGGCAAGTGCAGCGGGTTTGGAAACTTCAGTTATCTCTCGACTCAAGAACAATAATCCTATTTGTCCGGTCCTATACCTTCTCATAAAAACACATAAACTTCATCTATTGATGATCCAGTGTCAACCGACCATCAACGTACAAGGTTAGACCTATCATCAGTTGTATAGGCGGACCTACGGATAGAATAACGTGGTTTCTGAACCTTATTTTTACTCAGGTGCTCAAATTCATACCAACCCATCTACCTAATACCCAAACGTTCCTAGATCACCTACGTTGCGCGAAACCAAACAACTCGCACGTAATGGAGTCATTTGATGTTACCTCACTCTATACAAACGTATCAAATGACTCTGCAATGCAAGCCATTTTCGAACTCTAACTGAAAATGAACAAAAAGTAAATATGTATGGCTTCACAATTCAACAACTAATGACCCTCCTAAAACAATGTCTTAGTTGTTCAATCTTTCGGTGGTCCGGAAAATACTTTACACACTCAGGGGGTTAGCCATGGGTCAACGTTTAGCACCTAGTCTTCCCATCGCTTTTCTGTATAAGATGGAAGCTCTAGTTCTCCTTCACCGCCCATTGCTCTACTGCCGGTATATAGACGATTGCTTCATTGTCTGTTCCACACAAGAGGTTTTGGACAAATTTTTGAAGTCTTGAACGGACAGTCAGAGAATATAAAATTTACGCGAGAAAGTCCAAACGGGAGCTGGCTTCCATTCTTAAACATCCAAGTAAGCTTTCGGATAGTGGCTATAGTACAAAATGGTATCGAAAACCAAGTAACAAAGACATTTTGGTCAATCACCTTTCCTCTCATCCTTCACACATGAAAAAATCGCTAATTAAAAACATGTTTCGAACGGCTAAAAATGTGTGCACAGGAGAAGAAGAAAGGAACGAATCATTAGACTTGGCACGAAAAATTGCCATTTCCAACGGCTACAAAACATCTGCTACTTGGGAATATTCAAAAAGTGGAATTAGGTCCCGAAAGAACAATACTCCGCACCTGACTATAGTTCCCTTCAATCTGCCATTTATATCAAACGAAATTAGTAGCGCGGTTAAAAGGTGCCTGAAAAGATGCGGTCTTGAAAGTTCCGTGGTAGTTATTGAAGTCCCACCTCCCACTCTACGCCATCAGCTGATCCGCAATAGACTTTATGATCGATTGTGCAACACCAAAAACTGTATGATCTGCCCTAACGGAAAAGAGGGAGATTCTATGAGATCGGGCACAATTTATGTACTAACATGTAAAACATGCGGGGAAGAATATATAGGCGAAACGGGTAGACCACTTTTCATCTGCATAAAAGAACATCTAGATAGTAATCTAAAATAGATAAAACGAAACCTTTAGGTTTACATGGGGCACAAAAACACAACAACAACGATTTTGATGTGACTGTCACAATCCTAGCGCAGGAATCAAAAACATCCACGCGCAAGACTCTTGAGGCATTTTGGATAAACGCCCAAAATCCCGAAATGAATCGGAAGGACGAGTGCGTCACCATTACACCAGATCTCGCGCCCTTTCTTCGTTTGATCTTCTAATTTGACCTAGGCAGCATATAAATAAAACCATTCGAATCATTCAAATACTTTAATACTACATACGTCCAGGCTCTGAGGAAGGCGGGTCGCCGAAACGTCAGCCGAACTTCTACGACCAATTTACCAACCTCGCGTCACCTAATCAAGATAAGTTTTCTCGATTTTCATATTTTATGATGATTATAACAGCTCTGTGATGATGGATAATTCCACTAGCCTAAAAAAAGACTGGTTTAGAAAAATAGCCCAATTTTTCATGAGTTAAAGTTAGCAAAGCAGGCGATATAGGTGAAAAATACTTTCATTTGCTAGTTTTCACGTTTTCTTATCGCTTTTCATATTGTTTAACATAAGAAAAGTTTAACAGTAACAGCAACAAAATATTAGGAATTTAAAAAATATGCTATTGGCGTAAATAAGTTATCATTTTGCCATCAAGGGAGGCATCAGAATTGTAATTAGAGGAATTTGAAAGAGATTTCAGCAAATACGTTTTGGCAATTAGCATAAAAATCATCCAGTGTATTAGAACATTGTCAAGTGAGGTTTTTCATTGTATGTGTTCTCTACCGAAGAAGATTCGACTCTAACCAAAGCCAAACGATAATAAGGAACGAGGACGAACGACTGTGGGCAACTCACCCAAGTAGTCGGTTTGAAGAGGACCGAGACGTTGAAACGTTGATCGAAGAAAATTTATTAATCAGCCTGTTTCCAGAATTAAGCCAATACTGTGAAGTTTTGAAAGAACTTTTCTTCGGGAAACGTTCCGATGTCTTCCTTTCTTCGTAGCGGATGTGATATGGATCAGCCACAACTGCTCCTGTCGTTCTGAGTAATTGTCTTCGTTGCCGTTCAAGTCAAATCGTTCGTGAGGCACAGATTAAAGGTTAAACATCACTGGTGTTGTCAACATAGGCAGAATGCACAACCAGTGTCAAATTCACGCAGATTATATTCGGAAGGACGCGGCCATGTTGGAGAGTGGAGAAATCGTTGAGATTGGTGTGAAGGAGATGCATAGACAGTCTCCACATTTTGATGTCCAGTCGAAAGAAGTTTAAACTATTTCCCATATGAATTATCACGTCAGTAGGAATACCACTGTGTCCTTTGGTTTTCTCTTCTATTATGTCAAATTATGTGCTGCGATAGGTGGTGTTACTATGTTTGAGAACAGTTTGCGTGAATAATTCTGTTGAATGTTAGCCAGCTGCCGTACTGCATTGTACTGTCATATTTAGGCACTGTAAACACTTTATTGATCCATCTTCAGCGTGCTCTTTCCAATGTGAGGATCGCAGTACTTCCAGTATTCAATTCGTTTTTTCGTCTTCTTCTTGAACGTCATAGAATATGGTTGAGCGAGTCACCTTGCAATCTCGCGGATAGCCTGACTCTTGCGTTCCATAAGCCGATGTTATTGACTGCCTGGAAAAGTTTGAGGGTGGAGCTCGGTTGCATGCGCGCCGCAATCGATCATCTCAACCACTCAGCCACGGCGCCTCGCTTCTACACTGCACCCAGTGAATCGCCTATGACAACCTCGTGCTCTCTGAATAAGAAATGTACGGAATTTTTCGATCAGTGCCAAGGTCAATCGATAGACGGTCTTAGGAAGAGCTTTTTTCTATTGTATCATGTGCACTAGCTCTATGTATTCACATGTACTGCCCTATAAGCAGAGTTCATTGTGCTACTTGTGTAATTGGACATGCAAATTGATTTTCCTACTCTAAGTTTTTTTTCATTAAGTGCTCAAAGTTCTCACCAAAAACTACTGTATCTCGGTCAGTTTCCGCCTCTTCAAGTGACTAAACGCCACCCAAACAGGCGGTCGTCAAGTCCGTCAGTAGGTCGTGGCTTCCTGCTCCTCCAAACTGACTCCGATGCGTTTCCTCCACCGGTCAAACCAACGTAAAAAGTTCTTCTTAGATGTTCATTTGAATATTTATAAGCGATGTACGCGAGAAAGATTCAGATGCTCATGTGTTATGGATGAGTTCTGTGCAAGGAGGCATACTGTATTTCAGGAGAATTAGCACTTAGCGTAAATGGTGTGGGAGAGGGAGGGGTAATGTCTCAGTGGTTATGATGCTCATCGTAACTAGGTGCAAAAGTGATTTCCATCCCAACTCTGTCCGGCAGTCAACAACGGACGTCTTTAAGAATACCACACTGCTCTGAAAGTTTCAAGGAGACGTGCTCAACCAGTAGTCTACGACGTTCAAGGAGACTATAAGGCGACTTGAATGCAGTAAGTAGTGGAGTCGGTACGGTGAGAAAAAGTATTGCGACACGAATCGTGTGTAATAAGTATTGAAAAACTCTTGTTTGACTATTGTTTCGGTATACGAATTATCAAAGTTTCACTCACAGCATGGGTGCATATATCTGTTCCTGCGCGACGACCGAAAACTGAAATCTGTGAGGATCACGGTTGGATTGATTATATCGGTTCTATTCAATTACGAAGGGACAAATGAATGGGAATTAAAGTTGTTACAGAAGGAGATCCTTGCGTCTCACACGCGCATATTTCTCACCGGACAGAGCTCTTTCCTTGGACTAATGGTAATCATTCGATACGTAGCTCGCTGATTTCGACGCTAGGCTTATATCCTGGAAAGACCGTTTCTGTGCAACTTAGCAAGAAAAAG
Organism: Parelaphostrongylus tenuis; assembly: GCA_019055375.1. Taxonomy (NCBI): domain Eukaryota; kingdom Metazoa; phylum Nematoda; class Chromadorea; order Rhabditida; family Metastrongylidae; genus Parelaphostrongylus; species Parelaphostrongylus tenuis. The sequence goes on from JAHQIW010002051.1 coordinate 31,478, forward strand.
AATTTGAATCCACATGCGCGAGGAAGTGGTTTTCAGCCAACTGACGGGCCGTTGGGTGAGGAGGTAAAGTGGGCAAAAAAAAAGAAAAGAAAAATGTGACACTTTTTATTCTAGTACCAAGAGTCGACAGTAATTATCAGAGACTCCAGAACAGTCGTTTAGATGGCATATAGAAGTTGTCACTGAATGTAGAAGATCTCAATGGATCACAGGAAAACAACTACACTGCGTCGCAAAATCCTACGACAGGATCGCCTGAAGCGGAGGAACAACTATATTAAACCACAAAAGGACGATTTGCAAACCAGTAATCATGTACGAGCTCATTTTAAGACTGCTCCTTGTTGGACTAAGATAGAAGTGCCAGTTTTCATTCCAACTTTATTAAATAACTGATAAGCAAAATCGTATCACCAAATGCTGAGATGTAGGTTTATCTGTGCACTGTGGGTGATTGCATTGAACACCGTAGTGTTACAAACAATATTTGGTACTTTTATCCTATCCGTTCCCATACTCGATAAAAGCGCATCTTTCGCCTTTTCTACACATTTTAGTAGCTCAAAAGTCGGGCTGTGTCTGAATCTCGTAATAACTAAAGAAATGTGGAATTTCTCACGGACCGTCCTTTTCTACTTCGATCACAACTTCGGAAGTCTGTATAACTTGTACCTTTGGTTATTCTTGAGTGGCCTCTGTTTTTACGCCGTAACAATGAGATTAAGATATTATTTCATACTCAAGCATTTTTCGTTGAGCAAAGCTTTTCCTCAGAAAATTCAATAATTTTTGGATAGCACAAATTCTGGCGTATTCAATAGCGTTTTTGGTTTGTGGTTTTTCAAAAACTTTTTATTGCTTTGCAACACCGAAATTAAGAATGCATTTCACATGCTGCGCGCATGCATTGCACCGGTGTGTGGATGGATTTCACAACATTACCATCAGGCTATCGCCTTTCAATAATCAATCACTAGCCTGAACTTTGAGGTTTTCATTAATAAGCTTGTTTTTCAAGTAGAATACTTTAATCGTGCTATCACCTGTATCACCTGTCGTCCCGTTGATCGTCGAGTGACTCGAGCGGGTACCAGCAACTCTTCCATTTTTCCCTATCGCGTGCAAGAGTAGCCCAGTGGGTCCTCGTCGCTCTAGGAATTCGCTGAGCATCATATCTTTCTTCCATCGCTTTCGTGAAGAAATCGGACCAACGGGTCAGTGGTCTTCCTTTATAGCGCTTGACGTCCCGAGGAATCCAGTCGGTAACGGCTCTCGTCCATCGGTTGTCGTTGAAGCGCATCACGTGTCCGGCCCACCTTATTTTCGATATCCTGGCGTGTAGAACGGCGCCTCTGATTTTCGATCGTTGACGTAGGTCGGAACTTCGGATCCTTTCTCTCATTTGCGAGATGCGGGATACTCCTAGCATCGACCTTTCGACTGCGCGTTCGATAACGGCAAGTGATCTTTCATCCTGCTTACGTAGCGACCAGGTTTCTGCTGCATACGTTAGGGCAGGGATAATTGTCGAGTCGAAAAGGTGGGCACGGAGTCGGATGTTCTTTGTCCTCTTCAATCGTGCTATAGCAGTGAGAATATAATTGTGTTGCACATTCAAGTATTTTCGCTGGGCACAGCTTTTCTCTCAGACTTCCAGTAATCATTCGATAGCACAAATGTCGTCAATTCCAGTAACATCTTGTCCTTTAAGAAGAAATTTTCAGTGTATGATTACAGCTAAGAAGTATAGGGTTTCGTACTCGGCGCGCATCGCAAGCCACATGTGAGTTGCACTCTGCTGTGGACACGGCGCCGAGTGCGAAGCTCAATATTCTTTTAGTTGTAACCAAAACTTAAAAGTTTTTTTTGAAATCCAAACGTATCATTGGCAGCGTTGGGGATTTGGGCAACTGAATGGGTACTTAAGGTGCGATAAAAAGGTGTGTCTAGCGAAAGACTCTCAAATATGAAGTGAAATTTCATCTTTACTATTACACTATGGTATAGAAACTATTCAAAGATGAAAAAGACATTGTTATAGGTTTTTCAAGGTGCAAGAAGGAAAAAGTATGCAATTTTTATACTCCGCAAGAAGTGTTTCTACTTCCGTTTTGAATCAACCTTCTTCATTTCGATTGTGGATATCCCAACACTTTCGCAATCGCTTTGTTTTCCAATATTCACAACCTGCGAATATCTTCGAGGTTTTCTATGTGTGTAACATCGGCTGCTACTCAGAGAGTTTTGGTCTTTTTCGCAAGTATCATTGAGTATTGGTCTCGTTGATCTGATTCTCCTTGGAAACCAAAGATGACTGTACTACATTTTTCTCTGCGTGAATATGAAAGAGTTGGACCTGAACGAGTTTGGTACCAATTCATCGTCATCTGAAGGACAAGATAATTAATTAGGTGAAAGAAAGTTCATCGTGATTGTGGTGATTACACCACTTCTATCAGAGTAATCGTTTGAGCAGCAGAGGTTTCTATCTATAAGTCACAGCGTGAAACGTGCTCTCTAGTTGAAGGTGAAATAAACTGCAAAGCAATGCAATAGAAAAATCCAACCGGATAGTTTCACAGTCGATGTTCACATATAGTACGCACTAATTCTTGACTCCTTTTGTCGGTGAATGTGTCCAGATTCATGCCTGACTGTGAATGTAGCTTGGAAATTGTTTTTCTTGTCACAGACTGTATAACACCTACTGAGTACGGAACCTTTTGGCAGTAGAATGATAATAACCAAAAATTCGAACTGACATCGAAAGATCTAGAGAATTTGGAATGTCTACTAATTCACTAATAGACTGCTATACTGTCGACAGCGCCGCAAAAATTTTTGTGATGTCAGGAGCCACTCGTGTGAATAGCCGAATTGATCGTAATCGACGTTATCATCTTAATCTAATACAATGCAGAAGACAATAAATGAAGGTCAGCTGAAGATAAACTAAGTTATGCAAGCACTAGGGCCAACTATGAAATATTACACTAAAATGTGAAAACTTCTCCATTTTCTTGATTTTACCACGCTAACGATATCCTACCAAGCAAATTCAGCACGGCATACATTTCACTGATTCCAAACGTATAATCGTGATTAACATTGAAACGGCAGTGTCTAGCTAACAACCGAATAATGTTTGATTGGTGGTCAATAGGCGCTTCTCTCGCGGTGTTTCCTTATTCTTTTACGCTATCATTTTCTATATAGGGTTTGGTTTTTGCTTATCCTTTTTTCAAATTGCCCTTCTTGATTACAGATTTTTGCCCCCTTTAGGCTTCATGTGCTTCATATTTTTGTAACCCTCTGTAATTTTAAAGGATACATGTTTGTTGTTTCGAAGTGTTCGAAAAATTCTTTGATTTTCAGCATCTCCGTTGACTTACGACGAATGTATCACTTAATATTTTCACAACCCTGATTCAATAATTACTTTTTATTTCCTTCCATGTAAATAGATAGCAAAATAGTGTCTTCAGTGGAAGTGAAAGAATTGCCCATGAGAGGTACTTTCTGTCGCCATGACAGTGAAAGAGAGCTACTTTTAAGTTCGCTAGCATCTTATCAACTTTTAAGGCTTGCAAATGAGAATATTTATTTCAGTGCTCGAGACGAAATCCATGGGTGCACTTCTGAGCCCACGATCTAGCGATATTTCACCTGTTATGCTTGATAATGATGAGCAAAATCCTCCGCGACCGGCAACAGCTCCGAATCAGAATACGGTGAGGAGTGATGGATATTTGCTGTTTTATGAAAGCTTCAACAGTACTGTTTAGACCGCAAATTGTTCTTCGTCGCCATCGCCGTCTGTAGATGAAATGATGCCGTTGTTCACGAAAGAGGGCGGCTCTCGCTGATCGCGCGAATTCATTGCTGTATTCAACAAAGCTAAATCCTCTCGTGAATATTCTGATTCTTCCACACAAGGTAGTTAGTGTCATACACTGTTAAGTTTTTTATTTTAGTGTTTTAGTGATCAAAAATTCTATGATACCAGGTTTGAAAGAAGGTTTCATCGTTCGATAAAACATTTCAAATTTATGCATACATTCACACAACAAACAGACAACATCTTGTATTCCTCAGAATACAGGCCATCATTATCCACCACTTTTTCCCATCGACCCCCACGTTTCGGATCTGATCGAAGTACTACTCCTTCGATTTCGAATTGAAGAACTCTTAACATGCTTCTCCAACTTCATCGAAAGAGACAAATCGGCGACCTTCCAAAAAGTGTTGCATTAGTCGGAGAAGACCGTAATCATCAATCAAACTGCAATCGACTTTTAGAGTAGGATATCCGTATAGCGTTTATTGTACATCTTGACCAGCCATAAGAGAACCAAAGGCGGCATTAGTTGCATTTTGAGTATGTTACGGCTTTTATCAGAGTTGCAATAAGGGAAGCTTTCAAATTTCGGGTTGTTCCCTTTCATTTACAAGAATGCGCATCCGTGATCTGCAGCAATCAGATCTACGTTTTAACCAATTAATTGTTTTCAAGGAACAACTTAAAACGTCCAACGAAGATTATCCATGTAACCCACATTAATGTACAAAAAACGCTTGATGTGTCATATTTCGTAATCATTATTTGAGCCAATTTGTCATGTGGTCTGTCAAATAGGCTGAGCTATAAGACCTGATTTACGTGCTTCGACCTTGACGGTCTCATCAGTCGTGCGGTACCCTTCGTCTTTTGCCATTCCTCTCAAGGCGTTCAATTCCCTATACTATGATTAGGCAATCACGAACATTGCACACTGTATGTCAAGAGCCTTTATCACTGAACACACAGTGTTGTGCACTCGATTGCTCGTGGCTGGTATCGTTATTATATCATACCTTTCTGCAAGTGTTTTCTTAATCTGCAAATGTTTTCCAGCCCACGCTCAATCTTCAACGTATTTCGTCATTATTATTTGAGCTATTCGTTTTCTCGCATACACCACTTATGAATTTCTTCAAACTTTTTCATGTGCACAAATTAGTGATACTAGAGGAATTTCCGTTTTGTTCGCAAATGACTGATTTCAGCGTGATGATTCTCCTAGAGAATTCGGTTGGACCGTGCTCTAGCTTCACCACGTAATGTGAAGGAGTGACTGGAGCCTAAGCAATTTCGATGTGAAATTGTCAACTTCGCATTCTACCACTACGCTATCAACTACAGCAGAAGAAGTCTCTATCGAGCTCAAATAAAAGCTGACTGGTTGAAGATGAAGCATATTGCGCAACAATACAGTAGTAAAACGTAACTAAATAGCTTAATGATTAAGTGTTCGCATGTCACAGATATCGACTCTTTCATTGGATTCGTCTCTTTTGCCGGCACAAGTGTTTTAAATTCATGTCTCGATCTGTATGAGGGCTTGATAATCGCGTTTTATCTTCATTAATAAATAATGCCATGTCTGTGCAGCTTTTCTGGAATTAAGACAATTCGCTAATGATTTTCATATCTCCAGCGCAAACATCTGTAGTCTTTGTGAACCTAAGAGATAGGTACTGTTTTACAGCTATTTTTCTTTCCTGACTGCAAGGTCAATCTTGCTGATGACAAGAGCTACTGTAACAGTACTGCATCCGTTTTGACGTAATCCGTGTGATTGTAATATTATGTGAGAGAGAGTACATGAAGGTTAGAATAGTTGAGAAAAATGCGGCAACAATGTCATATTCACCTCGTTCTCTAAGTTTACGTTTTGCCACAAGTGACCGTCACGAAATCCAACCTTTATGGAGTGAGAAATTTTTCTGAGTTACTTATATTATAACAATCTTTTCACGACCGTTTCTCGCTTCATTATTCTTTATTCATTTAGTATATGAATGCACATTACATTGTGTGATGAAGAGGCTGTTTCAGTTGAGACATCTTTCAAGGCAGATCAGAGGAGCCAGATTGCCAGAACGATTGCAGTGTTTCTTGATAAATAAGGTGAATTTAATATAGAAATCGTATTAATAACGAAATTTCATGATAATATCACATGAGGAAATTGAGTGGTAGATGGAAATTCCACCTAAGCTGACAGTAGAACCCGCGTTCCACACATACCGGGCGCGCGCTACGACTACACCACCAAGGCGGCCTCTAATCCACCATTCATTCTTCAAGATTTCTCTATCATAACTATCAGCTATCAGTCTCTTAGGTATAGCTGAGGCATCATAGCACTAAGAAAAAGCAGTAAAGACTTAAGTATTATTGGATTTATAGCACCACGTAGATGGCTGAGATGGTGAGGTGTGTACATGATAAGAATCTTGGACATGGTTGAATCATTTAGTGATCTTCTGTATCCAAGCAATGTTTCACCGAAGAACTCGAGAAACAGAGAAGACGAAGACTCACAGCGAAGACGAGCACCTGTGGATGATCTAGATGAATCATCTGCTTTGATGAAGAAGAAGATATTGAAACGCTTCCCAAGCGGAGATCATTTATCAGTCGTGATCAGGTCGATTATAAAGGGAACTAAGTTGATCAATAATTCTCATTTGGTTAACTTAACATGGTTATCGTCATTTTCAACGCCGGTTCGAGTCGACTGTCCACTGTCGTTCGTACTAGTTGTGGATCTTTCTCTTGATAAGCGTTGGAGTCGAATCTTCTTCTATGTAGTCGACTGAAGAAGCTCTGTCGGCGATATTTGTATGAACACAAAGGCTTTTATGTCAATTACCAGAGCACATTTCCCACATATTTTGTGGAACTTCGTCCAAAGTTTCTTCGAAATATGCCTTTGATTACGGCTTGACAGAGAAATGATGGCGTATGTGGACTTTTATCAATAACTACTGATAACAACACTCGAATGGTTGATTACTTTGTTTTCACCTTGCAAGATTGTGCTCGCAGATTCTGAACTTTTCTATGTAATACATTTTGAATAATGATAGTGAAGCTACATACTGAGAGACGAACGTGATTTTTAGCTTTATCTCATAATTTAGAATATCATAATATCACTTATAGTTTAATATTTATGTAATCTAGAAGATTATGTTATCCCTTCTAGTGATTTGTTTTTCTCAACATATCCGCTTCCATTCGGCCTCACTATCAACATACACCAAGCGTTATAATATTTTAATTCCAGTCTTTTTTTAACCTCAACACAACCGATCAATAATAGTTCCTTCTTGATCTGTCTAGTAACACGTAGATATGAATGAGATTCTATAGGTTAACGTTTTGACGTCTTCGTCTTCCAAAGGCTATTTTTAGAGCAATTTTTGCAAAATTACATTTCATTTGTGATAGCGAAATACTCTCGTGAACTAACCCTCGTGGCGAAAGCGCAGACTTTGTTAATGTCATTCTTGAAAATTGCAATGAAGTCAAACCACACTCATATAAAGAAAAGCTGATGATTTTTGGCACTTTACCTATGAGATTAGAATGTGCCACTAACGCCGGAGATTTATAAGCACTCATCAGATCATCTGGTTTGAAAATATCTTAGAAAATTGTACTGAATCGCCTCCAAATATCAATAATCTCCAAGAAAACGGCTCAAATTCACGTTTACCAGGTAGTGCGATTTTCAAAGCTTCAAGGACACTTCTAGAGGTGCTATATCCGATCTGTTGATGACCGCTGCGGCGCTGGTGGAGTCAAGCTCAATTCCCAACTCCCACCGGCAGTCAACATCAACGCCCCATGGAACGAACACAGGCAGGCTAACCTCAAGATTGCAAGAGGAATGATGCAACCAGTATTCTACTTCAATAAGAAGACGAAACAACGAATCAAATGCTGGAAGCACTGAGATCCAAACAGTGAAAGATAACGGATCAATAAAGTGTCTAGAAAGTCAAAATACTTCGATTATCAAAAGTCAATTATCCGCAGTCGTTTATCCTTGCAGTGATTCTTCAAACGACCATGCAGACAATGGTTCATAAAGAGTACGAGTGACCGTGGATAGTCGACTCGAATCATCGGCTCCGAAGGTGGCGAAGACCTCGAAATGAAAACCGAGTAAAGGTTGTTATGAACCTTGTGATTATCTTGGTCATCAAAAGAAATATTACTAATGTGAATTTATATTGCTCAACTCCTTTAAAGAAAAGATGTAAACTGTTCTGTTAGGGGCAATGCCCTCGTAATTTCCCCTCCAAAGAAATCATATAAAAGATTGTTTTGAAAATTTGACAAAACCGCAATTGTCAACAAGAGTCCGAATTTGAAGGCCATCGGAGCAGTTACACTCAAGTAATGCCTATTAATCCAACACAATTCGTTTCCCCAAAAGAGGCGGAAAGACTTGGAAATAAAACGTCTACTTTTGTAATTATATCATGTGAGTTCCGTTTTCTACATATTTTCGTTTACTTCTTTAACAAACTCATTTCCGCTGTAGGTTTACTCTTTCAGTGAGGCTAAATGGGCCATCTGCATTTTTTCCTGAGCTTGATTTTTAGTGACGTCACTCTGCAAACGATGACTTGAAAACCTACTCCGTCTGCTTGCCAGCAAAGAACATCAATGAGGAGGTTAGTGACGGATCAGATGACACCATGTACGATAATCTATTTGTCGAAGCTCAAGGCTGTGAAGATAATAATTCAGGAGATGAAGTACAAGAAGCATGTTAATGTTACAAGTTGCGATTTGTTCGCAGAGCAAACAAATATTTGTGGAGTACAAATGGATGTTGTTTGGGAAAAAACGACCCTCATATAGAAGAAGTTTATTAAACGTGCATCGCTATTCAGAATATTAGTGGCCTTATGGTGGCGTAAAGATGAGCTCGAAAGGATCTTACGATTATTGTGTTGACCAATGGCAGATTTGATTGATCGCATGTAAAGGGCCTCATGGATTTTGCTGACCAAGTGCCTGCTCATTCCCCATTTATAAGAAAGAAATGTAAATGATACGTTTATTCTCCTCCTTCCTCGTTTTGCAATGTCTGATTTCATTGTTCAGATATGCACGATTGTTTGTCAGTTTGATCGCGCATACAAGTTTCATGAACGCCTGGAGAATTTACAACGACTACGTGAGGGAAATCGAATTCAGCACGTCTAAGTGGTACGTGTAACTGAGCTACGTGAGGGAAAATTGTTGCACTGTTGTTTATATATAGGCAGATTGTCGTCTTTGACGATTGTAAGAAATGTTAAGCGTTGAATAAATATTCTGGTAGGACGTTCAGGATATGCGATAAGTGTAAGAGAGGCTCAGAATAATAATTTTTTTCTAATCAGCAACTCCTGAGGCTATATCCTCAGTTAACTCTGAAGGCTTTAGATAGTAGCGCGTTCTTAACAAAGGATGGAAATCATTCATGCGCGAAGTTGCAAAAATACACGCCATAATTACAGACAAAACTATTACTAGTGTTTTTCGTGGAAACCTTGATGAAACCTCGAAACCATACTGTTGTGGCTAATTTTATATTTTCACTACAATTTAGTAGTTGAAGTTTAATATTTCGAGCTACCATGACAGGTTCAATGAAACTAAATATCGAATGTCTTATCCAAAACGAAAGATCTGAACTACTCTCAATATAGGTAAATTTATATAAGCTATAGCTGCCTGAAACGATGTGGTTCTATGCCAGCTTTGACCATCTTCGTTGCTTACGCACCAACATCAAGCTATGACGAAGACGAAGTCGAAGCGTTCTATATGGACCTCGAAAAATTCTTCAGAGAAGATCATACATTCTTCAAGGTCATTGTCGGAGATTTTAACGCAAAAATTGGACCTAGAAGAACGTCTGAAGAATGTCACATAGGGACCCACGGACTAGAATGGAATGAACAGGGTGAGAGGCTATCTGAGTTTATCATGACGACCCAAACCATCCATGGTAACTCGCAATTCCAAAAGCCTCTCTCTCAGCGATGGACGTGGGAGTCTCCCAATGGAGAGTACCATAACGAAATAGATCACATCATAGTAAATCGAAGGTTTTGCCTGACCGACGTCGCTGTTGTTCCCAAGTTCTACACGGGATCAGACCATCGCCTCCTTCGCGCAACGTTCCGATTTTCGAGGAGAGGAGAGAAAGCCGCTAAATACAAACAACGAAGTCCCAGAACTATTATAAACTGGGATGAATTCAAATCATTAGTCGGCTCTTGGGAAGATACCGTTGTCGACAACATCGACGAAGAATACGATCGACTCGTTGAATATCTTCACGTTGGCGCTAAAAAAGCCGAAAGTCCTAAGGTCACGAAGAGACGCTTGTCTCCGCAGACACTCGAGCTGATACGTCAACGTGGAATCGCACGAGCCGCAGGCAACCGAAACCTTACGTCCGAACTTGCGAAACGATGCAGAGAAGCGATAAAAGAAGACCTTAAAGAGAGAAGAGCAGCAGTTATGGCAGAAGCTGCAGAAGCTGGGAAGAGCATTCGCAAAGCCCAGCGAGGCTTCGCCAACTATAAGACCAAGATGATTGCACTCCGATACCCTGACGGGACACTTACAGCTTCCAGAAGGGCTATGGAGAAAATCATCCACCAGTACTACTCGGATCTCTTCGCTAGCCATGTTCTCTTACCGTCATATAAATTGAAAGAGGACGAATATGTCGTTCCACCGGTCCTTCCTTCCGAAATCCGACATGCTATATCGTCGGTGAAAAACAGAACAACACCCGGTCCAGACAGGATTAGACCAGAACACCTGAAGAACCTACCGCCAGTTCTCATCAACACCCTGGCTCGGCTCTTCACTCGCTACCTGTCAGAATGCAAGGTCCCTATTCAATGGAAAACCAGCAAGACCGTATTGTTGTTCAAAAAGGGAGACCTTCACGACATAGGCAATTATCGCCCAATCTGCTTGCTGTCCGTTGTCTATAAACTCTTTACTCGAGTCATCCTGAACAGGATTGACAGAACACTGGACGAAGGACAGCCATGCGAACAAGCAGGGTTCAGAAAAGGATTTAGTACCATGGACCACATCCACACGATCACAAGACTCATTGAAGTTTCGCGAGAGTACAAACAACCACTCTGTCTCACTTTTATCGATCTGAAGAAAGCCTTTGACTCAGTGGAAACAGAAGCGGTTATAGAGGCTCTGGATAACCAGGGCGTCCCTACTCGGTACATAATGATCCTTCGTGAGCTTTATAAAGATTTCACGACCAGAATATCTCCATTCTACAATAATATCACCATTGACGTAAGAAGAGGGGTTCGACAAGGCGATACAATATCGCCAAAACTATTCACTGCCACCCTACAAAACGTCATGCGAACATTAGAATGGGACGAAATGGGAGTGAAAATTGACGGTCGACAATTAAACCATCTTCGCTTTGCTGACGATATCGTTCTCATAACACCAAACATCAGCCAAGCGGAACGAATGTTGACTGATTTCGACAACGCCTGTGGAAAGATCGGTCTTCAACTGAATCTAACGAAAACAATGTTCATGAGGAACGGATGGGTTTCTAATGCCCCATTCACGCTCAACGGAACGACAATTTCCGAATGCTCCAGTTACATCTATCTAGGTCGTGAAATCAACATGATGAACGACCTAGCCCCAGAGTTGAGCAGGAGGAAACGAGCGGCTTGGGGAACGTTTAAGAGCATCGAAGATGTAGTGAAGAGGACAAAGAACATCCGACTCCGTGCCCACCTTTTCGACTCGACAATTATCCCTGCCCTAACGTATGCAGCAGAAACCTGGTCGCTACGTAAGCAGGATGAAAGATCACTTGCCGTTATCGAACGCGCAGTCGAAAGGTCGATGCTAGGAGTATCTCGTATTTCGCAAATGAGACAAAGGATCCGAACTTCCGACCTACGTCAACGATCGAAAATCAGAGACGCCGTTCTACACGCCAGGATATCGAAAATAAGGTGGGCCGGACACGTGATGCGCTTCAACGACAACCGATGGACGAGAGCCGTTACCGACTGGATTCCTCGGGACGTCAAGCGCTCTAAAGGAAGACCACTGACCCGTTGGTCCGATTTCTTCACGAAAGCGATGGAAGAAAGATATGATGCTCAGCGAATTCCTAGAGCAAGGAGGACCCACTGGGCTACTCTTGCACGCGATAGGGAAAAATGGAAGAGTTGCTGGTACCCGCTCGAGTCACTCGACGATCAACGGGACGACAGGTGATACAGGTGATACAGGTGATAGCTGCCTGAAAAATATCATGCAAGATGGTTTACGATGGTAAGGAAGACTCTAGACATACGAGGAACTACGAGCAAACGACCACGCTAAAACAGCCCTCTATGGCTTACTAGTTGTGGTTTGGCAATCGCTTTTGTGGTAAAACGCCAGCTAATTCCTCGTAGTATTACACTACTTACTCCATACTTTCAGCACACGTGATAGAAACCTGTCAAATTCTGTTACTGCCTGTAAAAATTCTCTTACTCCAGACCTTCGAGCGTTCATTACCTGTCACCAATTTTCGACACTGTAACATCTCAGCTGTCTATGTGATATTATAAATCCAAGGATTCTAATGTTTTACTACTTTTTCGCAGTGTTATGATGTTTCAGACATACCTAAGAGATTTGTGGCTGATATGATGGGGGATCTTGAAGAATAAATGGTGGGTTAGCGGTGGCTTTTGTGGTGTAGTGGTAGCACGCGCCACGGTACACGTGTGACGCGATTTCTACGGGTTTTACTCCTACCTAAAGTAGAATGCTTGTCACCCACTCAAGTCTCTTATGTAATATTATTATAGAACTTCTTCTTCAAAGACTACTACTTTAGTTAAATTCACCTTCTTTATAAGACAGCAATCGTCCACTCAATCTAGCACCTCCGATGCCTTGGAAGATGTCCCAACTGAAACAACCTCTTCATCACATCATGTAATACACATTCATCTACGAATATGAATGATGGATAATGAAGGGAGAAAACGGTCGTAAAAAGATCGTTCTAATAAAAGTAATCAGAAAACATTCTCACTCTACAAAGGCTGGAATTCGTGATGGTCGTTCGTGAGAAATCGTAAACATTAGAGAACGGAGTGGAACGCGACATCTTTGTCACTCAGTTCTTGATTTTTTTCACCTTCATGTACTGTCTCTCACATAATATAGGATTCAGATGGTTACGTCGTGGACGGTTAGAAATCAATATTCTTACGTGAAGCTCCTTTCATGAACGAGCTTGACCCTGCAGTGGTGAAACAAAAATAGTCTCAAAAGTATGCATCCCTAAGGTTCACAAGGACTACGGATGTTTGCGCTGAAGATTTGAAAACCACTAGCGAGATCGTTATAATTCCAGAAAAGCTGTACCGGAATGGCATTATTTATCAATGTAGATAAAAAGCGATAATTAACCCACATTCAGATCCAAGCATAAGCTAAAAGACTTGCCAGAAAACTATTTTTGAGCGACGCATGTCATGTTATTTGTTAGAAAAGGGCGGACTTATTGAGCCCGATGCACGTGATTCGACCCTGCAGTCTCGTCAGTCGGGCATTTACCCTTTTTGCCTTTTGCAAATCCTCTGTGAATGCTCCAGTCCCTACACTAAGAGTTAACGGCGACAAGCATTTTCAGTGTAAGTCCACTGAAGATATCACTGAACAGGCAGTGTTATACACTCGATTGCTCTTGTCTAGTATATTTAATATCTTATATAGCATACTGGAATTTGAGCGTGGTCTTAAGAAAACACTCGAAACGAAAGATGTGATGTACTAAATATACCAGCCAAGAGCAATCCAGTGTACAACATTGTCTGTTCAGTGATAATTTCACTGACCTTGCAGTGTAAAATGTTGGCTGTCGTTGACTCTTAGTGTGGAAACTGGAGCCCCACAGAAGATTGGCAAAAGACGAATAAAAGGGTAAACGCCCGATCGACTAGACCACAATGTTGAAACATGTGTATCGGGCTCTAAAAGTCTGCCAATCTTAACAGACCACATGAAATGCGTGGCTCGAAAATGATTTTCTGGCATAATAAAAATTTGGACAGTGGTCTTAAGAAAACACTCGAAACGAAAGATAAAAAACTTATAGCGACGAAAGGAACAAATTCAGTAGAAGAGTCGATTTTCATGACATGCAAACCCCTGCTCATCAAACTTTCTAATCTCGTTTGGTGTTTGCTGCATTGTTATACAGTTTGCTTCAAATTCGACTACTCAACATTTATTTGATGTTGACAAAAACTTTTCTGCTCTAGTTGCTAGTGTAGTGCTTTAAAACATGGTTCATCACGAAGACGGCGGGCCAACGCTTCCCTTGAGTCACTAATAGCTCGTTAAGATCAGTATTCATTAATGCTTGCGAGGAAAACGGTAATTTTTTTAGTAGCACCTGATTTCACGCTTGAACAAGTTAGAAGAGACTCATGAGTGGTGTATACGGATAACGAATCCATCGCAGGCAGTGTCGGGATCCGCACAGTCGGTGTGGAGATGGAAATGTAAAATGAAAATAAAAACTTCCTTTACTGTAGATAAAACTTGTTTATAACATTATGGTTTGATGAAATTGCTCACAATGCGCAGTATATCCATAATTACTCTGGAGACCTAACGAGGAGTACTCATATCGAAGCACGTGTTCAGCTCTGATTCCTCGATGGCCTGCCGTGGTTGGTCATCTACTTTAGGTGATGCATTTGGGAACTGCGATCAATGGAGCCGCTCGCACCTGATCGATCAAAATTCTTTGAAATTGAAACACGAATTTTCTGTACCGTTTTGATCAGCGCGCTGTGTTGTCGTCGAGTAGCTCCGAGCTCACCAGTATTGAGAGACCAATCACAGGTGGCGACATCGAAGAATAAACCTACTGAGATGTTATGTCATTAGCTATGCCATCTTATCAACGAACCCTTATATCATTAACACGTGATAAGAGTTGCATGTCGCGGATGAACTTGTATATTCAAGTCCACTTTGGTTGGTTACCAAATTCTCAGCAATTCACTACAACACCGATACCTTATTGTCAAAATTAATAAAAATCGATCCAATAATTATAGCGCCTAATGTCTAATATTGTTACATTCAACACATTTCCGTCATTCGTGATCACTTTCACTTATTAGCAAAGCGTTTTCTTCTTTTTTAGAGATCCGAAAGTCATTAGATAGCTCAGATTTTGACAATTTCAATGCCGTACTTTGTTTTCAAAATGGCTTTTTGATGCGTTGGACAGCAAAATTACTAAGTTTAATACTGGATGCGTTGGCTGGACAGAGTTTTACTCTAGAATTTAGCGCCATCCGAGAACTTACGCTTCCACAATTTTAACAACATACTTGTCTTGCAGAAGGATATTTTTATTGCCCTGCAGCAGCGTAGATAAGATTGAGTTTCACACTCGGCGTGCAGTTTTTGCTCGTACTGAGTCCATGAACGGCTGCGCGGATGGGCTTTCACAGCATTCACAACAAACGGCACTGAGCGCTTAGGGTCTAAAGATGGTCTTCCTACAGACTTTTAGTATTTCTTTGTTTATACAACTGAAATGAATTAGGATGATGCTGAAGCTATGCTTGGTTTTTGAGATCTTCATAGAGCTGCTATATTGTTACATGAAATGAACACTGAAGCCTGCACCATGGAACCATAGCAAAAAGTTAATACATGTTATCAGGTTTCTACGAAATGGAGAACAGAGTTCAAATAAATAACGAAAACTGCACTCCTTGGAACAGCTTCGAGATTGCTGCGCACAAAGCGGTTGAAAAAAACGCTCGATTTTGTGCACAGAAGGTGGAAGATTATATTCTTTCTGCCGACACAGCGCATCAAGACAACCTTTTCAGTCGCCAAGTGCAGTTTCAAAGTTACCGAAATCGTTTTATTAAACTATAGTAAAAGTGCAGAGATAAAGCTGTGTTCAGCGAAAGGTAGAGAAATTTTATATCCGCTGCCATTAGGCGGCAAAGAGACCATTTTAGAATCAAAGTTAAGTTGAATTATGTCTTGAATGTCGAAATTTATTTTATCTAATGACTACTTAACTCTATGAAACCAGAGAATGCGCTGTTTTGGAGGGTTGAGAATTATCACAGATAATGAAAATTCGTTAATTCTTGTATCTTTGAAATGTTCAACTCGAAACATTTAATTGAAAAAAGTTCTTTCCAATATTTCCGACGACTAGCAGCCTCAAATCACCTGTATCACCTGTAGTCCCGTTAATCGTCGAGTGACTCGAGCGGGTACCAGCAACTCTTCCACTTTTCCCTGTCCGTGTAAGAGTAGACCAGTGGGTCCTCCTCGCTTCAGGGATTCGCTGAGTATCATATCTTTCTTCTATAGCTTTCGTGAAAAATTCGGACCAACGGTCGGTAGTCTTCCTTTAGAGTGCTTGACGTCCCGAGGAATCCAGTCGCTAACGGCTTTCGTCCATCGCTTGTCGTTGAAGCGCATCACATGTCCGCCGTACCTTATTTTCGATATCCTAGCCTGTAGAACGGCGGCTCCGATTTTCGATCGTTGACGTAGGTCTTACCTTCGGATCCTTTCTCTCATTTGTGAGATACAGGATACTCCTAGCATCGACCTTTCGACTGCGCGTTCAATAACCCCAGGTAATCTTTCATCCTGCTTACGTAGCGACCAGATTTCTGCTGCATACGTTAGGGAGGGATAATCGTCGAGTCGAAAAGGAGGGCACGGAGTCGGATGTTCTTAGTCCACTTCACTACATCTTCGATGCTCTTAAACGTTCCCCAAGCTGCTCGTTTCCTCCTGCTCGACTCGTTA
The DNA here is from genome assembly GCA_019055375.1 of Parelaphostrongylus tenuis. Taxonomy (NCBI): domain Eukaryota; kingdom Metazoa; phylum Nematoda; class Chromadorea; order Rhabditida; family Metastrongylidae; genus Parelaphostrongylus; species Parelaphostrongylus tenuis. The sequence goes on from JAHQIW010002051.1 coordinate 48,201, forward strand.
GATTTAGCTAGAGACCAATTCTTTTCACGGGCTTTTTCGAAATCGGTCAACAATCGTCCCGCTTGACTGATGCTTGTTGTTATGAGGACGACATCGTCAGCAAAGAGAAGATTCTTCAATTGCCGACCGTCAAGTCTTACCCCCTATAGTCCTATTCTAATGTTCTCATGACGTTTTGTAGGGTGATAGTGAATAGCTCTGGCGAAATTTTATCGCCTTGTCGAACCACTCTTTTTACTTCAGTGGTGATGTTGTTGTAGAATGAAGATATTTTGGTTGTGAGAACTTTGTAAGCTCACGAAGGATCATTATGTACCGAGCAGGGAGGCCCTGCCTATCCAGAGCCTCTATAACCGCTTCTGTTTCCACTGAATCAAAGGCTTTCTTCAGATCGATGAAAGTGAGACAGAGTGATTGTTAGTACTCCCTTGAAACTTCAATGAACCTCAAATAGTCTGCAAGAAATTGATCTTGCGTGCTTAAAATGTCTAATGAATACATGTAATATACTCTTCCTGCAACGAATTTTCAATAGCTAAAAATTTCAAAGAAATAAAAGAGATCGTTACACTTTTTTCGGGACCCGATTTGGAGATAAAAAAGTTATACATTGTCGAGAAATGTGAGCAATTCATTAACTACAGCAAAAAATTACATCAACACCATAAAAATAGATAATTCTGAGGCAGTTAAACAGTTGTAGCGGTCTACAGTGCCTTCTGCTTCTATTGCGTTATAGAAGAGATTAGAAATTCAGACGCTCCATTTTTGATGTTTCCTAAACTATAGCTACATAATATCGTGTAAATAGTCTTGTTGCGTGTGCAAAATTCACGTGCTAAACGATGTTGAAAGCAATGATCAGTTATAATGCTTGACACTGCGAATATTATGCTCAGTTAGACATAGATTCTCTTCAATCTGTAAAAGCGGCTTAATGTAATTTTTGCATTGCTCGCCGATGTATGTAAATCTCATGGAATGCTTGTTATTGCTGAAGCGGTATTGACGGCAGTTGGTGCTAATGTTAATGATGTTGTTGTGGCTCTTCGATTCTTTGAAAGTCTTGGCACGCTTTATGCAACTCGAAGTATTTTGACGGATTATATGTAATAGTGATAGAGCTCTATTGCCTAGAGAAGCATCATTACAATTAAGAGGAACTGCTTACCACTTTGTAACGAGTGAAGCTACGCTTGTTAATTGATCAAAATGATTTTTAAACCAGCGCATATCAAAAAATCAAGCGGTGACAAGTGGTTAGGACACGTGTATTAGTAATTCTTTTATATTCCACCTTCATTCCTTGGAATAAGTGAAAAGAGCACGAAATAACTCAATAGTTTCACAAAAGATCATTGTTTTGATAGTCTCAAAATTATGAAACAATATTGTTTACTTTGTCTAGTGCCAAAGTAATGTTATAGCGTCGAAACGCTGCTAAACATACCTCAGCCAATATGACAACGGTGAGAATGGGAGCAGTGACGTAGGTGTTCAACGACTTCGAGTGACACTTAACTAAACTCGTTCGCTTTTATAGCGTTTTCATGGTGTTTGTCGCCGCGCTCACAATTTGATTGTAAACCACTGTAACTTATTGAAATTTATCTTGATTATGACGTCAATGCTATCTCACTTAGTGCTTTGGAATCCATATGAAAGCATAAATGTTTTGTGCTGTGCAATAGAGGACGTACTACTTACTATTTGAGTGCTCAATGCTCTCAAAGAAAACAATGGAAACATTCATTTATAATCGTAAAATTAACCCTATACTCTTCATAAGATCACTCGAGTGATTGCATTGATATCATGATGTTATATATTCATCATTCATTCACTCACTGCTATTAAATACCAAAAAAAAGCTTGTACATCTATCACTGACTTTCTCGTTGTGAAACTAACAGACTGTTCTAATCAGTACAAGCGAACCCATGAACGAAGCGAATGAATACTGTAAAATATCGAATTGTATGCTCATCACTTGATCATACAATGCTTTCAAAACTAATTTTTCTACAATCACTAATTTACTCGCTGTACTAGAATGCTAGTCAACACTTTATTTTGCCGAGCCGTAATCTCCATGATACTTTATTATGGCGTTGCCCCGTCCATTTACAGATAGTTGCCTGATCTTTCATGAATGCGCTTGTTTGGAATTGATTCTGAACTCTCTTGAGATAATTCAACTGACACTGACCTGATATTGTAGGTGCAAAACACAGTAAGATTAACAAGTTCACTCTGGATATACTGTGAGCAGATTATTTGGATTAGAGGACTAGGTACGGCAGGATTACAGTAACCCGAACGACCAACCGCTAACTGCTAAGTGATGACAACTGGCTTTTCTGTTTTGAAGAAAGCTTATATATGAACCACTGACAAAGAGTTTACCAGATGAAGTACTACAATAAGCCTACTGTTGCATAAAAGTCATGCGCACACAAAGAGCTAGCTTTAAGCACGCAAGGAGTGTCTTGATCACATCACATGAAAAAGCGTTCGAAGCATAAAAGCCACAAGCTCATCTGGCGATGGAAGCGTAAAACCAAAGGGCGTGGGCAGCTGCACAATCGTTCGCCGGCGCCGACAACTTACAAGAACTACAGTATACGAAATTACAAAATTACAACCAGCACCACTGATAAGACATGAAGTAATTATGGAATTTGCAACAGCGCCAACGATTACGTAAAAAGTGAAAAGTAAGAAATGCTAATGTAAATATTCGCCGCAGTCATAGTGTTAGCTCCGTCACTAGGTGAGACGTTTATATTGTTGAAACGCCTCCATTTATTTCCTGAACATCTGCTTAAAAGTTGATCCGAGGTGAATAATCTGTGACATTTATATCATCTGGAGGTAGACTGCTAAATTACTCTGACATCTCATGTTCAATGTAAAGTGGAAGAGGTCTGTCATTTGCTGAAAACATTTTGCCATCTCATATGCATGCGAAAAGAGGCGAATGAGGCTGATCACCTATCATCTCTTTGTAAGGAAGTTTGAGCAGCGTCAAATTGATTTGAAAGGATACTTAACCTGTAGTGAGCTTTTTGACTGACTAGTCCTCCGTGTTTCAGAAGCAATTCTAGATCCTATCTAGTACTCAATTTTGATCAAGAGGATTCTTAGAATCGACGATCTATTGACCCTTAAGGGACGGCTATAGAAATCGATGCGCTTCGTCTGTGTCGTGTCAATGAATGGATCACGATTTGGCACAACGTAGCCATTTAAGATTATTAATCAGTCGTACATCACGTTTTCAACAGAGCAAATGATTTGTTCGATGAGTACGTCATGTGAGACCTCTAAGCAGCAACAAGCCACGGACGACGATTCTACGTAATGATTGAATATTACTTTATACTTCGGGGGATCAATTGATGAACAGTGATACTGAATGTATACAGCGGTAAACACATTTGGGGAATATTTTCAGAATGATATCTTTACAGAGCTCTTCAGCTGAGTGCTCTTAACGGTGGAAAAATTCTTGCTGTTCATTGCACCGCTCCACCAAAATAACTACGTTGAACAGGACACTGTACCACCAATCAATTTTTGTCACAAAAATGATCACGTTTGCTGGTATCTTAGAAATCAAAAGCAATACGGAAAAAGCACTTGCTTTCGCTACTTAATTAAGACAGATTTCACCATTTTTTTCTTCACAGCAAACTTAGCACTCTCCCAACTTTTTACGTAAGAAAATCATATGAAGACGATGAATTATCTTGCGCTACGCAAATGAGGATATCTTCATCAATGCAACATTGTGTACTAGCAAAAATTGAAAAATATTATGCAAATTTTCATTGTGAAACCATCGCACTATTCTGTTCGATAAAAGCAAGCCGGGTGACTGTAGTGGATTGGGAGTACTCTACAATCATTATTCGATTCCTTAATGCTCTCGAAAAGTAAGAAAAAATTGTTCACCAGTCACTCACTTTCGTGTCGTAAATTTGCACATATCTGTGTTCATTTAAAACAAATCGAAGAGGAAACCGTTAATTTTTTTCACTGTATCAGCTTATACTCTAGCTGTTTACTTTCTAATAACCTTACTACGTATTTTCTACAGCTTTGTCCTGCGACGTGAACGCCAAAAAGAGTAAAACAGATGAAGTAATTAGTTGCTGCTGTTGTGGCGTCAATTCTGCCTCAAGGTGAGGCGCTGATATTTTTGAAGTGTCAGCTTTTATTGCCCAACAGTCTTTCCAAAATTGACCTGAGCTTCAGAATTTTCAACTTTTTTGCTCTCCACTGTTGTCCCCGTTGAATGCTGATGCACGCATCCACAATCAGTCTATGTCTAATTGTTGGAGCATTCATGGGAGTTGATGACAACCAGTCGGAAAAGTAGCACCGACGGGCCATAGGAAATGTAGAGGAGAATACGGTCTTTTTTCTATGAGGAAGTGATAAAGTACAATGTGAAATAATCTGCCAACAAAAAACAGCGATTTTTACTTTGGTCAGAAAGAATTCATATATCAGCTTTCTTTTTCAAAACAGAAAAGTCGATATGCAATCACTGCAAGTTTTTTTTCTCGATATGCAACCACTGCAAGTTGTTGAATTTTATTTTCGTTATGAAATTAATGCTGTCTCACTTATTACTATGAAAAATCGCATGAAAGCAATTAATTTCTATGCGTTGCACAATAGAATTTGCATTATACCCAATTTGTGGAGTACTGTGCAGAAACGTTTGCGTCAGCCGGGATTCGAACCCAGATCTCACTCTTTCCAGGAGCGTACCTAACCGTTGCACTACGACGCTCGTTTTGTACAGCACTCTTATTTACGATATCAACGCGAAAGAGTGAGATCTGGGTTCGAATCCCGGCTGACGCAAACGTTTCTGCACAGTACTCCACATATTGGGTATACTATAAAGATCATACCATTACAAGTGGCAGTCAAAAAAGAAAAAATTATGACTGAGAATTTGCATTAATCATCACGCAGAAGCATAACACTTTCAAAAACAACAATGAATATGTTCATTTTAATATTGTAAAATTAGTATCACCTTATTCATGAAAGCACTCGCTTCGCTGAATGCACTAAATTATAAGCGTATTGCATTTTCATAATAATTCACTTATTTCTATCGAATACCAAAAAAAAACGATTCTATCGAAAAATTCGATTGACATAACACTGGGCGAAGGACAGCCATAAAGCAAGCAGAATTTCGAAACGGATTTGGTACCACAGACCACATCCACACGATTACAAGACTCATTGAAGTTTCACGAGAGCGCAAACAACCACTCTGTTTCACTTTCATCGATTCCATGATTAGTAATAACATTTTCTCAGATTTTGGATAATTTATGCTATCGAAGAAGAAGCTTTGTTCTTTTGAGCTTTCATTTTCAAAGTTATCGAAAACTACAAAAGCATAGATAATATAAGGAAAATGATTCTATAACGATGGAAATGAGTTTCTTTCTGCAAAGCTGCGTTTTTTCTATGGACATATGAAGAGCGTCTTTACATAAAAATTCTGCCAATTACAAATTTTTGTGCTAAATTTTGCTTTAGAATCGTCAAGAAATAAGATACCGTACGACCATTAAGCAAAACAAGCCGAGTGTGATGAATTATGATTCAATTTTCCCCGCTGTAAAGCAGTAGGATGGAGTTTTCAGAAATCAAACATATTAGTGAGATCGCAGAGAAAACTTTCAAGTGGCTACTAGAAGATAACGAAAAAATAACGAGTGGAGATAAACGCCTTTGAACACTAGTCTACCTGCACAAGCACATATCGTCACGAACGGATTAACAGATGAAAGGCAACTGCTAACAATCTACTGCCTTTCGTTAGTCGCTTGATGATGTCTAAGGGCAGTGCGCGCATTATCCAAGGTGATCCAACACTTTACTATGCTAGCGGACCTTTTCAAAGCTAATAAAACCTGCTAGTCAAGAATCTTCTTATCGATATTGAGTATCGGATAGGATATTGTTTACAGCAGGAATTCACAACATTAGGCAAGCAGAAAGCTCACTGCAGATGGATCATTCTGATAAATCTGTTTGACTCTGTTCGATCTCCCTCACTAAGTAATGTTAGGTGCTCATCTGCATTCTTTTCTCGGTCAACGATGTGTTGGTAGAAATGCTTTTAGCAAATCGCAGGTCGTCACTAATTTCCCTCGACAACAGATAAATCCGCAGTTTTGGATATAATGCCATTGATTGATAACCTCGTAGCGACTTTTTAGCAGGTATTCGATCAACGAATGGCGACATTCTAAGAATATAAGGGTTTCCACCTAATGACGCAACTGACACCATGACAGCAGCAATGTGTGCATCAACTTTTTTGCTCTCCACTGCTGACGTTCTTGTCAATGCTGATGCACACAACTTCAATCAGTCTATGTCTAATTGTTGGTGCATTCATGGGAGTTGATGACAACCAGTAGGAAAGATAGCACCGACGGGCCATAGGAAAATATAGAGGAGAATACGGTCTACTTTCTATGAGGAAGTGATAAAGTACAATGTGAATAATCTGCCAACAGAGAACAACGATTTTTACTTTGGTAAGAAAGAATTCATATATCGGCTTTCTTCAAAACAGAAAAGCCAGTTGTCATCACTTAGCAGTTAGCGGTTGGTCGTTAGGGTTACTGTAATTCTGCCTTGCCTAGTCCTCTAATCCAATCAATCTGCTCACCAGTTTATCCAAAGTAAACTTGTTAATCTTACCGTGTTCTGCACCTACAGTATCAGGTCAGTGTCAGTTGAATTATCTCAAAAAGTTAGAATCAATTCCAAACAGGCGCATTCATGAATGATCAGGCAACTATCTGTAAAAAGGACGGGGCAACGCTATAGTAAATTATCATGGAGATTACAGCTTGGCAAACTATAGTGTTGGCTAGTATTCTAAGAGAAACGGTTTTTACTTCGGTTCACTTTTGTTGAATTGTGTGGTATGTAAAATTACAACGAGGAAATGAATGACTGTAGAAAAATTTTCAGTTTTGAAAGCATTGTATGATCAAATGATGAGCATACAATCCAACATTTCACAGTTTTCATTCGGTATGCTTTTAGTGATTAGAACAGTGTGTTAATTTCACAACGAGAAAGTCAGTGATAGATGAATAAGATTTTTTTGGTATTTGATAACAGTGAGTGAATGAATGATGAATATACAATATCATGATTCTGGTGCATTCACTCGACTGATCTTATGATGAGTATAGGGTTAATTTCGCGATTATGAATGAATGTTTCCATTGAATTCTTTGAAAGTATTAAGCGCTTAAATAATGAGTAGTACGTCCTCTATTGCACAACACAAAACATTTATTGATTTTATATGGATTCCAAAGCACTAAGTGAGATAGCATTAACGTCATAATCAAGATAAATTTCAACGAGTTACAGTGATTTTACATTTAAATTGTGAACGCGGAGACAAACACCATGAAAACTCCTATAGAAGCGAACGAGTTTAGCTCAGTATCACTCAAAGTCGTTGAACACCTACGTCACTGCTCCCATTCTCACCGTCTTCATATTGGCTGAGGTATGTTTAGCAGTGTTTCGACGCTATAACATTACTTTAGCACTGAACAAAGTAAGCAATATTGTTTCATAATTTTGAGACTATCAAAACAATGACCTTTCGTGAAACTCTTAAGTTATTTCGTGCTCTTTTCACTTATTCCAAGGAATGAAGGTGGAATATAAAGGAATTACTAATACACGTGTCCTGACCACTTGTCCCCCCTTGATTTTTTTTTATATGGGATAATTTGAACACCATTTTTATCAATTACCAAGCATAGCTTCACCCGTTACAAAGTGGTAAGCAGTTCTTCTTTATTGGAATTGTGTTCCTCTATGCGATGGAGCTTTGTCGATATTACATATGATCCGTCCGAAATAGATACTTAGAGTGCATAAAGAGTGCAAACGCTTTTAAGGAGTCGAAGAGGCACGACAACATCATTAACATTAGCAGCAACTGTCGTCAATACGGCATCAACATAACAGGCATTCCATGAGATTTACATACATCGCTTAACAATGCAAAAATTACATAAGGCCGCTTCTATAAATTGAAGAGAATCTATGCCTGAGTATAACATTCACAGTGTTAAGCATTCCAGCTGATCAGCGCTTCCAACATCGTTTAGCACGTGAATTTTGCACATGCAGCAAGACTATTTGTGCGATATCATGCAATTATAATTCAGGTAACATCAAAAATAGCGCGTCTATATTTATAATGTCTTCTATTTTGCTATAGAAGCAGAAGACACTGTAGACCGCTATAACTGCTTATCGATACAGAATTATCTCGTTTTTTACCTTTCGGTGGACACAGCTTTATCTCTACACTTTTATTATCGTTTAATAAAACAATTTCGATGACTTTGAAACTGCACTTGGCGACTTACTTACTTGGGAAATCTGTCTTAATGCGCTGTGTCGGCAAAAAGAATATTATCATACACCTTTTGTGCACAAAATCGAGCCTCTTTTACAACTGCTTTGTGCGCAGCAATCTCAAAGCTGATCCTGAGAGGCGCAGTTCTCGTTATTTATTTGAAAATCTGTCCTCCTATCATGGAAACCTAATAACATGTATTGACTTTTTTGTTATCGTTCCATGAACCAGGCTTCAGTGTTCATTTATATAACCATATAACAGCTTTATGAAGATCTCAAAATCCAAGCTTAGCTTCGGCATCGTCCTAATTCATTTCAATTGTATAAACAAAGAACTACTAAAAGTTTGCCGGAGGGTCATGTTCAGACCTTAACCGCTCAGTGCCGTTTGTCGTGAATATAGCGAAATCCCATCCGCGCAGCCGTTCACGCACTCAGTTCGAGCAAAAACTGCTCACCGAGTGTGAAACTCAATATATCTACGCTGCTAAAGGGCACTAAAAAAGGTCCTTCTACAAGACTAGTATGTTGTTCAATATGTCGAGGTATAAGCTCTCGGATGACGCTAAAATTTTAGAGGTAAGCTCTGTCCAACCAATGCATCCAGTATGAAACATAGTAATTTTGCTGCTCCATCGCATCAAAAAGCTATTTTCAAAACGAAGTATGGCATTAAAATTGTCAAAATTCTGAGCTATCTGATTACTTTTGGTTCCCTAAAAAGCGGGAAACGCCTTTCTACTAAGTGAAAGTTATCAAATGACGGAAATGTGTTGAGTGTAAGAACATTAAGCATCAGGCGCTATATTAATTGAAAAGATTTTTATCAATTTTGACAATGAGGAATCGGTGTTGTAGTGAATTGTTGAGAATTCGGTAACTAACCAAAGTAGACTTGAATACACAAGTTCATCCCGGAATGCAACTCTTATCACATGTTAATGATATGAGGGTTCGTTGATAAGATGGTATAGTTCACATCTCAGTAAGTTTATTCTTCGATATCGCCACCTGTGAATGGTCTCTCACTACTGGTGAGCTCGGAACGACTCGACGACTACACGACGCTCCCGAGGTGAGACAAACGAATTTGATTGTATGAACCAGTGAATCTCAAAAGTAACTAGCATTTCACTTATAGATTTCTGCCAATTCTTGACATATAGTGATCAGAAACTATAAAGAATTCTTCAAAACGGCAGGAAAAAAGCCATGCTTTAATTCAAAAGAGTTTTCATCGATCAGGTGCAAGCGACTCTCTCGATTCGCAGTTCCCGAGTAGATCGCCTAAAGTAGATGATCAACTACGGCAGGCCATCGTGGAAACAGAACTGAATACGTGCTACAATGTGAGTAATCCTTCCATTTATACTCCTCGTTAGGTCCCTCGAGTAATTATGGATATATGAGTATATCTGCGGACTGTGAGCAATTTCATCAAACCATAATGTTGTGAACTGGTTTTACAGCAAAGGAAGTTTTTTATGTTCAATTTACATTTTCAACTTCACGCTGACTGTGTGGATCCCGACACTGCCTACTATGGACTCGTTTTTTCGTATTCACCACTCACATGTCTCCTCAAACTTTGTCATTTGTGAAATCAAGTGTTGCTGAAAGAATTTCCGTTTTCCTCGCAAATATTAGTGAATACTGAACTTAGCGAGATAATTCTCCTAGTGGATTAGGCAGGACCGTGCTGTAGCTTCGCCACGTTAATATGAAGAAGTGAATTGGGCCTAAACAAGTCTGATGTGAGTATTCCAACTTCGGATGGATGAGAGGCTCAGTGAGTCAACGGACGCGTTGGCTCACCGTCTTCGTTGATGAATCATGTTATAAGCACTATAGCTTACCAACTAGAGCAGAAGAAGTTTCTATCAAGCTCAAATAAATGTTGACTAGTCGAATGTAAAGCAAATTGCATAAAAAATGCAGTAAAAGAACAAACGTAAATATAAAGTTTGATGATCAGGATTCTCATGCGACGAACATCGACTCTTCTGCGGAATTTATTCCTTTTGTCGGTACAAGTGTTTTATCTTTCTTTCGACTGTTTTCTTGAAACCACAGCTCAAATCCCAATATGCCAGGAAATCATTTTCGAGCCACGCATGTCATGTGGTTTGTTAAGATGGGCTGACTTATAAAGCTCGATACACGGGTTTCGACCTTCCTGTCTAGTCAGTCGGGCAGTTACCCTTTTTTTTTCTCGTTTTTTGCCAATCCTCTGTGGGGCTCCAGTCTCCACACGAAGACTTAACGACGACGAACACTTTACACTGTAAGTCCAGTGAGATTATCACTGAACAGACAATGTTGTACACTGGATTGCTTTTGACTGATATATTTAATATATCACCTCTTTCATTTCGAGTGTTTTCTTAAGACCACGCTCAAATTACAATATGCCATATAAGATATTAAATATACTAGCCAAGAGCAATCGAGTGTACAACACTGCCTGTTCAGTGATATCTTCAGTGGACTTACACTGAAAATGCTTGTCGCCGTTAACTCTTAGCGTAGGGACTGGAGCATTCACAGAGGATTTGCAAAAGGCAAAAGGGTAAATGCCCGACTGACGAGACTGCAGGGTCGAATCACGTGCATCGGGCTCAATAAGTCCGCCCTTTTTTAACAAATAACATGACATGCGTCGCTCAAAAATAGTTTTCTGGCAAGTCTTTTAGCTTATGCTTGGATCTGAATGTGGGTTAATTATCGCTTTTTATCTACATTGATAAATAATGCCATTCCGGTACAGCTTTTCTGGAATTATAACGATCTCGCTAGTGGTTTTCAAATCTTCAGCGCAAACATCCGTAGTCCTTGTGAACCTCAGGGACAGCTGGTCAATCTCGTTCATGGCAAGAGCTACTCGATAGTGTATTGTTATTAACCGCCCACGAGAAATTTTTCCGTTGACATCTGATAATCATTTGAAAGTTTTCTCGGCGATTTCACTACTATGTTTGATTAATTTGAAGCCAATTTTATAGCTTTATTGCAGCAAAAATTAAATCATATTCCACACTCGGCTTTGCGTAATGGTCATGCGAGATCTCAAACCGTGCCGATTGTAAAGCCGGATTTTTTTCTAGAAGGTCTCCAAGGAACATTCTAAGAAAATAGAATATCATATTTCCCGCTTGAAGCAGTTAGTTCATTGCTTAAACAGTAGTCGGTTTAGGAAAGTATTAGGGAAACAGTGCATCAAAAGCACTTAAACATCAACTTCATGTGTAGATTTTTCATATTCTTGGCGGAACCATTCTCGTCACAGATTTTCAATCCTTATATATCCTTTTAATGAAATCGCTGACAAGAAAGACGTTCGAAGGTGAAGTGCAGAGTCCCGAGTAATGACAAATCGATGTAGTTGCTATGAAGCGAACCAGCTCCATCTCCAGACAGCTCATCACTAAATCTAATCACATAATGAATACAGCGAAATATCATTTACATTGTGAAAAATGATGTTTGGTAACAAATTTTTTATTTCATTCAAGACCCACATCGACCGAACTGGAACCTTAACAATTGATCTCACGCCTTTTGTAATATTCTTCGCACTGCAATTCAATTTTCGACGTATTTTGACGGTTTCTTCTGGGGGGGGGGGGTTTGTTCCTCATGCATCCGCCGCGTCCTCGTATAGTTCCATTTCCTCACTTCTGTTTATACATAAGAGAAGCAGTGAATTGAGGGGAAAAGAAAAATTCCTCCATAGCCTATGAGAGCTGCGTAAAAATTTTACGAAAATCGTGAAGAGTTCAGCATATTAATTGCACAAATCCGAATATATTCATAGTAGCAAAGAGATAGTGAGCAAGCAGAAGGTGTGAATTTTGAAAACACCTATAACTTACAACAGTAAAGTTAAAACCGACTGCGAATCAAGAAGGCATCACGATATTCCGGGCGATATCGACGAAGTGACGCATACGGGTTTGCTATTAATGAGCGCATGGAGGAGATGAGCAACAAAGAGTGTGAAGTATGCTGCCACTGACTGTGGTGAGACATTGCGTATCGCGCCTGAAGCCACTTATAGAATGCTGGATCACTATCCCAAAGATGGAAATCGAATCTTTAAGTTATATTCGGCAAGAAAACTTTTTCTGTCCAGTTTAGTCATGCGCTCGGTATATGTAGGTCAACTTCTTACAAGTCTGCAATGACATGAAAATGCAAACCTTATTGCGATAACTTGGAGAATTTTCCTTGATGGGCAGAAACATGATATTGTTACGTACAACTGATCTGATCGATTGATATTATGTAGACATTAAGCCCAATCACACAGAATGACCCACCACCTAAGCATAGAACCTTTTTCTTTATTGTCGTGAGCTTCTTAAATCAAGCACTTACTTGTGCCTTGATGGGTCTCTAATTACAGAGACCACCTCGCACGTGTGCCCCTTTACGCTCAACGAACAAGAGTAAATTCCAGTGGTCCTAATGCTGTGCTTATTTTCGGGAAAGTTCGCTTCACGGCAGTGTAGCGAGGAAAATAAGATCGAGCTTTACATATTTGGCAAGCTTGTTTACCGACCAACCCAGGGGGTGGAAAAGCAGGGCGAAAGAAACTCCATATAAAGCACTGACTTAGACACTATGAAATTTTCTCTACGCTCTCTTCATACGCTTTTCGCTCTTCCCGCGGACTATACGCGCAAGAAAATGATAGAGAGCGGAGGGTGTGAATTATAATTTTATTTTGATTGCTACAGTGCATAAAAGGGTGTTTTCAAAAAACCAGCTATGCGCCGTTCTAGCCAGAGATTAAAGCTTTGGAATAGACTACTAGCACTCTTATGAAAATCCTTGTCCAGCAGATGTGGTCGAATATTCCTTTATCGCCGTCTAACGTGTAAGTATTCAAAAGTCCTCCGAGCATCCTGTAATGTAAGGGACGTGAGCTATCACTACAGCCACGTCAAGAAATTTGCGCACCACTCACATGGTAGTAGGAGGATGTCTTTTACAATATATTCAACATTCATAACGTTTTGTACCTGATAGCTCGGATTTTCGAAACTTGTCTTACCTTAGTGATAAGCAGATAGCGACACGTTGATAGCAAAACACAAGTGGCCATTCACGTACTTAGAAGCAATGGTGACATATGAAACAGAAGAACAGTGGAGTAAGATTCATAAAAAAGTGAAACATCCTCTTGTACGATAATTCAAACGGTGATAGGAGGCTATAGGTAAGCCAAACATCTGCATCAGCAGATACCAACTAGTTTCGAATCACAGAATGGATAGACACTCACATAGTCAATATTTGGAGAGAGAAACGAACGAAAACGGTGCTGACGTTCGTACTACTAAAAAATACTGGCCGTCTAGGTCAAAGTAAGTAAGTGTAAATACCGCATAATGCTGTTATAAACGATTCTCTTGCAATCCTCCAAACTGTCAAACAATGCCGCTTCGTTAGGTATACCATGATTGATGCAACAGGGTGTTGTGCAGGGTATCAGATCAGCACCTTACTTGATGATCAACATGATCGCGTGTAGTGAGATTTCTGGCCGCCGGTATAACTGCTGGTTTGGAATGTCAATGGATTGAAGTGGTGCAGTGAAATTCACAAAGTTTCCATGACACCTGCTGCGCAGGAGCATTCCTAATTCGAGCACGATTTCGCCGTTTATTGAGAACTCATCTCATCATGTGCCTTTATTCCTTAAGGACCATGTGGGGTATTTAGCTCCATAACCGATGTCGCATCTCACTCAGCAACTGTAGTGGCAGCGCCGCGCTCCGTGGCAAAGGCGGTACATCTCGTGGAAGACAGACGCAGACAGCATGGTAAATTCGAGGAGACAAAGCTATTTTCTGAGGGCACATTGTCAACATGAAATCATGGAATTTCACTAAGAAGCTTCCACAGTGATAACTATAGTAGACAGCACATCTAAATCTTCTACATTCCATCTATTTTTCTTATGTTTCAATGAGAAAACTACGTCTCTAAACGTAATGAAAACGGTAATAATGAGATAATGGTAATGGTTGTGATGCCGATAATGACAATGATAACGATAAGTGTTTTATGAGTGAAATTAACGCCCAATTACCCACTTTCCAATAAGAGGAGCGCATCTGGCGTAATGGTCAAGTGCTCTGCGTCGCAACGAGAGCGATGGTCGATCGCGCGCTCATAGTTCATTACGCCATCTCTCCCTCCGATTTCGGTTAAGACAAACTAGGAACGTCTCATGTACTGATGAGCCTTCCAAAGCCACCTGCACCTGGTCTCATTGAGGTTATTCGTAGACGTGAGAGCTGGAAGCGGTACAAGAAATTATTTGGAGAGCACAGTGAACTAAAAGTAGTAAGTTGAGTACGTCAAGTGACATAAATTACAGTAACGGTCATAGTTGAGATAGACTGGAAAGTATCATTTTATTGCAATTTGCAAAATCATTTTTGACCAATAAGCATTGGTAATTTTTTCGCGTAATCTTGAGACTTTCTTCAAAATATAACCTCTGGCTGCTCCCCAGAAACTGGTTGCCAATACTCAATGTGTACTCTCCTCTGTCTTTTTCAACTGCAATTTATTCACTCTCTCTCGATCAGGTACTGGAACGGCGGAATCTTGCGTCGCCTCACTAAAAGCGCCGGTGGAAATGAAGACGAAGAACGCTCGACATTCTGGCACAGAGACGCCGATGACGCCCTGCATGACTACCGAAAGACGGCGCAACGCCGCCTACTTGTAAATGTTGGTCCTCAAAAGGTTAACTAAGGGACTAACGATCAAATATGGCCCGATAAAGCTAAAAGATTGGAAATGAAGAAATTCATCACTCTGATTTAAAATTTGCTGTTGTGGGAGTCATGTCGCCACACGGGTTCCATACATGTCTGAGAGGATCAGCTGCACTGACTCGATACATCCGGAAACCACCTTGAGTCATTGTAAAAGCCAGATGTGCATTCAATCACCTCAAGCGAAGTCAAAACAGTGAAGAGATTGGCTCATCCCTCAGTTGTTAATCAGCGCCGAAAGCTTTACCCTTAAAGCTCTTAACTTTATGGGAGTTTTGTAGTCGATAAAAAGTGGAAAGGTTGCACAAATCAATTTTTCTTGCAATTGTAAGAGCGCAGAGCGAACATAAAGGCGTATAACCACAGCATCTGCAACCGACAGCTAGGAATAGTGAAAATTGAAGATATTTCTAGCAGTTTCCTTCGCGTAACTTATTGGACCACAGATTCCCCTCTTTGAGGGAATCCCGCCCGGTTAGTGGCAAGGGCGCGAGGCACGTCCCCAGGTGGTGGATAAAGGAATAAGAGCTAACCAAAAGCGACCGTGTGCCTTCCATAGATGCAGATGGAGTCTGGGAATAAGTTGCCTGCTTCAGGTTCGATTTGACAAAACTCTATTTCTACGAGTCAAGTCGGCCAAAAGCCTGCAATCAAGCTGCTGGAAAGTACATGGAGGAGGTTACGAGTCGCTTCCAGCAAATAAGCGCCTTCCGCTCCTCCGAGAGAGACTGACAAGCTACTCGTGGGTGCGCAGCCGCACGCTTAGAGCTTAGCAAGCTATACGTATCACCTGTATCACCTGCCGGCCCGTTGATCGTCGAGTAACTCAAGCGGGTACTAGAAACACTTCCATTTTTCCCATCGCATGCAAGAGTAACCCAGTAGGTCATACTCGCTCTAGGGATTCGCTGAGCGTCATATCTTTCCTCTATAGCTTTCGTGAAGAAATCGGACCAATGGATCGGTGAACTTCCTTTAGAGCGCTTGATGTTCCGAGGAATCCAGTCGGTAACGGCTCTCGTCCATCGGTTGTCGTTGAAGCGCATCACGTGTCCAGCCCACCTTATTTTCGATATCTTGGCATTTAGAACGGCGTCTCTGATCTTCGATCGTTGACGTAGGTCTTATCTTCGGATCCTTTCTCTCATTTGTGAGATACAGGATACTCCTAACATCGACCTTTCGACTGCGCGTTCAATAACCCCAAATGATTTTTCATCCTGCTTAGTAGCGACCAGGATTTTGCTGCATACATTAGTTCAGGGATTATCGTCGATTCGAAAAGGTGGGCACGGAGTCGGATGTTCTTAGTCCGCTTCACTACATCTTCGATGCTCTTAAACTTTCCCCAAGTTGCTCGTTTCCTCCTGCTCAGCTCTGGAGCTAGGTCGTTCATCATGTTGATTTCACGGCTTAGATAGACGTAACTGGAGAACATTCGGAGATTGTCGTTCGTTGAGCGTGAATGGGGCATTCAAAACCCATCCGTTCCACATTAACACCGTTTTCGTTAGATTTAGTTAAAGACCAAATCTTTTCATAGGCTTTTTCGAAATTGGTCAACATTCGTTCGACTTGACTAATGCTGAGTGTTATGAGGACGACATCGTCAGCAAAGAGAAGATCTTTCAATTGCCGACCGTCAATTCCTACCACCATATAGTCCCATTCTAATGTTAGCATAACATTTTGGAGGGCGGCAGTAAATAATTATGGCAAAATTGTATCTCCTTATCAAACTCCTCTTCTTACGTCGATGGTGATGTTCTTCTAGAATGGAGATATTATTGTCGTGAAATCTTTACAAAGCTCACCACTATCATTATGTACCGGTTAGGTGCTCCCTAGTTATTCAGAGCCTCTACAACCGCTTTTATTTCCACTGAATCAAAGGCTGTTTTCAGATCGATGAAAGTGAGACAAAGTGGTTGTTTGTACTCTCATGAATTCAATGAGTCTTGTGATCGTGTAAATGTGATCGATGGCACTAAATCCATTTCCGAGTCCTGCCTGTTCGTATGGCTATCCTTTGTTGAGTGCTAATTACGTCTATCTAAGCAGTGAAATCGACATGATGGGCGACCTAGCTCCAGAGCTGAGCAGGGTTGACGAAAGCTGCGTTTCGTTTGCGGAGTGCTTTGCGCGGTTCACTATCGTTTATGCCAAGCCTAATAACAGAGTTTCAAGCATCGTTCGATAGCTGAAAAAGTGTGGATTCAGAAAACTAGTTAGCTTTTTATCTGAATTTTTAGTGCGCTGTAGTAAGGGAATTAAGTTCGCATTTCACAGTCGGAGTGAACAGCCCACCTCTTGAACTTCGTAGTGGATGTAGTGATTGTACAGTCAAATGTTTTCCAAAGGCAGTTTTCTGAGCATTTTTTGCAAAACTACATACCATTTGTAATAGTGAAGTGCTTTAGGAAAGTAACTCTCGTGGCAAATGCGCAGACTTTTGTTAGTGGCGTTCTTAGAAATCGCAACGAAGTCAAATTACAGCCATGTAAAGAAGAGCTGATGATTCTCGGTTCTGTATCTATAAGATTAGAATGTGCCACTAAAGGCAGAGATGTATAATCACTCATGGCAAGATTCGGTTTAGAAAGCTCTTTTTAGGCAGTTACACTGAATCGCGTCTAAATATCAATATGGCAACAGAAATGGCTCAAATCCTTGTTTATCAGATAGTGCAATTTCTGAAGCATCAAAGATACTTCTGATGATGCCATACACACGACTTGCTTACCGAGTCGCAGATACGATTCATCCCATGTCAAGGGTTTCATGGATTTTGCTGACCTAGCAATATTTTCAATAAATTCCAATATGCTTCAATAAATTTCAATATAAGTCAGCCCTCTTTGTCAGACCACTAACATGCGAGGCTCAAAAATGATTACCAGGCATATCAGGAATCAGTCAACGTTAAAGGATTTATCCTTATGGTTTTCATCATTTCCATATGTCTATAATTAAGCGAATATTTTCAGCACTGAAGAGCCTCGTAAATACATGTCATGAATTATTTACATTATAAGAGACAATCATTCGCTTTCATTTTTTTAATTGACTGATCAGAACGACATCGGTCACCTTTCTCTTAACACTTTGTTTGATCCGTCATCACAGGTCTTTTTTTTCTTTTTTCACTGTGCGGATCCCAGTACTCCTAGCATTCCATTCGTTTGACTGTTTACTTCTTACGTCGTAGGATATTGGTTGAGCGAGTCTCCTTGCAATATCGAGGATAGCCTAGCTGTAGCGTTTCTTGGACGTTGTTGTTGACAGCTGGAGAGAATCGGGGGATATAACTCGGCTTACGCGCGCCACAACAAACATCACAGCCACTCTCGGTCACGGCGCCTCCGTACCGATCACTACTGAGAATAATTCGAATTGGCCGTAAAATTGCAAGAAACCGATATTTCGCGAGTTGTGATCTTCTATGAAGCGACTCTCTAAGTGATAAAATAGATGTCAATTTGATAAGCGAGCCAGAGGCTGCTCCGAAACAAATATCGCGCTCTCTTTACAATTGTGTCCCTCAAGGCGGGAAATCTTTCATTTAGATTCGAGTGATTTGATCGAGCGTTGAATTCGCGGGGCTGCTCATTTCGGTCGTTCTTTTCTGCTGGTCGATTGCTTTCTTCTCACTCGTACTTTTTCTACTCGGCAAATTCTGTAACGTTAAGAACTAACACCGCTTTGAAATGGCTGAAACACGAGCGCCACCTGTCTCTGAAGTCTATCCACAGGTCAGTGCCACTCCAGTACGTACCTATTTCACCTTAACGTGCTTTAAATAATGTGCTATTATTTTTTAGAAAAAGCCTAGTCATGATGCTGGAGCCGCTGGCACGGTAGACTCGCAGGTCAGGAAAATCGAGTGAGCTCTTCTTCATTCCTCTTCGCCTCCGATCGATGCTCTTCCGGCTTCTATCTGACGTAAATATCGCTGCCGTTTCATTCGATTCATTGAATTTGAATTGGTTCTTTACCATTAGGAGGGAACAAATGAGAAACCGACCTCACTCGCTGGAGAAGAAGTTTTCATAGGAATGCCAGTAATTATTCGGAAGCTCACGTTTCTGGATAGAGCCCCGCATGGCCGACTTTAAGGGAGACTTTTATAGCGCTGTGAAATCCGCAGGAATCTATGTCCCAAACGCGCATATTTCTCACCCGAAAAAGGTCTTTCTGGAATCAGAAGTGATTACGCTTTTGAATGATTATTGATAGTCCAAAGAAAGAGCTCTATCCGGCGAGAAAGTTTCACGTCTGCAGTGCAAGAAATTTCGTGTAGCAACGTAATTTTTTCGCAAACCTCGACGGAGTTGTAGCCTCAAGTCTCAGGTTACTATTCCTATGAAAAGTTCCGCTTTAGCGGTTGAGATCAGTTTTTCATTTGTTTCCTAAGGATCAGAAAGAATCTTTGAATTTTAGGCCTAAGCAAGTCCGGCCGATGTAGGATATTGATGATTTCGACATCGGTCGACTACTTGGAAGAGGAGCATTCGGGTCGGTTTTCATCGCTCGTTCGAAGGAGGATAAGATCGTTGTCGCACTGAAGGCAAGTCACTTCAAGTTTTATGCCTTTTTTGAAAAACTGAATCGATTTCTACAAGGAATTTCTCAAACCATAAGAAAATAGTGGTATACCATTTGCCCTCTGTTTTCGTAGCAATAATTATTGATCAGCCGCACAGTTCTATGCATCTTATTCGGAATGAATTTTGATATCTGATAATTATTTTTTGAGCCAACATGTCATGTGGTTTTTTATGGGCAACTTACAGAGCCAAATGCACGTGTTTCTTAGCAGCCTCATCAGCTGGGCAGAACCCCTCTTCGTTAGCCAATCCTCTCGAGAGTCCTCTATCCCCCTACATAGAGTAGACTGTCAATGCCGAAAGACGTTTATTGGGCCCTATAAGTTTCTTATAAAGACCACATGACATGTTGGATCAAGAAATAATTATTAGATATACTGAAATTTGAACCTGTTTCATTGTCTCAAGAGAGCACTTTAAGCGAACGGTATAAAATTTTGATATACTTTTTCCATTATACTGCTCAGGTGCTCTTCAAAGAGCAGCTCTACAAGCACAATGTGGCACATCATGTGAGACGTGAGACTAAAATTCAGTATCATCTAAAGTGGGTGAATTTAAGTTGATGTCGTTCGACAAGTCGCTTGAATTCTACTGAATACTTCTATGATCTTCAGTCATCTGAATATTCTGCAGTTGAAAGGCTATTTCCACGATCAGCAACGTGTCTGCATTATTTTCGAATTCCCTGAAGGTGAGGACTTGTACGAGCGAATGAAGAAGAAAGTCAAGTTGGATGAAACTGAAGCTGCCAAGTAAGTATCTGATCTGTCGTTTAATTTGATTGAATGTTTAATTTGAGTGACTCATGAGGTTTTGCGCACCTGTGCATTAGTGTGGTTTGAGAATGTTGAGTATAGACAAAACTTTCAACTCCGGCCAGTGTTTGAATCTGTGTCTCAACGTTTGCCGTTATACACTTTTCACTCGTTACTGTTATCGAGTCGGCAAGTAATTTCTCGACTTTTTCGTTTTTGTTTATTATTCTTCATGCACTTTAGTTTTTGTTCCTACTATTGTTTTCTTGCGGTTATTTTGATATATAACACGCATTTGTTTCAAGATGGAACTGTCCCGAGAACAAAAACTATTGTTGATGCCAAACGGTCATCGTTGTATGCCAATGCAGCACTTATACCCAAACGATACTCGTGTAACATCAACAGTCGTTTTTGCTCTTGAGACAGTTACATCTTAGAACAAATGTGTAAGTATTATATATCAAAATAATCGCAAGAGGCCTCTCTAAAACGATCGTAAAAGTTTCCGCTGGTGATTTTCAAATCTTCAGCGCGACATCTGTGATCCTTGTGAACCCTAGGGATTCATGCTTTTAGGACTATCTTTGTTTCACGACGGCAGGGTCAATCTTGTTCATGACAGGAGCTACTCGTAAGAGTAATGATTATTAACCGTTCGCGACGTAACCATCTGAATCCTATATTATGTGAGAGACAGTACATGATGGTGAAAAAATTAAGAACTGAGTGGCAAAGATGTCACGTTCCACTCCGTTCCCTAAAGTATAAGTTTTACCACGAATGTCCATCACAAATTCCAACGTTCGTGGAGTGCGAAATGTTTTCTGAGTTAGTTATATTGGAACAATCTCTTTGGGACCGTTTTCTCCTTTCATTATTCATCATTCATCTTCGTAGATGAAAGTACATCACGTGATGTGATAAAGAAGTTGTTTCAGTTGGGACATCTTCCGAGGCAACAGAGGTGCTTGATTGAGCGGGCGATTGCTGCCATATAAAGAAGGTGAATTTAACTATGAAATAAGAGAATTGAGTGGTTGGCGAACATTCGATCTCATATGGGAGTATAACCCGTAGAAATCGCGTTTCACGTGTACCGTGGCGCGTGCTACCACTACACCGCACAAGCCGCCGCTATCCCACCATCCATTCTTCAAGATCCTCTATCAAGCTACCAGCCATAAATCTCTTAGGTATATTTGAAACATCATAACACTGCGGAAAAGTAGTAAAAACATAAGAATTCTTGGATACGAATTATTGGATACATAATATCACATACACAGCTCAGATGTTACAGTGTCGAAAATTGGTGACAGTTGATGAACGTTCAAAGGTCTGGAGTAAGAGAATTTTTATAGGCAACAATATAATTTGACAGGTTCATATCACGTGTGGTGAAAGTCTGGGATACGCAGTGTAATACTGAATTGAATTAGCTGACGTTTTACTACCAAAGCGATTGCCAAACGAAAACTAGTAAGCCATAGATGGCGATTTTTGCGTGGTCGTTTGCTCGTAGTTCATCACATATCTAGAGTCTTCCTTACCATCGTCAACCATCTTGCATGATATTCTTCAGCCATCTATAGCTTACATAAATTTACCTATTCCGAAACTCGAAATATGGAACTTTAGCTACTACTCTGTAGTGAAAATATGAAATTAGCCACAAAAGTATGTTTCCAGAGATTTCATCAAAGAAGTTACAAGATGAAACAGTCCCCGGTACAACTTGCAAGCACTAAGAATTCAATAATCAACTAAATTATGAGATAGAGGTGAAAATCACATTCAATTCTCAGCTTGTAGCTTCACTATCATTATTCAAAGTGTTTTACATAAGAACGTTCAAAATCTGCAACCACAATCTTACAAAGTGAAAATAAAGTAATAGGCTGCTTGAGTATTCAATCAGTGTTTAATGTTTTTCGATTGAAATCCATATAAGCCATTATTTCGCTGTCAAGCCGTAAATCAAAGCTGTATTTCGAAAAAATTCAAACGAGATAACACAATAGTATGCAGACAATGTACTTCGGCAACTGATACGAAAGCCTTTATGTATATACGAATATGGCCGAGAGAACTTCTTCAGATGACTGCTTAGAAGAAGATTCGACTCCAACAATAACCAAAATAAAGATCCACAACTAGTACGAATGACAGTAGACAATCGGCTCTATTCGGCGTTGAAGATGACGATAACATTGATGAGCTGACCGAATAAGAGTTATTGACCATCTTAGATTCTTTTGTAATCTAACTGATCGCGAAGTTGACAGTTGGTTTCCGCTCGGAAAGCGTTTCGACTTTTCCTTATCATCAGAGAGCAAGTATGTGTAAAAGTATACCAAACGATGCGCGAGAAAATTCTGCACAAGATAGGCAAAAAAATTGTTTTTATGGGGAAATTTCTATTTTCTGGATCAAGTTCAAGAAACTTAGTTGGAGCCCTTATATTTATTGTGAATGGGTTTTCCAGTGGCAAAATCTCGACGGATATTGGCCTAAAATCAATTAATGCGCAGATTTTACGAGTAAGTTTTGTGTGAGCAAGTTGTACGAAAACATAGTTCGATTTCAAAAAAATTAGTACCTCATCCGAACAATTGTGTTTCATTAAATATAGACAAAGTCGAATACAAATAGGTTATGTTCGAGAAAGATGCAGCTATCTATGATCACGAATCGCCTTTATAGAACGACGATAGATATTGGAGCATTCAAAGTCGTTAAAGCATGGAGTCAAGGGAATGCATGAATTATCCGCACATTTTTATGTCAATCAGCAGCTGTTGGAAAGTATTTCCCGTTCTAAAGGTCAGGTCACCATTGCCTTTGGTTTTCTCTTTCTACTACGTCAAAATATGTGTTGGCCATAGGTGGTGTTGTTATGTTTGATGATGATGTTTGATGAGAGAAAACAGTCCCGAATAATTCGCTTAAACCAGCCAGCTGTCGTATTGCATTGTACTGTCTACACTAAGGCACCTTAAACTCTTTATCGACCTCTGTTTGTAGTAGTTTTTCCATTGTGAGGAAGAATTCAATTCGTTTTTTCGTCTTCTTCTTCAACGTCGTAGAATACTGCTCGAGAGAGTCAATCTCTAGGACAGGCGAGAAGACTGGCGTTTTTGGCTAATTGACGGGCCATTGGGTGAGAAGGTAAAGTGGGCGAAAATAACGATTAGAAAAATCTGACACTTCTTATTTCAGTAACGAGCGTCGGCAGTAATTATCAGAGACTCCGGAGCAGTCGTTTAGATGGCATTTTGAAGTTGCCAGTGACTGCAGAAGATCTCAATGTATCACAGGAAAGCGTTTATACTGAGTCGCAAAATGCCGCGGCAGGATCGCCTGAAGTGGAGGAACAACTATGTCAAGCTACAAAAAGACGATTTGAACACCAGAAAACATGTAAGAGCTTATTCTAAGACTACTCCTTGTTAGACTGAAGATGGAAATGCCAGTTTTTATTCCAATTCATTATATAATTTATGAACAAAATCGTATCGTACCAAATGTTGAGATGGAGGTATATCTGCGTACTGGGAGGGATTGCTCGAACACCGTTTTTGCAATCTATATTTGATACTTTTATCATATCCGATACCATACTCAAGAAAAACATATCTTTCGCTTTCTCTACACATTTTAGTACCTCAGTAGTCGGACTATATATGATCCTCGTCATAACTGAATATCTGTGAAAGTCCTCATGAACCGTACTTTCCTTTATTTCAAACTTCCACCCACTTGGCGCAAGTTCTATATAAAGAGAAAACAGTTCAAGGGAAATTTTACATTTTGACAGTTGTTCTATAGTTTAACTCTCGAGAATTTGAACGGTATAATTTATTTTTTGAGTGACCTATATATTACGCTGTAACAATGAAAATGAGATATTATTGCATACTCAAGCATTTTTCCTTGAGCGAAGCTTTTCCTCAGAAAATTCAGAAATTTTTCAAAAGCACAAATCTCGGTAAGCTCATTCCCCAGCGTTGACAATGATACGTTTGGATTCCAAAAAAAAAAAACTCTTTAGCAATAGTTACAACTAAATGAATATTGGGTTTCGCACTCGGCGCCTTGTCCACAGCAGAGCGCAATTCACACGTGGCGTGCGATGCGCGCCGAGTGCGAAACTCAATATTATTTTAGTTGTAACTCAAGCTAAAAAGTTTTTTTTTTGAAATCCAAACGTATCATTGTTAACGTTGGGGATTGAGCTATTGAATGGGTATTAAAGATGCTAATGAAAAGGTGTGTCTGACGAAAGATTCTTGAATGTGAAGTGAATGTTCATCTTTACTATTACACCATGATATTGAAACCATTCAAAATATGAAAAACACATTGTTATAGGTTTTTCAGTAAGGATGCAGACGAGGAAAAGTATCCAATTTTTATATTCCGCAAGGAATTTTTCTACTTTCGTTTTGAATCTATCTTTTTCATTTCGATTGTGGGTCTGGCAACACTTTTGCAATCGCTTTGTTTTCCAATATTCACAGCCTGCCTGGGGTGCAGAAAGTACTCTCATGATCAATTCTTTCACGTCTACTGAAGACACTATTTCGCTAATTATATGGAATTGAATAATAAGTAATTATTGAATCAGAGATGTAAGAACAATAAGTGAAACAATCGTTGTAAATCAATGGAGATGCTGGTGATCAAAAGAATTTCTGAACACTTCGAAACAACAAACATCTATTCTTCAGAAATTACAGAGGGTTACAAAAATATGAAGCATATGTACAACAAAAAGGGCAAGAATCTGTAATCTACGAGGAGAAATTCCAAAAAGTATAAGCGAAACCCAAACCCGTCATAGAAGAATAATAGCTGGTAAAAGAATGAAGAAACACCACACGAGAAGCGCCTAGAGGTCACCAATCAAACATTATTTAGTTGTTATCCACACACTGTCGTCTCTTTAAACGCTTAAATATAAATTACGATTACACGTTTGGAATCAATGAAATGTATGTCGTGCTGAATGATGCTTGGTAGAATATCTTTCGTGTGGTAAAATCGAGAAAATAGAGACATTTTCACTTTTTTGATTTGATATTTCATAGCTTGCCCTAGTATCTGCATAAATAGTTGTTAGAGCTAACGAGGAGTATAACTGGAAAGAGTTCTAGCACCACTGGAACGACTCCGATTTTGATCACTCGATGGGCTGCCGTAGTTGATCACATACTTTAATCGAATCCGTTCACTGAACTGAATATGTCTTCATATATCAAGTTCAGGAGATATTACTCAATGTGCAAATGATGGAAACCGCGATCCCCACTAGAAGTGCAACTTAGAGTTCAGAAGATGGAATAACATAGGACATTCTTGTTACTTAGTTATCTTCAGTTGACCTTCATTTATTGTCTTCTGCATTATATCAGGTTCAGATGATATCGTCGATCACGATCAATAGAGCTATTCACACGAGTGGCTCTGATATCACAAAAATTTTTGTGACGCTGTCGGCAGGATAGGAGTCTGTTTGTTGATTAGTAGGCATTCCTGCAAATCTCAAGGACTTTCGATGTCAGTGCGAACTTTGGTAATTATCATTCTGCTGCGAAAAGGTGCCGTGCTTAGTAGGCGTCCATGGTCAGTGACGAGAAAAGGCAATTTTCAAGCTATATTTAAAGTCAGGCATTAACCTGGACACTTTTATTGACAAAAAAATTGATCTAACCAAGAATTGGTGTGTACTATATGTGAACATCGACTGTGAAACAATCCGGTGGGATTTTTCTATTGCATTGCTGTGCAGTTTACTTGACCTTCAACTAGAGTGCACGTTTTCAAGCTGTAAATTTTAGATAGAAACTTTCCCTGTTCAAGCGGGTAGTGTTCCTCTCTCACCTTATTAGGTATCTTGTCCTTCAGATGACGATGAATTGGTACCAAACTGGTTCAGGTCCAACTCTTTCATATTCAAGCAGGGAACAATGTAGTACAGTAACCAGTGGTTTCCAAGGACAATCAGATAAACGAGACCAATACTCAATGACACTTGCGACAAAGACGAAAACTCTTTGAGTAGCAACCGATCTTACACACGGAAAACTTCGAAGATATTCGCAGATTGTGAATATTGGAAAACAAAGCGATTGCAAAAGTTTGAAAATGAGAAGAAAAGCTTAGAAAACTAATCTTTATTTAAAGCTTCACGAGGTTGGTATCTTTTCCCAATCGATTGCTCTTCTTTCCGGTCGATGGGTTTTCTCGATTGCTTGTGGCTGACGTTTCGGCAAATATGCCTTCTTCAGAGCCTGAACGTATTATTCGTTGCAGCTTTATTTATATGACTATACAATAAGGAAAGAGAAAAAAAAATTATTTGAAAATCTAAGGTATTGTAAGCGAAAATCGATTCAGGGAAAACCACTCACCTAACCATCTAATCCAGGGACTACCTATGTTGTTAGCGCCAGGGTGACGTATGAACCCGCCTCCATGTCAATAGGTCAAACTATGCACAGGTGTCAGCTGGGACCCATGCTAGAAAATTAATCTGAGATAAGGTGCCATATGGTTGGTTATGTTAAGGCACTCTCCCTTTTTGTTCATTTGCGGGTTTTTGGAATTTATCCAAAAAGCTTCAAGGGTCTTTCGCGCCGATGTCTTTGGTTCGTGCCCTAGAATTTTGACTACTACCTCGAAGTCATCATCGTTGTGTCTTTGAATCCTATGTGTACCTAGAGGTTTACCTGGGTTTTTATTTGCTTTTCCATCTAGGTGCTCTTTAATGCGGATGTGAAGTGGTCTGCCTGTTTCGCCAATATATTCATCACCACATGTCTTACAAGAGATTAGGCATATTGTACCTACGCTCATGCAATCGCCGTCTCTACCGTTGGGGCAAATAACGCAGTCCTTCGTATTACATAGACGGTCATACAAGCGGTTTCGAACTGATTGACGACGCAGTGTTTTAGGCGGAATTTCTACAAATCCTACAGAATCTTCTAGACCACTGTTTTTCAGACACTTTCTAATAGCGGTACTGACTTCGTATGTTATGAAAGGTAGTTTAAGAGGTACCTTATTGTTTAGGTGTGGCGCCCTGTCATTCCCATTGCGAGGCTTTTCGCTCCTTTTGGGCCTAACGTTAGTTTTTGCTTTTTCCTTTGTACCCATTAGAAATGGCTATTTTTCGCGCTAAGTCTAGTGATTCCCTTCTTTCATCGTCTCCCGTACAAACACTTACAGCTGTTCGATACATATTTCGGATAAATGCCTTTTTAGTATGTGAGGGATGGGAAGAAAGGTAATGTACTAAGATGTTTTTATTACTAGGCTTGCGGTACCATTTTGTGCTATAGCCACTTTTTTTTCTAGCATGGGTCCCAGCTGACACCTGTGCATAGTTTGACCTATTGACATGGGGGCGGGTTCATACGTCACCCTGGCGCTAACAACATAGGTAGTCCCTGGATTAGATGGTTAGGTGAGTGGTTTTCCCTGAATCGATTTTCGCTTACAATACCTTAGATTTTCAAATAATTTTTTTATTTTTTTTGTCTTTCCTTATTGTATAGTCATATAAATAAAGCTGCAACGAATAATACGTTCAGGCTCTGAAGAAGGCATATTTGCCGAAACGTCAGCCACAAGCAATCGAGAAAACCCATCGACCGGAAAGAAGAGCAATCGATTGGGAAAAGATACCAACCTCGTGAAGCTTTAAATAAAGATTAGTTTTCTAAGCTTTTCTTCTCACTTTCAAAGTTTTATATTATTAACATGCCGAGGTTTCAAGAAAGTCGGTCTTTCGAGATTGCAAAAGTGATGGGAGACCCACAATCGAAATGAAGGAGGTTCATTCAAACGATAGTATAAACATTCCTTGCGTTAATAAAATTTGGATACTTTCCCCTGTCCGCACATATATTCAAAAACCTATGACAATGCCTTTTTCATCTTTTGAATGGTTTCTTTACCAAAAACAGTTCTGAATCAGAATACGGTGAGGAGTGATGGATATTTGTTGTTCTATGAAAGCTTTAACAATATTGTTTAGACCGCAAATTGTTCTTCGTCGTCTTCGCCGTCCGTGGATGAGATATGCCGTTGTTTGCGGAGGAAGGCGGCTCTCGCTGATTGCGTAAGTTTATCACTGTACCTAACGAAACCAAATCCTCTCGTGAATATTCTGTCTCATCCACACAAGGTAGTTAATGTCATGCACTGTTAAGTTTTTTGCTGTCTCAGTGATCTAAAAGTCCATGATAGTAGGAAAGAAAGTTTCTATAGTTTGATAAAACATTTTGATTTATGCATAAATTCAGACAACAAGCAACAACAAGTAATCCTCAGAATACAAACCATTATCATCCACCACTTTTTTCATATCGGTCCGTCAGGTCGATCAAAGTACCTCTCCTTCGATTTTGAATCAAAGAATTCTTGATATGCCTCTTCAACTTCATCGAAAGATTCAAATCGGCTACCTTCCAAAAAGTGTTTCACTGATCGGAGAAGGCCGTAATTATTAATCAACTTGCAATCAATTTTTAGAGCAGGATATCCATATAGCGTTTTAATGTATATCTTGACGGCAACATAAAGAACCAAAGACGACACTTAGTTGCATTTTCTGTATATTACCGCTTTTATCAGAGTTGCAATAAGGAAAGCTTTCGAATTTCGGGTTGTTCCATTTCAGTTTACAAGACCACGTACCCGTGATCTGCAGCAGTGACATCTAAGTTTCAGCCAATCAATCATTTTCAAGGAACAGCTTGGAACGTCCAACGAACATTGTCCATGTAACCCACATTAGAGGTACGAAAAACGCTTGATGTATCATATTTCGTTATTATCATTTGAGCCAACATGCCATGTGGTCTACTAAATGGGCTGACTTATAAAGCCCGATTTACGTGTTTCGACCTTGGCAGCCTTATCAGTCGGGCGGTACCCTTCGTCTTTTGCCAATCCTCTCGGGGCATTCATTTTCCTTTACTATGATTAGGCAGCCACGAATACTGCACACTGTATGTCAAGAGAAGTGAACACACAGTGTCGCACACTCGATGTTTGTTGCTGGTATCGTTATTATATCATACTTTTCTGTAAGTGATTTCTTAAGCCCACGCTCAGTCTTCAACGTATTTCGTCTTTACTATTTGAGCTATTCGTTTTCTCGCATACACCATTTATGAACCGCCTCGAACATTTTCATGAGCAAAAATTTAGTGATACTAGAAAGATTTCTGTTTCTTCGCAAATGACTGATTTTAGAGTGATAATTCTCCTAGAGTATTCGGTTCGACCGTGCTCTAGCTTGACCACGTAATGTGAAGGAGTGAGTCGGGCCTGAACAATTCTGGTGCAAAATTCTCAACTTCGATTGATGAGAAGCTTAGTGAGTCCAGTGACGCGTTGGCCCACTGTTTTCGCGATAATGCACGTTATTACTAGTACGCCATCAACTAGAGGAGAAGAAGTCTGTATCGAGCTCAAATAAAGCTGACTGGTTGAAGGTGAAGCATATTGCATAACAATACAGTAGAAAAACGTAAGTAGATAGTTTAGTGATTAAGTGTTCGCATGTCACAAATATCGGCTCTTTCATTGGAATCGTCTATTTTGTCTGTATAAGTGTTTTAATTCATGCTTGGATCTGAATGTGGGCTTGATAATCGCGTTTTATCTTCATTAATAAATAATGCCATGACCGTGCAGCTTTTCTGGAATTAGGACAATCTCGTTAGTAATTTTCAAATCTTCGGCGCAAACATTTGTAGTCTTTGTGAACCTAAGGGATACGCACTGTTTTACAGCTATTTTCTTTCCCGACTGCAGGGTCAATCTTGCTGGTGACAAGAGCTACTGTAACAGTACTGATCATCAACCGTTTTGACGTAATCGTTTGATTGTAATATTATGTGAGAAACATAAAAGAAGGTTAGAATAGTGAAGAAATATGCGGCAACAATGTCAAATTCACTTCGTTCTCTAGAGTTTACGTTTTGCAACCAGTGACCGTCACGAATTACAACCTTTATGGAGTGAAAAATGTTTTCTGAGTTACTTATACTATGACAGTCTCTTTACGACCGTTTTGTCGCTCCATTATTCATCATTTATTTAGTACATGAATGCACAATACATCGTATGAAGAGGCTGTTTCAGATGAGGCATCTTTCAAGGCAGATCAGAGGAGCCAGATTGTCAGGACGATTGCAGTTCTTCTTGATAAATAAGGTGAATTTATTTATAGTTATCGTATTCATGACGAAGCTTCATGATAATATCAGATGACGGAACTGAGTGGTGGACGGCAATTCTACCTCAATTGATAATAGAACCCGTGTTTCACTGGGCGCGAGCTAGCCCCAAGGCCGCCTCTAATCCACCATTCATTCTATAACATTTCTCTATCATAACTGTCTTCTATCGGTCTCTTAGATATAGTTGAAGCATCATAACACTGAGAAAAACAGTAAAAACTCAAGAGTTCCTGGATTCATAACACCACATAGATGACTGACATGATGCAGTGCGTACATGATAAGAATCTTGGGCATGATGAAATCATTTAGTAGTATTCTTATCCAAGCAGTGCTTCACCGAAGAAGATTCAATTCGTGAACAGAGAAGGCGAAGGCTCACAACGAAGACGAGCACCCGTGAGCGATCTAGATGAATCTTTTGCTCTGATGAAGAAGAAGATGTCGAAATGCTTCCCAAGCGGAAATCATTTATCAGTCGTGATCAGGTCGATTATAAAGAAAACTAAGTTGATCAATAATTCTTATTTTGGTTAACTTAACAAGGTCATCGTCATTTTCAACGCCGGTTCGAGTCGATTGTCCACTGTCGTTCGTAGTAGTTGTGGATCTTTGTCTTGATAAGCGTTGGAGTCGAATCTTCTTCTATGTATTCGACTGAAGAAGCTCTCTCGGCGATATTCGTACATACACAAAGGCTTTTTATGTTAATTACCAGAGCACATTTTCTACATTTTTTGTGGAACTTCGCTCAAAATTTCTTCAAAATTTAGCTTTGATTTACGACTTGACAGTGAAATAAAGGCGTATGTGGACTTCATCCGGAAAACAATAACTACTAATAACAGTACTCGAATAGGCTAATATTCTGTTTTCACGTTGCAGGATTGTGCTTCTAGATTCTCAATTTTTTTTTTTTGTAATACCCTCTGAATAATAATACTGAAGCTACATGCTGAAAGATGAACGTGATTTTTTACCCTTATCTCATTATTTAGAAGATCATAATATCGCTTATAGTATAATATTTGTCTATTTAGAAGATTATGTTGTCCCTTCATAGTAATTTGTTTTTCTCAACATATCCGTTTTGCAGAATTCGTCTCACTATCAACAAACACCAAGCGTGATAATATCTTAAATCGAGTTTTTTTTAACTTCAACCCTACCGATCAATATCAGTTCCTACTTGATGTGTCTTGTAACACGGAGATATGAATGAGGTTCCATAGGTTAACGTTTTGGCGTCTTCGTCTTCCAAAGGTTATATCTCGAACAAATTTGCACAATTACATTTCATTGGTATTAGCGAAATACCCGCAGTCGTTCATCCTTGCGGTGAATCTTCAAAAGACCCTCCAGACAATGATTCATAAAGAGTACGAGCTACTGTGGATAGTCGACTCGAATCATCGCCTCCGAAGGCGTCGAAATGAAAAAGGAGTAGAGGTTGTTATCGACCTTGTGATTATCTTGGTCATCAAAAGAAGTAATTCTAATGTGAATTTATATTGCTCAACTCCTTTGAAGAAAAGACGTAGTGTTCTGTTAGGAGCAATGTCCATCGTAATTTCCTTTTCAGAGAAATCATTTTAAATGATTATTTTGAAAATTGACAAACCGCAATCGTCAACAAGAGTCCGAATTTGAAGGCCATC
This sequence comes from Parelaphostrongylus tenuis, assembly GCA_019055375.1. NCBI lineage: Eukaryota > Metazoa > Nematoda > Chromadorea > Rhabditida > Metastrongylidae > Parelaphostrongylus > Parelaphostrongylus tenuis. Next base: position 80,728 of record JAHQIW010002051.1, read on the forward strand.
GAAGCAGTTACATTTAAGTAATGCATATTAATCCAACACAATTCGTTTCCCCAAAAGAGGCGGAAAGATTCGGAAACAAAACGCCTACTTTTGCAATTATATCATGTGAGTCATGTTTTCTATATATTTTCGTTTACTTCTTTAACAAGCTCATTTCCGCTGTAGGTTTACTCTTTCAGTGAGGCTAAATGGGCCATCTGCATTTGTTCGTGAGCGTGATTTTTTGTGACGTCACTCTGGAAACGATGACTTGGAAACCTACTCCGTCTGCTTGCCAGCAAAGAGCATCAATGAGGAGGTTAGTGACGGATCAGATGACACCATGTACGGTAATCTATTTGTCGAAGCTCAAGGCTGTGAGGATAATAATTCAGGAGATGAAGTACAAGAAGCATGTTAATGTTACAAATTGCGATTTGTTCGCAGAGCAAACAAATCTTTGTGGAGTACAAATGGATGTTGTTTGGGAGTAAACGACCCTCATATAGAAGAAGTTTATTAAAGGTGCACCGCTATGCAGAATATTAGTGACCTAATGGTGGCGAAAAGATAAGCTCGAAAGGATGTTACGATTATTGTGTTGCCTAATGGCAGATTTGATTGATCGCATGTAAAGGGCCTCATGGATTTTGCTGACCAAGTGCCTGCTCATTCCCCATTTACAGGAAAGAAATGTAGATGATACGTTTATTTTTCTCCTTCCTTGTTTGACACTGTCTGATTTCATTGTTCAGATATGCACGAGTGTTCGTTAGTTTGATCGCGCATACAAGTTTCATGAACGTCTGGAGAATCTACAACGACTGCGTGAACGAAATCGAACTCAGCACGTCTAAGTGGCACGTGTAACTGAGCTACGTGAGAGAAAATTGTTGCAATGTTGTTTATATATGGGCAGATTGTCGTCTTTGACGATTGTATGAAATGTTAAGCATTGAATAAATGATACTGGTAGGACGTTCAGGATATGTGTTAAATGTAAGAGAGGATCAGAATAATAATTTCTATTTTCAAATCAGCTACTTCTGAGGCTATATCATCAATTAACTCTGAAGGCTTCAGATAGTAGTGCGTTCTTAGCAGAGGATGGAAATCATTCATGCGCGAAGATGCAAAATTACTCGCTATAATTACAGACAAAACTTATTACTGGTGTTATTCGTGGAATTGGCCCTTTGAATATAATCAGAGACCCAAAACTACATCATATCAGTGTGCCAATGCTTGATGGAAATTTGAGTGAGTTAGCCTCAGAAGAATTTTCCAGCAGTGGAACGCACGCATCAAAACTCATCCTTTCTTCCTTATTATTTTATTTTTACTCCTTTTTTCTTCTACCATAGCTTTTTGAGAGGCTTCTTTTCTCATTGCAACTTATGGTGTCTAAATTTGGTAGTGGGGAATTAGGCAGAAAGATGTTGGTGACAGTTTGCTACTAGACAGAAGATTCAGAAGAATAATCGAAAAAAAAGAGACATTAGTTCAACTTTGCCTCTTCACATAGCAGCATAACTTGAATTCATTGACAAATCGGAGACAACGAATGTGTTATCTCGTGATTTATTCTTTCTTACTACCGATATACTGCCACGTCAATAAGGAATCGGACAGAACCTCGCTTTACAGCATTCAGTCGAAGTGTGCGCAGTAGTCACACCGATTCTACCCTGTCGTATTAGTTCGGCTTTCAAAATAATAAAATTCTCATAATCGTATTGCAGATAATGAGAAGGGTCATCCTGCGTTTATGTACTAGAACGGGGATCTGCAGTTTGTCGTACTGCTCAGTTTGCTTGCCTCCTGTTAAATGTCAGTGCGTCCTTGACAAAGAAAAATATCTCCTCGTTTTAGATGCGCTTGATTATGCACATAAACGAGATGCAAGACTGAACCTCAAGGTAACTGGAACAGAAAGTAGATAGCTGAATCTTGAAAAAAAAAAAACAAGAAAAACGAGACATTGCCTCTTTGTCTAATTTTTCGACTCATTAACTATTCTATCTTGATCTCTTCCTCGGGAAAACTTGGATGACACGGAAACAAAAAGTAAGATCATTCAGACTCACATATTATGCTGGCGATAAGACAATATTCGAAGTTTCTGCGCTCATTCACATAGAGAGAAACAGATATTTGACTCAAAGCGGTGATCAAAGATTGGCTAAGGCGTGCGTCGCGTCGCTTGCTACGAACACTTTTACCAACTTTTCCTCAACTGATAGAAAAGCAGTGGCTTTGAACACCTGGCTCACTAAGTAAGGAAGTTCGAGCAGTGTCAACCATATTTAGTGGAATGATTAGCCTGCAATGTGCTTTCTGGCTGACTGGTATTTCGGTTTCTGCAGTAATTGAATATTCCATTCAATGCTCAGCATCGTTATAAATGCTTTTGAGTAGCAGGTCTTATCAGATTTTTGAAAGATCTGGCGCTATATCAAAGAGTTAGATCATCATAGAGACTATGCAAAGTCGCTAAAGGGAAAATCAATCTATTGACGAAATGCAACAAACTGATAGCACTTGCCTCGCGCGAAGAATCCGTTTTCGCGATATCCTTCCATAGCTGAACTTTGAAACGTTAGTTTCATTTGTTATCTTGCGCAGCTTTTGCTTGCTTTGCACATACTTGCTGATGGTTGGCCAAGGAATAAGCAGGACGCGGTTTCGGAACAATCTCCCAAGAAGTCTCTTTGTTCATTTTGTTTACCCCGTCATTAATGGTGTGTGTCTGTGCTTGTTCTAAAGCATTTATTGTTAGGCAGATATTTTTCGTTGACCTCTAATAATCATTTGTAAGTTTTCTCGCCGACTTCACTATTACACTTAATTTTTATGAAGCCAATTGTATTGCTTTACAGCAGCAAAAATCAAATAATATTCCACACTAGACTTGCTTTGCCTAATGGTCATGCGAGATCTCAAATCTTGACGATTGTAGAGCGAGATTTATATCTAGAAGGTCTCCCAAAGTGTGTTATACAAAAGTAGAATATCATATCTCCCGGTGGAGTAGTTAGCTCACTGCTCAAACGATAGTTGGTTTTGGGAATTACTAGGGAAACAATCCATCAGAAAACACTCGAACATCGGCTTTCATGTGTAGAGTTTTCACTTTCTCGACGAAACCATTTTAGTCACAGAGATTTTCAGTCCTTGTGTATCCTGGTAACGAAATCGCTGACAAGAAAGACCTTTTTAAGGTTAAGTGCAGAAAACCGAGTAATGTCAAATCGAAATAGTGGCCATCAAGCGAACAGCTCCATCTGCAGACAAGCTCATCACTGAATTTACTCACATTATGAATATAGCGAAATATCGTTAACCCTGTAAGAAATGATGTCTGGCAACAAATTTTTTATCTCATTCAAGACCAATATCTTCCGATCTGGGCCCCTAGCAATTGATCCCACGCCTTCTGTAATATTTTTCGCGCTGCTATTCAATTTTTGACGCATCTCGCTAGTTTCTTCGGGTGTTTTCTGTTCTTCATGCACTCGCGGAATTCTCTTATATATTTTCCAGTTCCTCACTATTGTTATTTCGATAGGATAAGCGATCGATTCCAGAAAAAAAGAGAAATTCTGTCATAACCCATGAGAGCTACATAAAAATTTCTCAAAATTCGTGAAGAGTTCAGCATAATTATTGCACAGATCCGGATGCGTGCATATCAGCAGAGAGATAATGGCAAGCAGAAAGTGTGAATTTCTAAAACACCTATAACTTGCAACAGAAAAGTTAGAAACGAGTGCGAATCAAGATGGCTTTTACGGCAGCCACAATATTGAAAATGTGACATACCCGGATTTGCTATAAGTGAGTGTATGAAGGAGATGAGCAACAAAAAAGAGTGAAGCTGTTGCTTCTGAGTGTGGTGAAACGGGGAGATCCCAAGAATGAGAGCCTTAAGCTACCTAGACAACGCTGAATCACTTTCCCAAAGATGGAAAATCAAATCTTTGGGTTGTATTCGGCAAGAAAACTTTTTTTCTTCAATTTAATCATACGCTCGGTGTATATAAATCAGTTTCCTCCAGGTTTATAATGGCGTGATGTAAATTTATTGCGATAACTTGCAGTTTCGTTTTCATGAGGAGCAAAAACACGAGATTGTTACGTACAACTTATCTGAACGACTGACTTTTTGGCCAACTTCGCCCTTTCAGAAGTGGAAAAAGTTTAGGTTGTTTATAGTCTAGCAAAAAAAAAACGGAAAAAATTATTGATTTTCTTGGCTCATGAACGGAAAACTGTGAATCATAGAACATCGCGGAAGTTAACAAAAATTATTTAATCTTGGAAAGGATTCCTACAAGATGTGCCGAGAAGATACTATTGATTGCGATAGTTCATATGAAGTAACATCAGGATTCAGAGGACACCGTTCTATTATTTTATTTTACAAATCATCAACCATTGTGTTACCTCGCCCGCGATTTCCTATTATGTGCATAAGAAATGTAGTAATATTAACCTCCAAAGTAAGGTATTTGGCTTACTACAGAAGAAACCGATATGCGAAGATGGCTTTGTTTCAAACATGGACAATCGCGACATTTGAAGCTGCTTCGTAATTAATGAGTTTACCTGTTCAAACACTGTTCACCTCTCAGTATTTTTATAGACAGAACTACTAATCATTAAAAAACATGTTGAATAAAAGGAATTGAATAGAAAAAGAATCCTTTTTTGACGGCAACATTCTTGTACTAGAAAATGCACAATCAGTCGTCCATCTTGCTGAATTGTTTTAGGCTGTTTACACAACTCATCCAACGACATACCAATGCAGTTGCACTTCCACAGATAGATCACGCTTTTCTTGAAGTCGGAGAGAGTAGTAAGACTTTTTTTGCTGAGGACAAAATACAATAAGGATACGGAGTTGTTCGAAAAAAGGTGTAATACAGTGTGGTCCCGAGTCCGTAAGTGAAACATAAGAGCCTATTAGCAAATGATGGGATGGTCTGCTCTTTGACTTTCTCGAAGGACGAACTTTTCGCCGATAAGGCACTCAACTACGGTTTTATGGTAAAGAGGCTTGTGCGGGATAGAGTGCGAAGTCAATCAAGAAAGGTGAACTTATGACAGTCGTTCTCCCTGGACAACTGCTGCTTCCCTTTTATGCATGTTTAATTCCACTGTACATCATTGAGTGCATAATGTTCTATTTGTAGACATTCCGCTCAATCACGCAGACTGACCCACCACCTAAACAAGCAGCGGCTATCCCACGTATAGAACCTTCTTCTTTGTTGTCGTGGGCTTCTTTGACTAACTATTTACTTGTACCTAATTACAAAGACCACTTCGTACGTGTGCCCTGGACGTTCAGCGAACAAGTAGAACAACATGAAGGAACAAGTAGACAGGAGAACGAGAGCAGTATGGGTGCAATGAGAACTCTCGAAAAGCCACCTGCTGGAAAGCGGACCCCAAATTGCGTACTCACCTTTTCGTTCAAAAGTTGGTACTTATACTTTGAAGGATGATGAATGAATATTCGATCTCATTCGGTGGACAAGAATTCTTTATAGCAGTTTTTAGCAGTGAATCGAAAGCTGAAATCTCTGACTAGAGCCGTAAGTGACTGGCTTGTTAAAACATCCTTCAATAACGTCGTAATATCCAAAATAAAATTATTTTTTTATACGACCACGTGCTTTTTTCTTATCTCCCATATATTTTGCTGGGAAAAACTCCTTCCTTAGACTGCTACTAGTCTTTCGGAAGCACAGGTCTCCAAGAATTCGAAGATCTTCCTGCCATTTGAAAAGCCTGTTTTGATAACTCTGAAGGATAAGAAGAAATCCAGTAATGTGGAGCGCTGTGCAAGAACATTTGCGTCAGCCAGGATTCGAACCCAGATCTCACTCTTTCTGGGGGCTTATGCTGAGCCGTTGCAGCACCAACGCTCATTTTGCACAGCACTCTTTCTTAGCTACATCGCGTTATCTGTCAACAGCCAACCGTCGACGGTCTGGCGGGTAACCGCTATCGCCATTGAACTCACTTATATTGACAGATAGTGGGGTATCAATATTCAATCGGATTACATTTAATTGACCGCCTCTTGAGGATAATGTGGAGCACTGAGCAAAAAGTACTGGCCGCAGAAGGAGGTCAAATAGATGAATTTCGATTGAAAATTGATATCCGATATCTGTCAACACAAGTGGGTTCAATGCCGATAGCGGCTGCCCCGCCAGGCCGTCGACGGTTGGCTGTTGACGCATAACGTTGTAGCGTAAAAAGAGTGCTGTGCAAAACGAGCGTCGGTGGTGCAACGGTTCAGCACACGCTCTCTGAAAGAGTGAGGTCTGCGTTCGATTCCCGGCTGACGCAAATGTTTTTGCCCAGCGCTCTACATCATTGGGCATATTATTACATCATACCACCGCATGAGGCTGTCTAATGAAGGAATTTCGATTGCAGAAAAAAAATTTGTGTCTAACACCTCGCGTGACAGAGCTTTTCTCTAAACTTTTAGCAACCATTCCATAGCGTGAATTTTGATGGTTTTCATGCTGTGCTTATCTTCAAGAAAGACCCTTCACTGCAGTGTATCAGGGAAATAAGAGCTTACATATTTGGTAAGCTTGTTTACCGGCCAACCCAGAGGCTGGGTGAGCAGGGCGAAATAAACTCCATATAAAGCAATTGACTTAGATACTACGAGAATTTCTCTATAGCTTTATACGCTTTTTTCCGCTTTCCGCGGGCTATACGTGCTGGAAAATGAAAAAGCGCGGAGGGTGTGAAATGTAATTTTATTTTGAATGCTACAGTGTGTAAAAGGGTGCTTTTGGAAACCACACATGTACGGTTCTAGCCAGAGATCAAAGCTTTTGAATGACTAATAACACTCCGAACGAAAACGGTGTCGACGCTCGAACTACCAGTAAGTACGAGCCGTCTAAGTATCAAAGTAAGAAAGTGCAAATGCCGTATAACGTTGTTTAAACGACCCTCTTTGTAATCTTTCAAATAGTCGAACGATGGGGTTCCGTTAGGTGTCCTCTGATTGACTGCAAGAGGGTGTTGTGCAGGGTATCAAATCAGCACCTTGCTTGTTGGTCAACATGGTCGAGTATAGTGAGATTGCTGGCCGCGTGTATTACTGCAAGTTTGGAATGTCAATGGAATGAAGTGGCGCAGTGAAATTCACGAGTTCTCCATGACACGTGCTACACAGCAACATTCCTAAATAGAGCAGGATTTCGCCGTTTATTAAGCTCTTCTCATCATGTGCCTTTATCCTTCAAGACCATGTGGGACGTTTCGCTCCACGGTAAATGATGTCTCATCTCGTTCAGCAGCAGTAGTGTCAGCGCCGTGCTCAGTGACAAAGTCGGTACATCTCTTGGGAAGACAGATGCAGACAGCATGATGAATTCGAGAAGACGAACTCAGTTTCTGAGGAAGCGTTATCGACATGAAATTACAGAATTTCATTGGAAAAGCTTCCACAGTGATAATTGTAGTAGAGAGAACATCTAAATCTTCTATATTCCATCTACATTTCTTATGTTTCAACGAAAAAACTATGTCCCTAGAAAATTACGATAATGATAGTAAAAAACGATAATGATAAGATGATGGTAATGATTGTGATAACGATGATGACAATGATAACGGTTACGATAACGGCAATTACTATGATAACGACAGTGGTAATGATAACGACAAATATCTTATGAGTGAAATCAACGCCCATTTACCCACTTTACAATAGGAGGGGAGCATGCGGCGTATTGCTTAAGTGCTCTGCGTCGCACAATGTCTATGATTCGATCACGCGCTCATGGTTCACCGCGCCATCCATCCCTCCGACTTAGGTAAGACAGACTCGGAGTATCTCATGTACTGTTGATCCTTCCAAGGCCACCTGCACGTGGACTCACTGAAGTGATTCGTAGAGGTGAGAACCAGAAGAGGTGCAAGAAATTATTTGGAGAGCATAGTGGACTAAAAGGAGTAAGTTGTGCTCGTTAAATGACAAAGATTAGGTATTGGTCATAGCTGCGATAGACCGAAAAAATTGTTTTATTGCAATTTGCAAAATCATTTTTTGCCAGCAAGCTTTGTTTCATAATTTTTTTGCATAAACTTGAGATTTTCTGTGAAATACAACCTCCAGCTGCTTCCCACGAACTGATTGCCCATATCCAAAGGGACTCTCCTCTGCTTTTTCTTCAATCTAATTTTCTCACGGTCTCTATCAGCTACTGGAACGACGGAGACTTGCGTCGTTATACTGAAAGCGCCCGTGGGAAAACGAGACGCAGTAAGCGCGCTATTCTAGCACAGAGCCGCAGAAGACGCCCTCCATGACTACCAAGATACGGCGCGACGCCGCCTGTCTATAGATGGTGGTCCTCAAAAAGTTAACCAAGAGACTATCGATCAAAAGGGTTGATAAAGTTAAAAGACTGGAAATGAAGAAATTCGTCGCTCAGACTCAAAGTCTCTGGTGTGGGAGTCATCGCACCAGACTGGTTCCATACATGTCTGGGAGGATAAGCAGCAATGATTCGATACAGCGGAGACCACCTTGAGTCATTGTAAAACCACGTATGCATTCAGTCACCCCAAGGAAAGTTAAAATCAGTGAAGACATTGGTGCATCGCTTAGGGGTTGATTATCACCGACAGCCTTATTCTTTAAGCTTTTAGCTTTACGGGAATTTTGTAATCAAGGAGTGCGAAAATGTTGTACAAATCAAAGATCATTTGTAAGTGCAAAAACGCAGTACAAACATAAAGTAGCGAACCATAACATATGCAGCCAAGAACGTGAAATTATGGAAGTTGGAGATTTGTTTCGCAATTTCCATTGTATATTTTATTAGACCACGGATCTCCCTCCTTACTTGTCCGTTTAGGTCGCGAGGGCACGCGGCGCGTGCCCACCTAGTGGATAGGAAAATAAACGTGGATCAAAGGCGATTCTATGCTTTCCAGAGACGCAGGTGGATTCTGGGGATGAGGTACCCCATCTGCTCCTCCGAGAGAGACTGGCATGATAAGCGTGAGTACCTACCCTTTACATTTATAGCCTGGCAAGCCATCGGTGGAGTATCAAATTGCTAAAACAATAGCAAATATGGTCCTCATTTTTCTAACCCCGAAAGAGCCCCTGGTGCGGCAGCGTTAGGTAGGACGAGTACAGAGAGGCCGCCAAAATCACAGGGCCCAAACTACGCTGCATGGATCAAAACGGACTTAAATGACGATCCGTACCTACAGTGCAAGAATCCTTGCTCACGAATCCGCTGTAGATGATCTATCGATTCAACCAAGATGGATAAGGCAAGACGTCATTGACCTGGCGGAGACGAGAAGACGCCATCCTTTTCACGCTGTTTATGAAACCAGAGAAGAACTGGTTTTTTGGAACATGCGATAGCAGAGGTGGCGGTGGCGTTGGAGTCCTCGTCAAATCGAATTTGGCTGTGATCATCGATTCGTTTGAGCAACTAACAACCCGTATCGGGCGATTACTGCTGAAGCGATGTGGTCCAATGCCGGCTTTGACCTTTTCGTTGCTTTCGCACCAACATTAAGCTATGATCAAGACGAAGTCGAAGAGTTCTATATCGATCTCGCAAAATTCTTCAGAGAAGATCATACATTTTTCAAGGTTATTGTCGGAGATTTTAAAGCAAAAATTCGACCTAGAAGGGCGTCTGAAGATCTTCACATTGGGACCCACGAACCAGAATGGAAAGAGCAAAGTGAGAGGCTATCTGAGTTTATCATGAGGTCCTAAACCATCCATGGTAGCTCACAATTGCAAAAGTTTCACTCTCAACGATGGACGTGGGAGTTCGAAATGGAGAGTGCTATAACGAAATAAACCACATCTCAATAAATCGAAGGTTTTGCCTGACCTATATCGCTGTCATTTCTAAGTTCCACACGGAACCAGACCACCGCCTCCTTGGCGCAACGTCCCGCTTTTGCGAGAAGGAGAGCAAGCAGCTAAATTCAAACAACGAAGTCCCAGAACTACCATAAACTGGGATCTATTCAAATCATAAGCCGGCTCCTAAGAAGATACCGTTGTCGACAACATCGTCGAAGAATAAGACCGGTTTGTTGAATATCTTCGCGTTAGCGCTATGAAAGCCGAGAGTCCTAAGGTCACGAAGAGATGCTTGTCTCCGCAGACACTCGAGCTGATACGTCAACGTGGAATCGCGCGAGCTACAGGCAACCGAAACCTTACGTCTCATCTTGCGAAACGCTGCAGAGAAGCGATAAGAGAAGAACTTAACAGAGACGAGTATCAGTGATCGCAAAAGCTGCAGAAGCAGGGAAGAGCATTCGCAAAGCTCAGCGAGGACCAGCCAATTATAAGACCATGATAATTGCATTCCGATGCCCTGATGGGACACTTACAGCTTCCAGATAGGCTATGGAGAAAATCATAAACCAATACTACGCAGGCCTCCTCACTAGCCATGCCCTCTTACCGTCATATAAATCAAAAAAGGATGAATATGTCATTCCATCGGTCCTCCCTTCCGAAATCCGACATGCTATATCGCCGGTGAAGAGCAGAACAACACCCGCTTCAGACAGGATTAGACCAGAACACCTGAAGAAGCTGCCGCCAGTTCTCATAAATAACCTTGTTCGGCTCATCACTCGCGCTGTCAGCTTTGCAATGATTTCAGGGTCAGAATACCTCCATTCTACAGCAATATCACCACTGACCTAAGAAGGGGGGTTCGACAAGGCGATACGATTCTGCCAAAATTAATCACTGCCACCCCTCCAAAACCTCAAGCGAACATTAGAATGGGACGATATGGGAGTGAAAATCGAAGGTCGAAAGTTGAAACACGTTTGATTTGCTGATGATATCGTTCTCAGAATACCCAGCCTTAGCCAAACGGAACGAATGTTGACCGATTTCGACAACGCTTGTGGAAAGACTGGTCTTCAACTAAATCTAACGAAAACGAGTTCATGAGGATCGGATGGATTTTGAATGCCCCATTCACGCTCAACGGAACGACAATTTCCGAATGCTCCAGTTACGTCTAGCTAGGTCGTGAAATCAGCATGATAAACGACCTAGCTCCAGAGCTGAGCAGGAGGAAACGAGCTGCTTGAGAAACGTTTAAGAGCATCGAAGATGTAGTGAAGAGAACAAAGAACAGCCGATTCCGTCCCACCTTTTCAACTAGGCGATCATCTCTAAACTAACTTGTACAAAAGAAAGCCGGTCTCTACGTAAGCAGGATGAAGATTACTTGGCGTAATTGAAAGCGCAGCCGAAAGGTCGATGCTAGGAATATCCCTGTCTTGCAAATGAGGGAAAGGATCCGATGTTCCGACCTACGTCAACGATTGAAAACCAGAGACGCCGTTCTACACACCGGGATATCGACCCGGACACGTCATGCACTTCTACGGCAATCGATGGACGAGAGCCGTTACAGACTAGATACCTCGGGACATGAAGCGCTCTTTAGTAAGACCATCAATACAATAGTGCGATTTCTTCACGAAAGGTATGGAAGAAATATATGATGCGCAGCGAATCCCTAAAACCAGGAGGATTCACTGGGCTACTCTTACACGCGATAGGAAAAAGTGGAAGTGTTGCTGGTATCCGCTCGAGTCACTCGACGATCAGTGGGACGACAGGTCGTAGGTGATATAGCTGAACTTATTATAACTAACTAAATGGCATTACAGTACAATAGCAAAGAAACTAACGTCTTTTTCTGACACGAAAAGCATATCTGTAAGCCAAAAGTATATGAGCGAGTAGGAAAAATTATATTACATCGGCGTCATACAAGTAACTCAAAAAGTTCCAGAAAACGAAGAAGATAACCTTTATCAATCAACGAAGATTGTGTACCGCTACGTGCATCGATTTCTAGAATCGCAATGCAAAAGAAATGGTATTGCATAGAGCAAAACGTGGGTTATACCATGGATGTTATACCGTGGTATGATAATAGTTTCTCTGGAGTGAGGCAAGTCGACTTTCCTATTGCGCAAGATCTGATGTGATTCAGTGAGCTTATTCGATAGAGGGCTTTCTACTAAGTACCTTCAATCGTCTTGCCACTGAGTAAGGTTGGACTTTGTGTGGGATTTAGTTGATCGTTTGGATTGCCACTATTGGTTTTTAGTGGGCTTGGACACGACTGACGGTTGGTTTATTGGAGTGAATTTAGAACAGCAAGGTAAACGGTGGAATTAATGGGTATAAACAGCAATATAGTCGTTATAGCCAACAATACAGATGTACCGACAACAACGATATAGTCCATATAGACAAAAACATAGTTCTACCAGACAACAACCTGAAAATGTACGTCATCAAAGTGGTGACACACCAGTGGTATATACATTATGACGACGTGTCGATCAGTGTGACGACAACGACAGACCAATGAGTGGGAATTGATACATTGAGCGATGAGCTGCGAGGGTTGACTAGACGGCGAACCCCGATGATGCGATATGCTTACCTTGAAGAATAACATAACAGAACAGAAGAGAGCAGGACACCGAAGGAGGGAATTAGTAGGTGACCATACATTGAAATGACAAGAGGCGAGCGAGTATATGTGCTTAGGTCTGGAACAAATATCCTGGTGGCGGGTCAAACAGGACCCATGAGTTGGCTCGCCGCCGCCGTCATGAGCTTCGCTTACAATATGTGTTGAGTTTAGCAAGTGATAGAGATTAGCAGAAACGAAGGGAGACAGTCAATGATGGAGTCACAAGATCGCAATGGAAGTGTGATGAAGGACGACCGCTTACGGAGACAACATGCTAAGAAACTGGACGCCGTCTCGATGACTTTGTGGCGCGGTAGAGACAGCGGCCTTAAAGGTCCCGTTGTTATGGAACACGTCAGCGACTAGTTCTTGGGATCTTCCAACCAAATGCATAGAGAAGTAGCCACGGATCCGTTGCTACATATGTTAATGAGATTATGTAACATCGGAGAGCTGTGGATGTGATACTATAGTCCAGCCCAGTTCTCTGAAATGAGGCGAGTCGACTTCACAGTATGAGGTCAGACGACATCGTGAAGAGAAGCGACACGAAATTCGTCTCCGACGCTTCTCTCGTGCCGCTGCTGGCCAACTTCCGGAGTTCTTCTCAGTCGACGTCAGCACTAATTGCCTTACTATTTTTGAACAATTTCTCAGATCAATATACTATGTCAATTCTGAAAGCTGAAGCATGTTTTTCTTAACATGGAGTCTTCCGTTTTCGTGAAATGGCGGATATTTGTGCAAGTCAACCTTTAGGCGTGGCCGTGCTGCTCTCATGGTAGACCTGGAACTCATCTCCAGGAATGAAACACTTTAAAAACCCTGATTTGCTCTCTCAGCAGAGACTGCCGCAGGTGGTCACGTCTGCAACGCGGCCATGGCTGGTCAATGCAGATTGTCCATGAAGACAATAGTTTGCTATAGGTGACTTCATTTAGATGGAGAGCCATGGTGCTGCTGCTATATCAGAGTGTCTGGCTGACTACCAGATTATTCTCTAACATACTACGCCCTTTAGCAGTAATCTTGTTTGGCATTAAATAAAACTGACTAAACAATAATGCAAATGAAATTATACGGTAAAGCAATATTTTGAATCTCAATAAGTCATGAGACTGTATTCATAAATCAGTTTAATGACTAGTACTAAAGTGTTAACTGTTTCTTCTATGTTAACCTAACAAGGAATATTCTGAGAAAGGACTCCTACATCGCTAAAGACTTCGATTTTATTTACGCGATAGTCCTCCGTAGCTGATACACCTTGAGCGATCCCAAGAAGAAACTACTACTCAATACAATAGCTGCACGTGATCATTTGAGAACTTTTAGGCTTGAATTACGGCTTTTCCTCGCCGTCAAGAAGATTCCTTTCTTGTATTTCTTAAGTATGTGTCAACACTTGGTGAAAAAGAATAAGGGATAAAGCTTCTAGCTTTCACCAGTCTTTGAGGAATAAGCCATGCTTTTGACTCTAATTTTTAGCATCGTCTTGAGTGACTGAATGCATATTTGACCTCTACAATAACTCCTGGTGGTCCACCGATGTACCAGGTCAGTGCAGCTATCTTCTCGATTAAGCCTGGTACCAACTCATCAACCTCGGATGTATATAGGACTAAATGAGCCTTGAGTGTGGTATCCCACCATCGACCATCCATCGACCGACCATGATTTTTAATCCCAGTTCCACATGCGCTCTAACAAGCGATGCAAAATCAAAAAGAGGCTTTGACACAATTAAATCCACTTAACTTACCTCGGTCACGCCGCGTTACCGCTGAATCGCTCCAGGCTCAAACGATGAGCTACCATTAAAGAGGAGGGCGTAGTGAAAACAAACATACTGAGATGTCATGGTATTAACTACATCATCATTGAACCTCTTATCATTTGCGCATGTTAAGAGTTGAACGTGGCGAGCAAGACTTGTAAATTTGAGATTACCCAGATTTATCAAGCTAAGAACTCTGCTGTTAAGCTCAGTCCCTCATGCTGATTGAAAAAGAACAGTTTTTTTTGATATTGCGCTTTTTATTTGAGAGTCTTAGATTTTTCATATGTTCAAAACGTTCTGCGCAAAATATTCATTCAAGCAAACTTTTTGGCGATCTTGAAATCTTACAGCAGTCTGCTAAGAATCGACCATCCTTGCTGCATAAATCGTTCAAGGCTTTTATGCAAGATGATCTTTTTGCATCAGATTTCTTATAATCTCTTGCATTGCTATGTGCGACACAGGTTTGAAATAAAGTCTACAGTAATTAGCAGAGACTCTAAGTCCTCAGTAGTATGCATTATAATCAGTCAGAATGATTCTATTTGACCGCCACTGGCAACGTTATGACGCCACAATATACCCAATATGTAGAGTGCTTTGCAAAAACGTTTGCGCCAGCCGGGATTCAAACCCAGGACTCACTCTTTCCGAGAGCGTATGCTAACCGTTGCACTACTGACGCTCGTTTTGCACAGCACTCTTTCTACGCTACAATGCGTCATCTGTCAACAGCCAACCGTCTGCGGTCTGGCTGGGCCATCACTGTCGACATTGAACCCACTTGCGTTGACAGATATTGCGTATCAAAAGTCACTCAGAAATGATTTATTTGACCGCCACTTGCGGTGTTATGATGCTACAATATACCCAATATGTAGAGTGCTTTGCAAAAACGTTTGCGCTAGCAGGGATTCGAACCCAGGTCTCAGTCTTTCCGGGAGCGTATACTAACGAACGTCGGTGGTGCAACGGTTAGCAAACTCTCCCGGAAAGAATGAGATATGGGTTCGAATCCGGGCTGACGCAAACGTTTTGCACAGCACTCTACATATTGAGTATGTATCATAGTTCAGTGGTAGAATGTACACTTGGAGAATATACAATGACTAGTACATTGCGAAGCAAATGCGGGCTCACCATATTGTTTTGATGGGTTATGATACCAGTGCAACATGCTGTTCCCCGGTGTCCAGATGTAGTTTTCTTTCACGAATAGATCTATGCTATTGAACTGTTGGTAAAATGAACAAATGATATATCTGCACTACTAATTTTTTGATTCATTTTATTTGACCCGTCTCACACATGTTTTCACTATGTGTATCCCAGTGTTCTAACACTCAATTCGGTTGTCCTCTTCTTCATGAACGTCGTGGACTAGTTGCTGAGCACGTCTCCTTGCAATGTCGAGGATAGAATAGCTGTGACGTTCCATAAGGCGTTCGTTCTTGACTGGCGGGCTGTTATGTAATGGGGATCACCGCCGCGCTGCATAACGACGGGTAGTATAACTAATCGGCCACGGCCCACCACACTGATATTAGTTCACCTGAATTACATTAAATCTTCTCGTGCAAAATATTTCAGTGGCACCTAACGATCCTACTCTTCTTTACTTGCACAGATTATAAATAATCCAAAATAAATCATGAGGAAGAGATACTCACATTTGTTGATGCATTGATGACAACTGGGAGGACCAGGGGTCTCCGATCTATTCATAAACGTCCACAGCCACCCGCATGTGGTAAAATCAAATCATTTGAAGAATTGAGAGCTGAACTGCAGTAATTTGCCTTGAGGATATTAACCCTGAATAAGTACGCGGAAACGCACAATTAGTGTGCACGTACTATGAAAATAGTCACTATGAAAAATTATGTTCACCTGCATCATCTGTCATCCCGGTGATTGTCGAGTGACTCGAGCGGACACCAGCAACACTTCCAATCTTCCCCATGCACGTGCAACAGTAGCTCACTCACTTCCTCGTTGTTAATTTCTACACTATTCTGTTTGATACATGAAAATTGAAGCAAACCGCTGCCTTCGCCTTCATGCCAATTTATACTGCAGGCGCTGATTTTCTAATAACATTCGGGCCGTCTTCTCTATAGAACTTTCCTACGGCGTTGCTGTGTTGTTTTTCCAAGTGTTGTGATTATCCTTCATAAGTATCAACAATTACACGTGAAAACATCGTGGGTATGAAGCAGCGCCATCGTGAGTGGAAAAGGTGAAGAGTAGATAAAATAATTATTTATTGGTGTTACGGTGTCAGTTTCGTCACTAGGTGAAACGACAATATGTTCGCAATGTCACCCTTCACGTTCATATATCTGCTACGAAGTCGATTCAAACTTCCAAAACTTTATGCTCACATGTTCATCGTATGATCACAGCAAATTTTTCAGTTTCTTTCTTTGTGCAGTTAATGCTTTTCTACTCATGTCTTTGAAAAAAATCATATGAAAGGAATGGAATGTCACGTGCTGTGCAACAGAATGTGCACTATCCATCATTCAAGCGCTCAATGCTTTCAGGATAAAAATGGATACATTCACATGTTATTGTGAATGAACATACCATTCTGTTTAGTTGATGCAAACTCAGCGCTTGTATTGGATTACCAGTTTAGTGTATATTGATCATTTGATTGCTCAGTGCGCTCAAAAACCAAACTGAGGGACTTGTTCACAAATCATTCAACCTGTCGTTGTAAAATTAACACAGTGTCCTATTTCATATAACAAAGCGAATGAATAGAGTTATCAGGATATTGTATGTTCGCCATCCAATCCCTCATTGCTGTCAAAGCAAAAAAAACTTTGTCACTCTTGACTGTTTACTTGTTGTAAGGCATAACATTGATAAAAGTGTTCTTCTAAATACTTTCTTTTGACAAAGGACTGTACATCCGTCATTCCATCGATGAGTGCTTTCAAAAACAAAATAGTTGATGCATCACTTATTTTCTGTGTGGATTCAAACATCGTCCTCTCTAACGGAAGCAAACCAGCAAAAGTTTTTTGATAACATATCACTTTACACTGTATTCTGTCACTTCCCAATAACAAGTAGGCCGTATTCTCCGCGACATTCTCCTATGCTGTTGCAGTGTTCATCTCCCAGGTGGTTGCCGTGATCTTCCATGAGTTCACCAATACATGAATCGATGAGTGTATGCAGCAGCGCTAAAAACGACAAAAAAGTGAAGAGCAAGAAAAGCTGATGTAAGTTTTCTGCTGATGTTATGATGTTAGTTCCGTCACTAGTTGAAATGCTTGTACTCCCAGAATGTCGTCACTCAGTATCCAAACGATCGCTAGAAGCGATTCGAAGTTAATAATTGATGGCATTTAAATCACTTAACAGCAAACACTGCGAAGTTACCTAAGATGTCCCATCTTCAAATTGTGGGGGAAGTGGTCTATTACTTGGTAATAACATTTTTCCAGCTCTTCCTCAAATGGCAAGAAACGAATGAGGCTGAACACTTACCGATACTTAGCAAGGAAGTTCGAGCAGCGTTAAACGGATTTAATATGATGATTAATCTGTGATGAGCTTTCTGGATGACTCGTAATCCGGGTTTTCGAAGTAATCCGAAATCCCACCTAATGCTCAATGTTGATCAAGATAATTCTTGAGCAGCAGGTTTTATTAGATTTTGCACTGATCTGGTCGCATTCTAAAAGTAAGATTATTATAAAAAATCCGCGCACTGTCATAAGACGTAATCAAGTCAGTAACGAATGGCAACAAAGTGGTAGCAGTTACCTTCTCTAAAAAGTCTTTTAATGACTTTTTTCAATGGCTTATATTCGAAACATTAGTTTCAGTTATTATCTTGTGCACCTCTAAAGTATTTTGTACTCATACGTCAAATCGGCTACATACTTGCTGTCTGTTGAACACTTTCTCAAGCAGGCTTTCTTTTATTCTGTTAGCCCAGTTCGGAACAGTGTGTGTCTGCGCTGATGACCGATTGTTCAAAGGCGTATATAGGTAAGCACAAAGTTCATTCGTTAACCTCTAGTGACTTTCGAAAGTTCTCTCGCTGACTCCAGTATTGCTTGATTCTGAAAAGCCCTGAAAAAAGGCACGTCCTATTGCTTTATAACTTCAAAAATTAAACGATGTTCTTCATTTGGCTTGAGTTGCTAGCTGGAGTCTGTGGACAGCTTTTCACTGTGTATTCGATACCTCAAATCTTGAAGATTTTGAAGTGGAAAGTGTTTCTAAAAGGTTTCCAAAGGGCGCTCCAAGAAAATAGATGATCACATCTCACTCTTTATAAGATAGTTTGTCGCTTAACATAAAGCGCTCAATGATTATTATGAGCAAAGTTCATATGCTGTGAATAGTTTATCTTTAGATAAAGATGTACTGTCATTAAAAGTTTTGTACAAAGGTATGTTCAGTGGATAGGACACCCACGTGCCAAAAATTTTTCTATGTTTTCATAAGAAAAGCATATCGTTGTAAGCAGGAACTCATTTCCATCCGTTGCAGAGTAATATCTGTTTTTATAAGCATTCGATAGCACAACACTTGCTAATTTCAAATTGAGTCTGCTTTCCAGAAAGACTTTTACAGTGCTCTACTAGCAAGAAAAAAGAAGCATCCCGTTTTTATAGTAAGCCTCTGCCCAAATTTTGCACCGAATTTTGTTGGAAGTCTTATCGTAAAATTACAATTTGAGGGAGTTTCATAGGTGCGAAACGATAAAGCACATTTGCGGAAGTTTTATAAGTGTGCTCACAAAAAAAAGAACATCCATTTATCCTAATAAAAATCTCTGCCTTCTAAAACGAAAAACAAGTTATTGCTACAACATGCATTCTCAACTTTGTTTTGACATTTCTTCCCATGATACTGCAGACTGCATTCAAAAATGCATTTTCCACAATGTGTGACTTCTAGACGCAATTATTCTGAAGGAATTCCAAAATGTTTTTAACGGAAGATTGGAAAAAGTCTTTGTATGCCTATATGTGGAATACTTTTTCGCAAATGTGATTTTTTTCTTTCAAATTTTTGAAACATTCACTGATATTTATTCAGCATCAACAACTTATGTTACCAACATCACTGATTAGCAATCACTGCTTCTCGATTACTCACACTCAAGAAATCACCCTTATAGCGTTGAATATGTACTTCATATGTTCAGAAGTAAAATTTCTTGTCACTTGACAAGACTTTTGACAGTCAATGAATGTTTGGAGAAATGAAGATATAATACTCGGCTTGAGCCTCGCTTTTGAGGTAGTCAGCTCATTCTTTGAAATTAACAGCAGATTTCGGTGTCGATGACCTAGTAAAATTTAGACCAGAATGTCGTCACAAGAATCAGCAAGATGCCTAGGAGATTACTATGCGACCTCTGCTGAGATAACGCCATGCGTTCCAACAATCAGATTTTCTTAATAGGAAAACGGCTATTCTTTAGATATGATCACATTTTCAACTCACAACATATTCCTGTTGTATAGCTTTTTGCGAGTGATGAGGTTGGAAGAATTTACAATAATGGGTAAAGTTTTAAAGGTTTCCCTTTCTTTGGAATTCGGGATGGTCAAATATTTTTACCATTTTTCAGGCGTCCCTCTTTGAAGGCGCACCTTCGGCGAAGATAAGATCTGAATGACATTGAACAAACAAGAAATCTGCTGTGCACTAGTTAGTTTTCCTAAAGTGTCGGTGGCTTTTCACAAAAAGATCTTTCGCAGAACAACAGTATTAAACTCCTCTTCCTATACCGTGAGCCACATTCAGGTCGTAGATCTCATCAAAGTCTATATATGGAAGCAGTAAAAGTGATAGAGGGTATTCATGGGAAGCAGTTAAATGGATGAAGTCTATGGTTTCTTGATGAACGGATATAGTCACCGGCATCTGATCACATTGAAGTTATTTTGGAAGTTTTGAAATGAGAGAAGTATAGAGAATCGTCTTGGGAGTAGCTGAAGTTGAAAACGTTAAATCAGTGTACATTTAGAGTAATTAAGACTGCAGCGATGGAAATGTTTATAGTAAAGTGTAGGTAGATATTTCAATGACGAATGCCTTTGCGATCAAAGAAGGTCTGCACTTCAATTCAATTTGTGCCTCAACTCTTGACCTATACAGCTGATTCAGATTTATTGCACATTAGCAAACATTGCAATGAACTATCATACGACCTCGCTCAAATGATATGCCAATGTATTTCAAGCCTTTCATGAGATTTTCTGTGAGTGCCTATACAACGCAAGACACGTACTTCGACCTTACAGTTTCGTTCAAGCATTTCCTGGGAAATCCACCCCTTTCTCGAGGAATCGACGACGAACTTTCTACACTCGAATAAGGTAAGTCAGCGTGGGTTTTCTTCTAGCGTGACTGATTGTCGATTGGATGTTCAAAGCTGTTAAGTGAGCACAAGGAGTTAAAATACATTGTGAGATTATTTCAGAGTTATTCATAAACTGATTTCGCACGCGCATAATCATTTTCAAGCAGCGAATCACTGTTTTTCGATTTTCAATCTCTATTACGATGTTCGGGGATTATGTGCAATTTGAACTATCAGAACTCGGAGATTTGCATCATAACATCCTTTGCCCAACATAATACAACTGAATAAATGCCAAAGACTTGTATGATTGTGTAGTAAAATAGTGTATCCTTTACATATAGGAGTTATACATGCCCCAAAGATGTATAAGCTTGCTCTTTAAGTCTTGTTATATCAAAAATTTTCAATATCAGAATTCATCGTCGAGAAATTGTACACCATTTGTTTATCAAAAGGTAATCGATGCGAAAATCGCCGCTTTTCGCCATTATGTCACTTTATACTCTAGTCGTTACTTTTTGATAACAATTGGGACGCCTTCTCCATGGCATTTTCTTACGATGTTGCAGTGTGCTTTTTCCAGGTGGTTGCAACGGTCTTCCATATGTAGACCATTACTTGGGCATAAACTGATTATGGGCATGAGCACCAGCGCCGGCGTGAGCATCAAAGGTAGAGAACAGAAAAAGATGAAATAATTAGTTTCCGCTGTTATGGCATCAATCCCGTTACTAGATAAGACGACAACATTTTAGAAATGCCACTCTTCATTGCTCAGTCGTCTAATGCAAAAATGCTTGGAGCTTCTGGAAACTCTGCGCTCATATACTCATCGGATAACCACAGCACTTTATTGAAGTCTTTCTTCATTATGAGTTACTGTTGTCACAACTACTTTTTTTGTAAAAAAAAAACTAGGCAACAGCATTAGATTGTTATACGTTGTATATCAAAATGTGTGCTCTTCATCATTCACGCGCTCAGTTCTTGCAAAGGAAAAAATTGAAATATTCACTTGCTATTGTGGATAGAACACATTATCCTATTTCATGAAAACAAGCTGAGGCAATACACTGAGTTGACAGGTTATTGTTTATTCATCATTGATTCACTCTTTGCTATCAGAAGCCGCAAAAACTTGTTCGTCTATCGCTGACTTCCTCGTTGTGAAACTAACATATTATTCTAGTCGATAAAAACAAACTGAGCGAATTTGCTGAATTATGAGGAGACTGTATGTTCAACAGTCGATCACAAGGTCTTTCAAAAATCAGGAAACTTGCTCACCAACCACCCATTACCTCGTTTGGAATTCACACATCCACAGTTGAACAAAACCAAAATGAAGAAAAAAAACCGCTGGCTTTCTGACAAAATATTAGTTTACAACATATTTTGTCAAGTCTTGATATTGGTAGCATTTTTCTGTGGCATTATTTTATTTTTAGTAGGCAGAGTTATTTTTCAGGGAGTTGCATGATGTTCCTTGAATGCAGCAATGATTAGACATGAAGTGACTTTGGACATCTGCAACAGCACCAACGAGGGATTAAAAGTGAAGAACAAGAAATGTTGATGCACATACTCGCTGCCTCATAGTATCAGATCCGCCTTTAGGTAAGACGCTTATGTTATTGAAATGTCGCCATTTATTGTGCGAACGTCTGCTTAAAGTTTATTTGAGTGATCAATCTGTGATAATATATCCTTCAAAGGAAAACTGTGCAATTAACTTTTTCAATGTAAGGTAGAAGGCTGCGACTTGCTACACTTTCACCAACTCAGCCTCAACTAGCGAAAACGAATGCAGTTGAACACCGAACACTACTGAATAAGAAAATTTGGGCAGCATCAAACACAGTTCAATAAAATGATCAGTCGGCAATGAGCTTTCCTCTTGGCTGATGTCCCGCATATCTGCAGCATTACAATTCCTATTCGATACTTAATATTCATAAAAAGATCCCTAACTAGCGGGTTTTATTAGATTTTGAAAAGGTCTGGCAGAAAAGCACGGAGTTAGATCATCATTAATAATGTGCACACTGTCCTAAGACATTCTGATATTATTTATTATTTATTTATTTGATCCGTCATCACAGTGTTTTCTTTTTTTTTCACTGAGCGATTCCCACTATTTCTAGCATGCAATTCGTTTTTCGTCTTCTTCTTGAACGACGTAGGATACTGATTGAGCAAGTTTCCTTGCAATCTTGAGGATAGCCTTGCTGTGGCGTTCCATATGACGATATCGGGGTTGCCGAAGAGAAGTGGGGGGTTGGACTCGGCTCCATGCGCGCCGCGACGAGCTTCATAACCATTCGGCCACGGCACCCGCGTCGCGAGTCATATTCACGCAAATAACGAAAGATAATAAACTGAAAACAGTTGCCTTGTCTGAAGAACCTTTTTCACGATTTTTTTTGATCGTTCATACATAAAACATTAGTTTCACTTGCTATCTTGTGCACCTTTTGCTAATATTCAAACCTTCTCTTAATCATAAAGTCAAAAAAAAAATGCAGAAATTGGCTTTGTCTACGTCATCCGCTCTGTTTTGATCTAGCAAAGTAGTCTAGTGGAGATTTTGTGTTTTGTCTTGATTCATTTGGCCACGTGGGACCCATATTAGTTGCTTCAGTACCGAACACTTTGTATTGGATTATCATTTATCTCTACAACAACACTGCAACACCAGCAATAGGGTATATAGGAGGATTACAGATAGTGTAGACAACGGAATAACAGTTAAGCGAACTACCAAGCGGAAGAGAGCCTAGAGTCAAATTCCGCTTGTTTATATTCACTCCTTTATGAGGTGGATTTATGGTGATAGAAGAACGAAACTGAAGCTAAGGATAGAGATACGAGATTAAGATTAGCGAAGATACATTCATCAATAATTCACGTCAAAAGTACATTTTCTAAAACTAGGCTAAGTTACGTGACTAATTCATAAATGCAAAGGAGAGTCATTCGTGTTATGACAGTCACGAGAGTCACGAGAGAGAAATTACAGTAAATAGTATCTAAAATGCATCAAAATTTCATTCGCCTTTTGAGGCACAAACATAGAGTAACGGAAAGCAGAATATATGAAAATACCTGATTGGAGCGTGCAATTAGTGATTTACACGTTGTCTACATTTTATTCACTTTTGATAACCTATCAAATAAAATTACACAATATGGCGAGAATGTCCTAGAACCTTTCAAATTTAGTAAGGACACTAATGTATTCAAATCTTTCCAGTAGAGCTACACGTGTATGGACAATATTCTGTCAACATCTTATGTTATGCGGTAAAAGATCGTGCATTTCGCTACACTGTTCAATAACACAGAAAAATTCTCGGAATTTGTTATAATAACATGACGATATAGAATAATACACGCAGTCTATTTGAGATTTCTAGCGTTGTAGGCGCCTGACAATGTATTTGCCAGAAGGAAGAACATGCACAGCTTAACTTTGTTCATTGTAGTTCATCAGTGAAAAAGAGATCGTCAACATCGTGACCTTAGATAAACGCCTATACATAAAATAATTTTAAATTAATGTTGAGCTTCTTTTTGATGTGCGGAATCTCATGTTTCTCCTTACGACATTTGCAGCTCAGCTCTTTGAAAAGACGGTCTTAATTGCGTTAATTAATTAGTTGAAAGTTAATTAATTGTGCAGAACCTTTACTTCCAGATGCGTTCTTTTTCTACTTCTCAACATTGTTAGACTTTCACACAAACCATTATAATAGCTCTACTGCTGCCAGCACTCCATGTAATTAATTATAGGAATTGCACGAAGGTTTACTGTTTTCGGCAGATCAAGATGGTACAGCTTTAAAAAAATACCTTGAGCTCTTTTTGATCAAACCCTTAGCGACAGCTAGCGTCTTTCATATCGACGATCGGACAGCTTGATCGTTCCTATAAAAGTTCCAAGGGCACCATGGTGAGGAGTGTATGAAGATGCCCTGGTAGTTTCCAAAAATTTTCACTAAATTAGTAACTTTTGATATGCTTATAATATCATTGGAGCATTTTCAATAGTTACTGGCTCAAAATTATTATACTTCGCTTCTCTTTGTTGGCTTATGCTTTTCATTCGTAACTCCAGATCTCCCTAAACATGAGCGAAAATGAGTAAGACAACAAGCACTAACAAAGCCGACATTCATCGGGTCGCTGCAAAAGTGATGGCGGTTTGTGCATTGTTGAAATTTGCCGTCTGATACAGGAACAAACTTCTGAATTAATGTGGTTACGGTATATACCACTTCAGTTCCCATTTGCTGCTTTATGTTTTGTTGCTGAAGACGATTATAGGCAGTGGAAAGGTTTTGTTAATGCAAAAGTATTTGCAGTACTACTCGTGAATTCAAAATGGGTGTTAAATACCAGAGACAACTGCAACATCAACAGGCTTCAGCTCAGAAACTGCTAATAAACAATTGTTGCAGCGGTGGTTCAATGTGTTTTGCAGAGGAGACAGGAAGCTAGATGATGAGCGTAGTGGCCGGTCAAGGGAAGCTGATCTTAACCAGTTGAGAGCAATTATCGAAGCTGATCCACTCAAAATTACGCGAAATGTTGCAGAAAAATACAATGTCATTCTCGAGAACTGTATTTGCTTGCTCTTCGACCGACTTCAACTCGTCTATGATGACAAGCTTCTTGTAATGAATATTATGCGGCCTTGAGCACCTTTCTCCTGATAGTCATATGATACGGTCTTACGCGGCATCATTTCCTGTGATTACTCGACATCTACATTGTTATCACTTGTCTAGTCTTTCACCACTTGAAATATTTTTCTCACAGCCTTAGTCGGCGACGGGTACGTTGTTGCACATGTTGTTATCTAAGTGGCCACCACATGATCGACGCTGTTGCTAGCAAGAGGGCAAATTGGATCTGCAAGTCTTCGACCTCAAACATGACTCATTGAAACTTTGGGTTACAAACGATTGCAGACAGCTTACAAAGTTCTAATGCATCGACAATCTTACGGCGGAAACGGGATTGACTGAACATTAACAAGAATGCAAAAAAAAACGGAAGGAAAAGCCATTTTGATAACACGACCACGCTTCTCTTCTGGTCACCGTCTTCCCTTTCTTATTTATTGGAACTGTAATGGATCAATATGCTTTGTTGGAATAATATAGCTGCAATCGACTTTATTATTGCACGTAGTCTCTTTGAGAGCCGAACTCTAACAGAACACTTCACATTATGTTCTAGTGGAAATGAGCCATCTACCTTCGTGCATCAAAAATATTTTTTTTGGTGATCCAGCTAGTACAACGAGGAGAACTGATGTTTTCCGGCTAAAGTTGCGATGCCTTTGTTTTCTTCGCGGCCGCTAATTCGAAAAATTTTCCATAGTCGCTCGTTCTCGTGGTGGATCTTCGCGGTTGCCGTTTGAAGATCTAGAATGACGACGAACGACGTGGAAGATCAATTGTACTTATCGACTCTGAGAAAGAAAGACGCCAAAACTTTAGCCAAATATAGTGCAATAATCGATCTTAGGGCATTTGCTGAATTATAAGAAAAAGATTGCTACTGATCAGTGATGCGGTTGTTAAGTAAAAATCACTTTTTAAACCATTATTACGCTCTGTGTTAGCTGATAATGATAACGATCACTGCAGGGTAAATCGCTCTAAGAAAACAAATCACTTTTCGTTGGTAGCTAACATAATCCATCCTATACGTAATGACATTGTTGAGTGAACCTCTTCATTTAAGTTGTGCTCCACAATGGGAGACTCGACTGGAACAAGAACGAAGACCAAGGCTCATAATAACAGCGAGCAGCTCTGCATGTTTCCTTCTATCGTTGGCTATAAGAAATAGGATAACGTTTCGGCGCCTTGGCCTCATTCAGAGCCGTCGATTTGACGTGACTGTTTACAGCCGTTCGTCCTCGTTCTTATTCGGTGGAGCAGCGTTCAAATGACTCAGCGATGCATCACTATACAGAGCAGCTGTCATGCTATTTACCAGAAAACATTTGCTGAAATTTTGCTAGAATTTCTTCGAGTTGTTGTACTGATTTCTGACTTGAGGACGAGACGAGAAATGACTAATGTGAATCTCATTAAAACAGTGAGAAACTAATGAAATTATAGAGCTATAACAGCTTCTCTCTTTTTATCTTATAACAATGTAATCCTGAGCTTTCCTAAGTTGAACAATTTGATGAATGGTAGTGATATGACAACATTGAGGAACAACAATCATCTTTACCTGTACTTCTGCGCCTGTTTGTTAAACTGTTTGCCTGAGCAGTTTTTGAAGTAAGTGAGAGCTGAAAACATAAGACTATAATTATGTCTCACAATTGTTCCCTGAGCCACGCATTTGGTCTGTTATGTGCACTTATACATTGCAGTACACGCTTGTTTAGACCTTGATAGCCTCGCACTCGCACAGTCAACAACAGACCAAATGCATGGCTCAAAAAACAATTATTAGGCATATTGAAAACCGAGTGTGGTCCCAAGGAAACACTTGAAAGGAATGATAAGACTATAATTAGAAATTATCTTTTCATTTATAACAACTCATACACATCAATGCTATTTTTCTATTACTTTACTTAGTAAGCAACAATACAACAAAACTAATTGATTAGGCACAACTTGAAAGACACGTTCTAATTCAAGGGCTTCTTTTAGCCAAAGGAGGGAAAGGCAATGGAGCCTCGCAGAGAATATTATCGCGGCAACATGCCAGCAGTTCGCGAAAATGGAAGATGAAATAACTGAAATCAGTGTTCCATTAAAACTACGCAACGCTTCATCTACGTAATTATACGATAATAATGAGGGAAAAAATCTCGGAAAAATTTTGATATTCGCAAGAAAATATAGTATAGTTGTGGGTGGTATTATTCATTCCACCATCATTCACTACCTCCATAATATTAGATTCAGTTGGCTGCGTTGTTGACAGTATGGCGCACCTTAAGGGTTTATTAATATTTGAGGTTTTACTCCTTATCTCTTTTGAATTGCTGAAGTAAACCGATAAACAAGTGCAACCTACTATTTCCAATGCTTTCTTTAATGAGCTTGGGCTTGTGCGGAGAATCCGCATGTTTCTCCTTCAAAGCAGTGGAGATTGCCTAAAACCATCTAAGGATCGCAGACAGCTAGGCTTGTGCAAAAAAGTTAGAATATCTCCTTGTCAAACAACTATGAGCAGAAGGGCATCTAAATAGTTTGTTGGAACGACAGGGCAACCGTATGTGTTCTGCGAAGAGAATAGTGACATCGCTGAACGATGATGATTGTTAAGCATTACTTATAAACAAACTTTCATAACTTCTTTTTCGTAGTCTGCTCCTGCTGTCCTCTTACACGCGAAGAGCTCAAAGAGGTCAACTTTTTTGCTTTTCGTTACCATAACCTCCTAAACATTGACGCCGACTGTTGCAGTTTCACACTGCACTTGCGAAAAGGGCGGTAGTGATTTGCTTTTTTCTGGTCATAACGAGAAATTATACTAGGTTGACGAACAGTTCTTCAACTTCTGCTAAAATTTTATGTTTCTTTCACACAGTATCGGCTGTTGTAAGTTCAGGGAATATTTCAGGAATACTTCCATAAGAAACTCCCAGGGCAACTCTAGTATAGTGCATCATACTCTAATTTACTCTTCGGACATCAAACGATGGCGATGGACAATATTGAGCTTCGAGTTTTGATAAGGTTTCCTGGAAGCAACAGCTTCCGACAGGAGATACCGCGAAGAAGGTCTGTGTGTAGTAGCGACATCGTTGAACGTAGCGGTTGTTTCACGCTATTTAGTAAAAAGTTCTCAAAACTTTGTTTTTTGAAAAATAGCACAATCATCACAGATACTGTTTTAACTTGCAGCTAGGAAATCCATCGGATTCGCAACGCTTATCGATGTCAGAGTGAGAAATTTACATAAGTAGCGCGATTATTTTGATCACAGGAACCGAGCAAAACTGACACTGTCAGTGAGGAGAACAACCAATAACTATGCAACATTTACGTTAACTACGACCTATAAAACCTGTACCGACTGAAGAAACATATTTGGAAGAAATAGTGCGTCCTACATGCAAACAGCGACCATTTGATCATTCAGATACATTTTTTCCAGGTTACTCTACGACTTGATGCATTTCCAATTGGAAACATTCTTGGAGCTTTGAATTAGCGGTGAGAAAATCTTCTGAATGAAAAGCTTAGTTGTAACCCTGTGATTCTCGACAAACGCGGTGAGCCTTCTCTTGATTCACTATGCTTCTCATTTTTCGAACAAGGAAAATCTAGTAAGATCTAAAATAAGAGGAAGAGAAAGATATACGGTAATTTGTATCATACCTTTTCTACGAGGAAATTTTTGAAAACATATTGCTATAGTGGCTATATTTACAACTTCATCACATAGCCGGAAGTGGACTTCGAAATTTTTAGCTTTATGGCAGCTCGAACTAAACTTGATATCATAGGTGTCGTCTCATATGGAAAATCCTGAATTCCCCGTATATAACTCCTTTTGTATTCTGCAAGAGTTTTTCTCACTAACCGGCGATGTCAGGTGAAGATTTACCTAGCGCGATTACCTGAACTCTAAAGTAACGGTGTTCAGCCGGGATTTTATGCTAGTGAAAAGATAAGGTGCAAAAAATAAATTGAAGAGAAATTAAGCCGCGTTAAAATCCAACCATGAACCTGAATTCTTGCACCAATTAAGAACAGATCCAATGGAAGGCTTGCTGCGCACGTTACGTAAACATCAACTAATGAGTTATCTAGTCACAATTTTTCTATTGCATTTTGTACAACTTATCTCACCTGATACTGGGATGCACGTTTCAGATCTTTGAATAACAGACAGAAATTTCTACTATTTGAATAAGTAGCGTTGGCCCGCTGCACTGATTCAAAACAACAATCGCAGAAAATAGCCTTACTAGGGATGGAGAGAGGGAGAGGAGCAGTGGAAGACTGATTAGTGACGCAAGCCATCAAACAGCAAGGTGCTTGTTGATTGGGCCCATTCCCGCAATACGTGCATCCGAGACTACGTAATTTTTCCGGCCAGCACTCTATGTTATGAAGAAGACAAAATTCTCAACCAACAGTCGAAAAAGTGCGAAATTTTGAAGAATTTTTGTGAAGGATGCAAGAGAGAAAGCCAACTGAGTGCTCTAAGTGCAGGGATTCGCACAATAGAATGTAATGAGGGGTAGCATAAACAAGTAGATAAGTATAGGTATTTCACTCCTGCAAGTTCACACGGAAAGCCTATAGCACGACTGTCACTAGGTTTTAAAGAGAGTCATGTCGGAGAGACCAGTAATGACATTTGCGACAAAGACAAGCTTTCTTCGAGAAGCAGCCGATGCTGCACATAAAAAAGTCTTAAGAGATTTATGGGTATATAATAAGAGAGAACGAATCAACTACGAAAAGTATTAGGGCTTGTACAATCGATTGAAAATGGATCAGGTAGACCTAATAGCTTCAACTATTTGTACAAAAAAAAGCTGCGTCCAGCAGGAGATAAGCGCATATGAGGCACAAATTTATTTTGAGCTTTATAGCGTTGTAAAAGTCTTTTCAAAAATCTGCCACATAGCCCTAGCCGAAGATTTGAGGTTTCGAATGATTACTAATACTCCTATGAAGATTTCTTGTTCACCAAGAAGAGTCGTTTCTTCATCTCGTCCCCTTATAACCAAAAAGAACCGTGTCAACAACTGGTGCATCAAGAAAATAAAAGCTTTCTTCATGTTGCTGACTTATACAATTAAACTCAGCTGTCTCACCTTTAGCATTCCGGGCCGTATTCGAGTAGGTCCAATGTCATCGATTAGCAGCTTCGACCAGCCGAAAGGCGATCATGTCTGAAATGAAACCTACTAATTTCTTCCATCAGATAGAATTTTTATCACTAGGTATCTTATCACTTCCACGTGTTGAGAGTTGTTTGTGGAGAATAAGACCCGTATATTCGCGTTCACTATGATTTTTGACAAACTTTTCTCCGTCTTCTTGTCAACTTCATTCCGTGAGAAAGTTGACTGCAAATTGGTCAAAAGCATTATCAAACTATATGTTTGCTAGTTCAAGATTTTTCATGTGCTTAGGAAGTTTTGCTCAGAATTTATACTTTTCGTTTCGAGTGTTTTATTAAGACCACTCTCAAATTTCAACATATCTCGTAACTATTAGTTGAGCCAACATGTCGTGTGGTGTGTTAAATGGGCTGACTTAAAGAGCCCGGTAGACGTGTAGCGACCTTGATGGTCTCATCAGTTGGACAGTTACGTCAAGGTACGATAGACTACCGATACCAACCAAGAGAAGTCGAGTGTACAGTACCTTGTGTTCAGTGATAATTTCGTATGACATACAGTGTAAATTGTCCGTGTTAGCCAACTTTAGCATAGGGGACTGATTGCCCTGAGGAGATTGGCTAAAGGCGAAGGATAATTTTCCGAATGATGAGGCCGTCAAGGTCGAAACACGTGTATCGGACTCTATAAGTCAGCCCATTTAACAGAGCACATGACATGTTAGTTCGTAATATTCATTTCAGAAACTTTCTCCGACAAAGCTTTGCAATAATCTTATAACATGTTCTTAGCCTTTTATGAGGCCTGGTATGGCATTTATAAAGCACTAGGCAGCTAATTCGTCTTTAAAGATTCATCAGTAGCACGATGCCTTTCAGCTCAGCCAACCCCTTGCAGAAGATATACCCCCTTCCTTCAAAAGAACAGCACCGAATTACACATCATCGTAAGTCATGTTTTAAAGTTTCCCGACATTTCAATGAGCGACACTGAAGCTCGTGGCTATTGAAATAATTCATGCCTCTTCATCCGATTGATTTTATAGACCTTGCTCAAAAACAACGATAGTTTAATAACCATTCTTTTTTCGTTTTTTTTTTCTTCCCGCGTTTTACCACAAGACAGAGCTCTTTTTTTAGACTACTAATAATCAGTCGGTAGAGTAGAAACTGAAGAGTCCTACACTGTGCTTGTTTTCCGAGAAGACCCTTTTTCTGCAGTGCTGCATGGAAATTAAGATTCAGTCACGTACACGAACACAGGTGTTTTAGCTCTTCTATGGGGTAGCTGACAATGGGAGCAGGAGGCCGTTACACTACAGCCATCGATCGACTGGCTCTTTCGCGAGCACATCAGCGTGCAATTGATTTCATTCAGTTAGAAATTATTTCCCCGCTTTGAAAGTAACTCTACATAAAACGTCCGTGTGATACTAAAAGATTTTCTCTACACATTCATGTGATGCTTCCACCAAAATAACAGCTGAATTCCGTGGCCGATGCAAGATGTAGTATTATTTCGAATTTCACAGCGATATAAAAAGGTGTTTTACAAATTAGTTATAGACCGCACTAGAATTTCTAGCCATCGCTTGTTTGCTAACACTCTTGTGAAACGTTCTTGCCCATGGAGTGCGCTCGAGTATTCACTGCTCGCTGATAACGGAAAAGAACCGCATTGAGTACTCGCTGGACGTGGCTCGATACAGCTACGCGACCAGTCGATCGATCGATCGAGCTGGAGCGGTACGCATTTGGAGTAAAATTTTCCTTATTTAATCTGAGATTTATTCTCCGCTGTCAATGGAAGCCCAGATAAGACGTATCACTTCGATAGTATGGTTAGCCTCTATACATTCATATGCCCTTCGTCCTTCCAGCAGAGTAGTAGCAAAAGCGCGTAGCCAAAGTAAAAATGATTCAATTTTGATGGCTGCAGCGTTGCAAGAGTCTTTTAAAAGACGGAGCGCGTAGCACATTAGCCAAGGATTTGAGTTTTCGAGTGATTACTAATACTCTTATGACGATACCCTTGTTCAGCAAAACAGATTGTTTTTTTCATTTTTTCCCGGTTACAAAGTCACAGTTACGCAACAAAATAACTTACAAATGGCATGTAGCAAATTATTGCAGGCATTAACGTAAACTAGATTAACCTCTAGCTGTTAATGCTTTGTGAGGAGTCGTCTAAAAAGTAAGCTGCACAAATATTGAATAACAAATGTCGAAGCGTCGATATGACAATCTTATGAATAGCGGTTAGTATTAAGCATGGATCTACTGAGACTAAAAAGATTTCTCTCTCTAATTAGAAGGCGAATGTGGAATGTCGTAAGCTAGTCGCGTAGAAGAATGAGATTTGTTTTTTTTTATTTTTGTTCTTCTCATAGCAAACTCTATATTTCAATAACAAATAACGTATTGGTAAGATACTGCATTGCACTACACTATGGTTATTACTGAGAGGCCAGTGTGTTATTCTCATGAATCAGCAGTTTTATTACGATGCTTTGACACCAAACATCGTAAAGCTTTTTGGTCGAAGCAGCCTGAATTTATAGTAAAGCATAGAAATTTAGTCAACAATAATAATATGTAACATAGCACTTCATGGAAAACAGAGATCAGAAGAAGATTTACATTGTATTCACCACAGTACCGCGCAGCTCATGAAGTTCTCCATGTTTGGAGAACTTATTGTTTTCGAGATTATTGTTAGCATACAAGAATTTTTTTACACATGTTTAATATAATTTTCAAATTGTAACCTCATATTAAAAAATTTGCTCTGCACCACCTACAATATTTAGAAGAGTTGCCTCCGAAAGAGAAAGCAGTGTTGAAGAACGCGCGTTTCCAGGAAAGGCAATATCAAGCTAGTGGAACACTGTGAAGCGTAGCACCGACTTATACTAACCTTTTCGACAAGTTGCTTGTCTGTGCTCGTCTAAACTCATCATGAGCAAAGAGCATCTTTTCGTTCTCCTAAGATTAGCATGAAAATTTAAAGTGTTTTTTAGGCTTCGTACGTCGACTTCTTGAGAAGTCGCTGTGTTCGTCGCTTTTGGTGATTGGCATCCTGGCTTTCTCCTCTGCCTTCTGACTTAGTGTGCACCTTAAGTCGCTATATAATAAAACTTCCTGCAAACTATTCATCTGCCAGCACTCAAATTAAACATAGCAAAGAACTATTTCCAGAGGAATTAGTGAGTGGTTTTTGCAATATCAAAATGCCATCGCGAAAAAAAGACTTGCTCGACATAGTAATCACTGACTTTCCAATTCCAACTATTTTGATTTCAGTAGCGCGTGGATTGGTTCATTTAGAACTTAACTACTTGCCAAATTGTTTTACAACCTCAGCAGAAAGAAACAGAAGAAAATTTGATGTACGAATCTTTTTGATCGCGTAGTAAACGGCTTGTTTTGTGAACACTTCCGATTGTTCGCTAAAAAGTTTGTGTGCAAGAGAAATTGTTTTTTAGGACGAAGGTGTGACAAGTTTCTTCTGCTGACGTTATGTGAAAGTGTTTGGCAAAGTCGGGTCCAATTTTACATACAAATACTTTGAGGAAAGCGGAAGCACTGAAACGTTAGCAATACTGTACTGAATAGATCTTGCTAAATACAAATGCTCATCAAGAGAGTGGTTTAAGTTACTTGATTGAAGCCTAGTGTCATAGAAAATCGGCTCTATAAAAAAGCCTTGCACGTCCTCAACAAAAATTCGTAGACTTATAAGATATTCTGCATGGTTCCGAAAAGACTTTGATGCCTTGAATCTGAACCATTACTGCTACTTGTCGGATGCCATATCGTTCCGCAATTCACTTGTCTTCGCCTTCTTTTTGCTCCTCTATTCCGCTTCGAGTTGCTTTTTCTTCTTTTCCTTTCAAATCAGATATTGACTCACTACCCAACACTTACTATTAGACCATTCCATAGGCAAGACCTGGCACTAGGGCAAGAAACACCAAATTTTCCAACCAGAAGTAGACCAGATTACATCATTTTGGTCAAACGCACACTTTCTTGCGACTTGCTTCAAAATGGAGCTGTCTTGAAAACAAATTTTCTTTCTAATTATGGACGAATCGTGCGTAGACGAAAGTACTGCTCAAGCGGCGCACAAGATTGATGGATTTTGAGACGATGATACGATTGCAGAAAGAACGGCTATGAAGTGGTTCTTAAAGCTCAGAGCTGGGAAGGACAATCTGAAAAATCAGTTGTGCTCGGACTCTCCACAAGATAATCCATTAATCTTGCGCGTTGCGTCACTAACATGTCACTAACATTTTCCTATACGTGTCATTCGTGCATGAGTAGCAAGCGATTTTGTTTCCAGCACAGCTCTGTGGTTGAGTAACTGTAGGCAGGTTCTATACTAAAATGTTTGCAAAAAAATGTACAACTGAGTGGTACTAAAACCATGAAATTCTTACTACTTGTGGTTTATAAATTCGGTGTTTATTGCTTTTGTGCAAAACTTATGGAGGGGCCTAATATTGGTAGGATTTACCGAATCATTTATGTTACCGAGCAGCGATCTGTTGCAGGAGAACTTTCTGATAAATAAAGACTTCCCACTGTATTATGAGCAGTCATTCCAGAACCTAAAATTGGAAAGTTCGTAAATGTATTTTATTTTTTGGAAGACCTTTTAGAGCGCTGTAACATTCGAGAAATGTTCAACACCCGTTGCACCATTTTAACCTCGCACGCCAGAGCTCGTCCATTAGACATTTAGTAACCATTCGACAGCATTAGCTTTTTAAACTCCAACACTTGGCTGCTCTTTACAAGGCCGCTTTACTGCACTGTAGGAAGGGAAATATTTGCATAGGGCTTGTGGTGACGTAGATCGATAGCTGCGATCGATACATTGTAGAGGCGCGATTTGCATGTGGAGTGCGATTTTTGTTATTGAATTTAGGATTCTTCTTTACTATGACAAATAGTCTCGATAAAGCATACGACGGTCGAAAATTTCCTGTACAAATTTATATGATTTTCGTGCTCTGGTTCAAACTGCTTAGCTTAGGCTCAGTAGCGAGTTTATTTGATAGCGTTCAAGAACAATATAAAGCCTCAACACTAGAACATTAGAGTAAAGCTTCTTCTACAATTTCAACACAAGAAATGTGAACTCTCTGCATGGCAAAAAATTTTCAACTGCTTGGCAACGTCGTAAAAATCTTGCGCGGTGCCCGAAGCGGTTGTGCAGAATGACGGTGTGGTAGTATTCTGACGGAATTTGAACTTTTATCGTGGGCTTCTTGTCTTCAATAGATGATACTTCAATAGATGATAATATATAGTAGAGGAGACTTCGACAAAACTATTTGCTGCAGTAACAATGGCAATGCTTTTTCCCAGAACCCCGAATTATGGAGGAAAAGGCAGCTACTCACAAAAAAACAATAATTCGAAATGTCGCTGAACATTTTTATGTTATATTACACATATTCACTCGTATTTCAATCATATTTATCTTCCGTGTAATATTTTATCAACTATTCGCCCTCATACAATATCGTAAATGAGTAAATAGTTGAATCAGTTGAAAGCACATGCTACCCGATAGTGTGAAATATAGGTTCGAATCCCACTTAATCACGGGACACATGAGCACTCTCTAGACAAAAAATCGAAATAAAAAAAAGAGGAGTTGGAATAACGTGCGTTAAAAGCAAGACGCAATATTAGGTATCAGATCGTTCTTTCAAAATTAAGCACAGTACTAGAATCTCTATTCCTCAAGTTATTGCATGGTTATCAAAAGTTCAGTAAAAAGCTCTTTCTCTAGAAAAGGCAATCAATCAGAAGCACATTTCACAGAATGTGACTGCACTCCACACAATTTGTGATGAAAGAAGGAGATATTTGGGACGACTGGGAGTTGTTTTTACTAAAAATGCGCTTGTAGTGATCACTCCGTTATTAATTGTTATCTCCGTTATTCTTGTATCGATAGAGTCAAATCAAAGTCTCGCTGGATAAATGTAGAAAACCACTGTGAAGTAAAAAAGCACTCTGCGTACAAAACGTTAACTTTTTTTTTACCTTAATGTAGCATGACGGCTCTTTTAGGAAACAAGCTTGCTATCAAGTCGGCACTTTCCGAGCTATCGGATATCTAATATAAAGTTTGATAAACTGAAAAAATAATGTCATATGGCATTTCAAGAAACATTTCTTACTGAGGAAAGAGGTTTTGTCGTTGGAACATAAGT
This sequence comes from Parelaphostrongylus tenuis, assembly GCA_019055375.1. Taxonomy (NCBI): domain Eukaryota; kingdom Metazoa; phylum Nematoda; class Chromadorea; order Rhabditida; family Metastrongylidae; genus Parelaphostrongylus; species Parelaphostrongylus tenuis. Next base: position 117,469 of record JAHQIW010002051.1, read on the forward strand.
AAATTTTTGATACATGGGCGTTCTCTTTATAATAAAACCCTTTATAGAGCTCTTTTCTGTATTATGTCATCGTTTAATCACGAAAATGCTTCCTCAGTACCTCAAATTATCAAATAAATTCCCATATTTCCATTGTAAAGCTAAAAATCGAAATTTCCCTCCGCGCCACACGTGTAGCGCGCGGCACGGCTTAAAAGCAGCCGCGTCGTTGTCGACGCGATGATGTAAATAACGAAAGAATTCGCGATAACGTGGCGGTATGAAACACAGTTATATTCTGAATTCTAATGCGTTCTAAAAAGACCTCCTTGAGAAAAAAATACTTGTCCAAGTTCATCGCGATTTTAGCTTTCGAGTGACTACTCATAGCAATGGAAAATGCTACTCCAGCAAAAAAAGGTCTTCGCAGAGTCCTGCCCGCTAATGGAGATGATCCGATTCACCTACCATTTACCGAAATGTGGACTAACATAGCCAGAGTCCGGTCGCAAATTCGTAGTATCTTCACCTTTCGGTAACGTCATCCCGGCTCGCTTCACTCCTACCTCCAGTGTTCAAAAATTTCGTCTTTGTCTAGCTGCTGTAGCATTATCGAAATCCTAACATCAAGAACAAATTTGATCAAGATATAAAAACATGAAAATTTTTAAGTGACCTTTAAAAGCCAAAACAAAGAAAAAGTACATTTTTTTGTCACAAATGCAATGAGTTGAGAAAAAAAATTATTTGCTCTTTTGAATTTCTTTGATAATAGTGCCTTGCTACTGCTACTCATCGAGCGGTGTACACTGAAAGGAATCACCATCCTTCTCCTTATTCCTTGATATGTCTCACCTCTTCCACCTGCTTCTTCTATCGGGCTTTCTTAAATTAGGCGTGATTTTCGGTCTTTTGTTTAAATTATTATTTCAAGTAACCTACCATTTAGAACAATGATTACTTCGACCAGTTGCAAGTCGCTGATACAGCAGTTGTCGTTTTTTTGGAGCACCACTTTTGTCGCGTTCTCGTTTATTCAGTTCGATTTCCTCATCATTCGGCCCACTTTGAAGCACCTGGAACATTATTCAAAACATTTTTTACACCATCACCATCTTTTCGAGTAAAACGCTCCTTCTACATGCCGCTTCTCCTTGTATCTGCACATTCCATTGGAAACCAAGTGCGATCTGATTTCTATCTGTTTGGTGTTCGCCCTTTTTTCGCGGTAGTAGAAGTAGTATAGGCGTTCATTTAAATTGAATACATTGACTACAAGCCGAGCAACCTAGTGCAAAATTTTGAGCATGTCAAAGTATTGTGATCCTCTGCGCCATCGTATTTTTATAAAGTGTAAAGTTTGATGAATGGAGAAACTTCCAAGAGAAGGAATTCATACAGGAATTCAGATGCATCTTTAATACTCATTTTCGCGCGCTCAGATTGAGCGCGACGGTTCAGCGTATTTTCTAAATATATTCGCGACCGATATCGGTATCAGCAATACTCAAAGTCATCAACTTGAAAGAGCTTTGACTCCCGGACGACCTCAAACTGAGTTGAGTTGTGTTTTAAACAAGAGGTGTTGCAATGCAAATACATACATGAAGTTGGTGCGCAATGAGTTGTGCTTCACAAGAGGTGTAATAATGCAAATATAGACATAAAGTTGGTGCGTAAACTACTTTTGAAAGCGTAATTAAATGGACCATTCCTCCTTCATGTATTTGATGTCGCGGTTTTCCGAAAAAATGCAAACTTTCGATCAGGTGCGAAGAGAACGGAAAGCAATGCACTTGCTTAGTGTAAAAATTTACTTTATAACACGTCTTGCAAGACACATCTCATTATCCCAAGTCGTCTGTGAGCAAAAGTTCTCCTATGTCGATAACAATGAAGTAATGATGATAGAGAAAATACCCTAAGCCATCTCCCTTAATCTGAGCACGCAAAAATGAGTTATTAAAGATGCATTCAAATTTATGCATGAATTCCTATCCTCCTAAAGGCTTCTCGATTTCTCAAACTTTGTTCTTCACAAAAACACGACGACGCAGAAAATCACAATAATTTGAAGCTGTTAAAAACTTCTTACTCGATTACAGAGCTTGTAGTCAACGTAATTCATATAATTGAACTCCTTTACACAATTGCTACTGCTGGAAAAAGGCATGCACACCAAACAAATGTAAGGCAGATTGTCACATGAGTTCCAGTGGAATGTGCATTTTTTGTGTCTCCAGAAAAGTCATTCAGATTGGAATTGATTTCAACTTCAACCCAAAGCCAATAATAGTAGCCTCATCAAGCTACAGCGTAGCACCTGGACGTGCGCATAGTTTTAATCTTGTCAAAATAAAAACGAAAACCGGACGGTGTAGTAAGAATTCCGTAAATTGAGAACGATCAAAATTATCAGTTGGAGATTTGTCGAAAGCGCACTGAAAAGGAATTTGCTTGAGCAAGTCGGTGTTATTCCATCTGTCAGGCACTCGTGTAGGAAACCGCTAACAAATCAAGACATTCAAAAATACTTCCCAGTTAGCCGTGAAGCAAGTAAATAAGCGAGCTAGTTGTCACTATCCTACTGATAGATCAAGGACATAATATAAGTGCATCATACTACGGCAAAGCACTGGGCTGTGTGCATAGTTTTGATCTTGCCAAAAAAGGCAAAAAAATGGACGGTGCAATAAGAATTGAGCAAATTGAGAGCGGTCAAATTCATTAGTTAGAGCGTCTCAGTACCCAGCACACTGAGAGCTCCCGTCTACGACGTTGGGCAGCGAGACAACCGCTGGCGATCAAATTTGAATACCACACGGATCTCATTGAAGAGCGACTAAACAAAACTCTTATGTCACACCATACAGACTGCATCTTGCTTTCTTTGCACCTATAACACCAAAACAGTCTTTCCGGATGCCGACGTATATGCACTTCTTGACGCTCCCGGTCAAATGAAATTTTCTTTGTACACAATAGAAGAAGAGAAAATGGGAGGATCAATATAAGGCGATCAACGACGTAACTCTCGTTATTCGTGGAGCGAAGTTTTCGTCACAAAATGTCGAAAGCGTTGACTTTGTCGTTCACCCATATGGACCTATGTAGTCGTTGTATACAAAGCCCTACCACTGTATATAGCTATCCTTCGCCTTCAACTTCCGCATCGAAAGAAAGTCAGTATCATCAACTGTTACTAACCAACTTCTACAGCTGATAAGAGCGCAAAAGACACGCTCAAGAACGAGTCTGAAGTTTTTCGCAACAACAACTTAACTTTCCCACAAAGCTGCTAAAAACTTCATATTAGGAACGGCCAGCAAAGTGATTACAGGATAGAGACATCTGGAATAGAAGAACGAAACGAGCGGAACCGTCTTAGAGGGCTCCTTTCCGCGGTATTTCTGTTCTGTATAAACCCATTCTTCGAGAAGAAATAAAGCAACCAATGAACATGGGAGTCCTTCATTTTCACGGCTCATGTAACGACCGATCATAAGCCCACAAGTAAAAAATGGTGTTTTTTTGGAAACCTCAGTGGTACCTGAGTTTTCTATGGAGTTTACCTCCGCCCTTCACTTTCGACTATTTGACTTAGCCATACGCTGGAAAATAACTACTGCCACTGCCCAAGAAAAGCAAAACAAGTCGTGTATGACGAGGACATTTACAACAAAGTACCCTCCTTGCAGAGTTTCTGATAAAGGAAGACCTGACCAGATGTTATGAAGTACTTGTCCATGTTCTCAAATCCTGTATTGTACTAGCATCAGTTTCCCAGATAAAAAGTTGAAGGAGTTGAAGTATGATTTTAGCAGCATACCTAGTAGGCTGATATTCAATGCCAACAGAATAAAATTTTTTAGAATAGGATTCACATTGAAATAGGCTTAAAAATTTATGAAAAGCACCTCAAACAAGTTGTAGTCCAAGGAATGCCGTCGGGACCTCTACATCAGTTATGTTCCGCTATCCGCGTTGATGAATAACAGTGGAATCATCATTACGGCTCACCATGATATGAATTTTATTAACTGAGAAGTTTTACACCATATTTTTCCGCTCCACAAGCCTGTCTTGGATTCCTAAATCCCCACTAGTGAGAAACTACCCGGGTTTCTAGCTTGTAAAGTTCAAAATGCAACTGAAAGCATCAAGCGAGACATAGCTCCAGGATCTGACAACACCACTACTAAATTCCTTAAAGATGGTGAACAGAGTCTGATGTACTTCTTGCGAGACATGTGTCATAATACCATCACAAGAAAAAATTACATGCTTTGGAACACTCTTCAATATGCTTGTTGAGCGTATTCTACCAGATTTTCACGAATATCATTTTTGAGCATACCGATTATCATGTAAGAGGCAGTTGAGAAAGCAAGATTACAAAAGAATTTTGTTTCATGTACCGCATTCAAACTGTCAAAGATCAGTGAAGTTTATCGGGAACACCGTAAGCACCTAGTTTCAATCGTTGTTGTCTATAAGAAAAGCACTTGAGCATCGAAACGAATATGATTCCGTCAGTACTCGTCGACCGAGGCATAGAGTAGCCCTATATACGAACAATAGCTGACTACCATGGAAACTGCAAAAAATACGGCTTTTCTATTAACAACTCATCACACCTACAAGAAAATTTAACATGGCAGCACAATGTCGCCAATATTATCCCTACTGGACTGCAATGGATAATGAAAACGCTCGACTATAACGAGAAAGGCACACGTATTGATGGAAAATCCCCATTGAACCATGTTGCAGATGAATTCGTCATCTTTTTGAGAAGCACCAGTGAAGCAGAGACAATGCTGAAACAAACTCTACGAGGCCGAAAAAGACTAAGCTATACGGCTAGAGACTCAGTACATGAACAAAAACGATCCACTAGATGGCTCTTTAATCACAGAGTCCACTTCGTACGCGTAGCCTGGACGTTCAATGAACAATTGAAACAACATGAAGGCGCAACTGAACAGAAGACCGAGAACATTATGGGCTATGCCAAAAGCCACTCATCAAAAAGGGGACCCCAATTTGCGTAATCAACGTTTCGATTCATAAGTAGGTATTTATATGTTAGATGGAGCTAAATAAATATTTGTTCTCATTCGCTGGACAAAAATTTTTCATAGCAGTTTTAAAAGTCATTCGTAAGCTAAAATCTTCGGCTAGAGTCGTGTCTAGATGATTTTTCAAAGCATTCTTCAACAACGCTGTAAAATCCTAAATAAAATTATGTCTCACACAGAAACGCGTTTTTTTTTCTTATCTAGCTTATATTTCGCTGGACAAAACTCCTATCTTAGTATGTCACTACTCTTTCTATAGCACAGGCCTCGAAGAGCTCAGATTTGTGTGTGTTTCTTTAATGAACTTCTTTCAATAGCTCGGCAGGGAAAGAAAGAAAATTACTTGTAAACCTTGCCGGACAGAGCCTTTTCAATGGATTTTTAGTAACCATTCTATAGCATAAGTTCCAAAGATTCGAACGTTGCGCTTATTTTCAAAAAAGACCGTTTCAATGCAATGCAGCAGTGAATATAAGATCCAGCTTTACGTAAACGGCGAGCTTGCCTGCCGGCCAGTCCGGAAGCTGGATGATGGGACGAAGGAAATTCCACATAAAGCGATTGACTTAGATCCTACGAGATTTTCTCTGAACTTTCATATGCTTTTCGTGATTCCCGCGGATAATACGTGCGAGAAAACGGAAGCGCGCGAAGAGTGTGAACTATAATTTATTTTGAATGCTACAGCGTATAAAAGGATTTTTTCAAAACCAGCGACATACGGTTCTAGCCAGCGATTAGAGCTTTGGAATGACTATTAACACTCCTACGAAAATCTTTGTCCAGCAAATGAGGTCGAATATTCCTTTATCGCCGTATAACATACATGTACTTAAAAGTCCTCCCAGCACTGTGTTTTGCAGCAGAGACGTGAGCTAACACTACAGCCACGTCAACAAATCTACGCACTACTCGCAAGGGGGTGGAATGATATCTTTCAAAATTCAGTCGGCACTCGCAACGTTTTCTGCTTGTGCACGTCAAATTTTCGAAACCTGTCTTATCTTAGTGCTTTACAGATAATCACGTTGATAGCGAAACACAAATGGCCCCAGAAGTATCAATGACCGAGTAGAGAGATTGCTGGCCGCAGGAATTACTGCTAGTTTGGAATGTCAATAGAATTAAGTGACGCAGTGATAATCACAAAGAAACCATGAGACGAGTTGAGCAGGAGCATTCCTAACTGGGGCACGATTTTATCGTTATTTGAGAATTCTTCTCATCATGTACTTTTATCCTTCAAGAACTATGTGGAACGTTTCGGCCCACGAGCGCAATGTCGCATCTCGCTCACGTACTGCAATGGCAGCGCCGCGCTCTGTTGCAAAGGCGGTGCATCTTGTGAAAAGTCAAATGCAGACCGCATGATGGATTCAAGAAGATGAACTCAGTTTCTGAGGGAGCGTTGTCGACACGAAATCACGAAATTCCATTGGAAAAGCTTCTTTAGAGATATTTATAGTAAAAAGAATGTTTAAATCTTCAATACTTCTTATGTTCCAACGAGAAAAGTACGTTTCTATATGATCACGATAACGATAGTGGAAACGATAACGATAATGATATGGCAGTAATAATGATTATGATAACGACTGCGATAGTGATAAGGATAATTATTGTGGTAACGACAATTTATATGGCAACGATAATGATAATAATAACGAGAAATGCATTATGAGTGAAATTAACTGCCATTTACCCATAATCTAATGAGAGCAGCGCATGTGGCATAGTGAAGTGCTCTGCGACGCACGCAAGGCGATGGTTCGATCTCGCGCTCATGGCTTATTAAGCCATTCATCCCTACGGTTTCGCTAAGACAGACCAGGTGGTATTTCATGCACTGACAGGCCTTTCAAAGCTGCCTACCATCAAAGTTATCTTACTGGAAGAAGTACAAAAAATCATCTAGAGAGCATAGTGGACTGAAAGCAATAAATAGTGCACGTAAAACGACAAAGATTACAGCAATGTTCGTAGTTGAAAAACCGGAAACTTACATTTTAAGCAGTTTGCAAAATCATTTTTGACAAACAAGAGTTGTTTTGTATTTTTTCCACATAATCATGAGATCATCTCTGAGATACAGCCTCTGGGTGCTTTCCAGGAGCTGATTGTTGGTACCCAGGACAAACTCTTCTGTGCCTTTCTTCTCAGCTTCAATTTTCTCACGGTCTCAATCAGCTACTGGATCGGCCGAGTTTTGTATCGTGACATTTAAGGCGCTCGAGGGAACGAAGACACAAGAGGCGCGACGTTATCGCACAAAGATGACTTTTTGTAGGACTGCGAAGCAACGACACAACGCCGCTTGCCTATATACGCTAATCCTCAAAAAGATAACTAAGAAACTATTGATTCAATATGGTCCGACAATGTTCAAAGATTGAAAACGGAAAAATTCATCACCACCAACTCAAAAATCTCTATGTTATGGTAGTTATGGTACCAGACCGGCGGCAGATCGCTCTGGGAGGATGAGCAGTACTGACTCGATACAGAGGAGGCTACAGCGAGTCGTTGCAAAAGCCAGATGTACATTTAATCACTTCAGACTAAATCAAAAATTGAACACGAATGCATGGCGCACCACTCAGGGATTGATTAATGCCGAGACATTTATCCATCAAGCTTTAGCTTTATGGGATGCTTGAAATCGACAGGCGTGGCAATGTTGTACCAATCAAAGGCCATTTGTAATGTGCAAGAAAGCAGAACTAACATAAAGATGTATGCAGTCGTAACATGTACAGGCGACAGCAACAAATACCGAAACTTTGAGATTCGCATCGTGACTATTACAAATAACTAAATGCCAGAAACAAAATGATTGCAAAGGAACTAGTCTCTTTTTCGACACAAAAACAAGTGCGTAAATCAAAAGCATATGAGAGAGCAACGAGATTATGTTGCATTAAACTAATAGAAGTAACCTAAAAGATTTTGCAAAACCGAGAAAAAAAATCGGAATTAAACAACGAAAACCGCGCATCGCTGCGCATGCGTTGCGCCTCTCGATTTCTATAGCTGTCCCGCGCGGGTTTTTTCCTTCCGCAGATGCTGCTTTACGATGCGAAAGAAATGATGTGGCGCAGGATCTGATGTGACCCCAAGAGCTTGTTTGATAGGATGTTTTCCGCTTAGTACCTCCGACAGCCCTGTCTCTTGGTGAGAATGGACTTTGCGTGTGAACGGCTTATTGATTGGATTGCGACTACCGGTTTGTAGTGGGCTGGGACACGCTTGACAATCAGTTTATTGCTCTAAATGTAGAACAGCATTGCGCACAATGGAATTACTCCTTATAGACAACAGTATAGTTGTAACAGGCCTATATGGTCAATGCAGACAACAACGAAATATTCGTCCCAAACAACAACCTAAAATGCATATACATCATCACAGTGGTAGCATGGCAATGATGTATACACCATGACGATATAGAAGAGTGTGACGGAAATATCATGAGAAGGAAAAGCTGCGGTCCACTAGGCAGCGAATAAGAATGATTCATGCTCGCCCCGGAGAAGAACAGAACAGAACCGAAAATAGCGAAGCACTAAAGAGGGAACCAGTGGATGATTATAAGATGACATGAGAAGAGGCGAGTATTTGTGTGCAGGGATGAAATCCATCCTCGATGGCTGGTCAAGCAGAACAAATGAGTCTGCCTGCCGCCATCGTGATGAGTTCCGCTCGCAATATGTCTTTAGTTTCGAAAAGGATAAAGAGTGGCGGAAACGAAAGGAAACGACTAATGATGGATTCACTGGATCGAAATGGAAGAGTAACGAAAACGACCGCTCACGAAGTCAACAGGTTACGTGACTGGCCACCGCTTCGATGATTTGGCGGCTTGTTCGCGACCGCGATCTTTGAAGGTCCTGCTGCGATGAAGCACGTTAACGAGCAGTCTACGGGATCCCAGCCAAATCCCTAGAGAAGTAGCAAGAGTAGATCCGTGGATCCGTTAATACAAATGATAAAGCGATAGAGTAATATCAGAGCACTCTGGATGTAATACCATTGTTCGGGATCAATTCTCTGAAATGGGGCGATCCGACTTTATAATTTGAGGTTAGGAGATATCGTGATGAGAAGCGACACCAAGTCGTTTTGAATGCTTCTTACGCACTGCTGCTGTCAATTTGCGGAGTTGCTTCCAGTTGACGTCAGCACTGATTGTCTTCTTCTTTTGTAACAGTTCCTCAAATCAGCTTGCTATGCCAATTCTAGAAAATCAGTGGCATGTTTTTTTTTAACATGGGACTTCCATTTTAATTGAGCTGGCGGATATTTGAGCAAGTAAATCATTAGGCGTAGTCGTACTGTTCTCGCAGTAAACACAAGCCTCATCTCCTGTGGTGTAAGACTTTGAAAAACCCTGCTTGGCGGTTGCAGCAAAAGACTGTCGCGAAAGGTCACGTCTTCAACGCGGCCATGGCTGGTCAATGCAGATTGTTCACAAAGACAATAGTTTGCGGTAGCTGATTCCATATAGATGGAGAGTCATGGTGCCGCTGGTATATCAAAGTGTTTGGCTGAGGCTACTAGGTGATTCTCCAACATGCCACACAATTTAGAAATAATCTTGATTGGAATTTTATTCCCGCGATAGCTTGCCGTTATTGGTCTACTTTGAGCGATCCCAACAAAAAACTACTAGTCAGTGAAATCGCTTGCATGTGATCATTTGAAATTCCTTACGTTTGAATTACGGCTTTTCCACGTCGTCGAAAAGATTCCTTTCTCGTTTTTGATAAGTATATGTCAACATTTGGTAAAAGGGATAAAGGACAAAGCTTTTAACATTGATTAATCATTGAGGAATGAGCCATGCTTTCGACTCCAATTTTTAGGGTCGCCTTGAGTGATTAAATGCACATTTGGTCTCTACTCTACAATGACTCCTGGTGGCCAACCGATGTAGCAGTTCTGTACAGCTTTCCTCCCGAATAAGTCTGGTACCAGCTCAGCAATCACGGTTGTATGTAGGACTTGTTGAGCCATGAGCATGAGATTTCACCATTGGCCATCCACTGATCGATAATGGGTTCTTATCATAACTACGTGCGCTCTAGCAGTTGATATTAATTTACAAAAGAGAAGCTCTTATAATTTTAAATTTGCTCGCTCACACAATCAACTTCACTCGTCTCACCTCGGTCATGCCGCTGAGTCGCTCCAGCCTCATCAACGATGAGCGACCATTTTAGAGGAGAGTATGGTGAAAAATAATCCTACTGAGATATTATGCTATTAGCTACATTATCGTATCACTGATCCTCTTACCATTTGCATAGGTTAAGAGTTGAACGTGTCGAAAGAGACTTGTAAATTTATGACCACACCTGTTCATCAAGCTGGGAACCCTGCTGTTAAGTTCAGTTCTAGATGCTGATTGAGAAAAAACCGTTTTTTTCAATGTTACGCATTTTATTTCAAATTCTGACATTTTTCAAATGTCCAAAACTGTTTCGCGCAAAATATTCATCCAAATTAACATCTTGACAATCTGAAAATCTTACAGCAGTCTGCAAAGAATCGACCCTTCTTACGTAAATGGTTCAATGCTTTCATGTAAGATACTGTTTTTGCACCAAATTTCTTATAATCTCTCGCGTTGCTAGGTATGGTGCAGTTCCGAAATAAAGCCTACACTTTAGTCCGATGCCTTTTAGTTGAATCATAGATTGTACACTTGCAGAATATACACTGACTTGTATATCTAGAAACAAATGTGAAATGACCATATTGTTTGAATGGGATGTGACATCTAGTCCAACACGCTGTCCCTAGGTGTCAAGGTGTAGTTCTCTCTCACGAATAGAATCTATGCATTTAACACGTTGGCAGCGACGTTGAAATCCTGCTCGTCGCGCCGCCAAATACGCGGCGGCAGTAATGGCGTTATGGTAGTTTTCTAATGATATATGGATATTTATCGTTACTAAAGGAAATGTTGCCTGCAGTAAATCATCAAATATGAAAAAAGAGGCATCCATGAAACCTCTTGTGGTAGGAAAAATGACAATATATTCTCCTAAAGCAGCCCATCTTCATACAAGGCCACCAATTAATTTCGAACGAATGAAAAGAAAATGAATGACTAAACATAAAACTTCTTGTGCGGCGAGAACAAGTGACGACTCATGACATTAAGCACTAATTCCTGTACGCCAAGTATTTTTTTTCAACTGATTTCTCTCAAGACAATTTTTTCTGCCTCCTCCAGTTCCCATTTCCGCTATTCACCTCAACGAGATCATGCAGGTGGTTTACGCAGTTCATCAAGACATGAGAGACATGGGCCGCCCCGTCCTTTCGGTTGGAAAGACACAACGATTGAGGAAATGAAGATATTCTCGGGCTTGTGCCTCAAAATAACCATTTTAGGATTGCCAAGGCTCTGCGATCACTGTAACAATAGTTCGCATCTTTCGGGAGTTTCCATAGCGTCGAATTCTTTGTCGAAGAATCGCTTCTTCGAGATCTTGAACCACTTGCATGTAAACCACAATATGGGTCACGATGTGATTGACAAGTTATACAAAATAAGATCAATGCTGGAACTTGTCAATAAGAATTGTAAGAAGCCATTCAAACCATGGGGAAACGTGTGTATCGATGAGTCGATGGTGCCATTCAGGGGACAAATCAAATTTTGCCCGTATGCACCTTACAAAAAGGAACAGATATGGAATGAAGCGACATAAGATCTGTGGTAAAGGCTGGTACACGTACAAAACGGTGGTGTACCTAGGTGCCGGCGCAAACCCGACAGCGAGCGAGCCACTTGCAGATTTTGATTTTGTGGTAAAGGATCTAATGAAGGATCTTCTGATTTGAAGAAGGCACTTCTTTGCCGATAACTGGCACTCTAGCGTCGCTCTAACTGAGAGTCTGCTGCAAAGCAATACATAGTTTATTGAAGCAAGCAGAAAGAGCACGAAAAGCTTGCCTAAGCTCATGGGAAAAAAACTGCGCAGAGGCGAGTGGAAAGCCATGTAGAATCAAAATTGCGTTATGGTTTTGCGATTCAAGGAAAGAAGAGACGTCAAAGTGCTTTCAACAGCTAATGGCACTGCCAAAAATCACGCGGACAAGTCTATGCGGTAAAGTCGCTGGTGGATCAGACTGACTAGATAGCTACCATACCACAATTCCTCAGGAAGACTTATAAATGGTGCGAGCATATCGCTCGTTCTTAGCTTCGTAATTTAGTTAGAGAAGATTTTAAATAACTAGGCGTTGTTTCTACTAAAAGTACTTTTATAGAAATCTCTCTGACGATAAACTATCTTTCCTAACAATAAACTTTGCATGCAATCAGAGTTTATTCCCAGGAAAGATAGTAAAAAGTTTATTGTGAAATTAAAACAACTCATCGTGATAGCAAAACGTCAATCTTCTCCTTCAGCATAACGTAGTACCGAGGTTCTTTCAGGAACCAGGCTTTATCAAAGCGGTGTTATTGCGTTTTTGAATGACTAATGAAAATATCAATTAATCAGAAAAAAATGTTATGTGGAATCAGAGAAATGTTTTTCCTTCCAATTAGCGGCTTTTTCATTGAAACATGGAAGATTTTAGGAGCATTCTCTTTACTATAAACCATTTATGGGAGCCTTTTTTGCAACACTCCTTTTTGTAATGATAACAAATACTCTATAATGTTGATAAAAAGCGAACTCTGACTGTAAAACGTGCCCTTTTCGTTGTCGAACGAGCTATAAAAGTCTTTCCACAAAGCAAACATAGTGAGACATAGAAAAGTATGGGTAAAAAAGAAAGAAATGAGGCCACATAACTGCTGTAAATAGGTTCCCTTTCACATTAAGTGCTTTTCCCGTTAAAAACATGGATGATTTTTCGGTACATTTGTATTCCCTCAAAAAATAAATCTCTTATCGAAGTGTCCCTTTTATACTTCATCTCACGATAATATCCTCTCAGTACCTCAGATTATCAAACAAACTACCGTATTTCCATCGCAAAGCTGATAGTACAGATTCCGCCCGTCGCGCCGCCGCGACTCCCCGCCGCACACGCGGTGTGCGGCAAGGGCCGATTTCGGCCCTTGTCGTTGCCAACGTGTAAAAGTGTGGTTAACACTTTAATACATTATATGCCAAGACAGTAAACAAATGATATATCTATATTACTACTTTTTCATTTCATTTTATTTAATCCGTCTCACATATATTTTCACTATGTGCATCCTAATATTCTAACACCCAATTCGGTTGTCGTCATCTTCTTGGACTTCGTAGAATAGTTGCTAAGCACTACTTCTTGCCATCTCGAGGATAGCCTTGCTGTGGCGCACCATAAGGTGTTCGTTGTTGACTGGTCGACTGCTATATGATGAGAATCACCCCCGCGCTCCATCACGACGAGCATTATATCCAATCGGCCAGGACCCACTGCACTGCTGCTAGAACACCAGAATTACAATAAGTCTTCTCGCACGAAATCCTTGAGTAGCACTCAGGGATATTACTCTTCTTCACTCAGCCACTACATCTAATCAGAGATTAGTCATGAGTAAGAGATTTCCTCACATTTGTTTGACTAGCAGTGCGTATTGATGACAGCTGGGAGGACAAGGGTGTGTGTGTGATCTACTCATAAACGTTCATATCCACCTGCATGTGGTGATATTTAGATGATTTGGAGAATTAAGAGCAGAAAGAGGTGCAGTAATTTGCTTTGGAGATATTAACCTAAGAAACTACGTGAAAACCGAAATTTAGTGCGCACGTCCAATGAAAATAGTCACTACGCAAAAATATGTTCACCTGTGCCACATATCGTCCAGTTGACTAGAGTGATTAGACCGGGTGCCAGCAACATTTCCATTTTTCCCTATCGTGTGCAAGAGCAGCCCAGTGGGTCCTTCTCGTTCTAAAGATTCGCTGAGCATCATATCTTTCTTTTATACCTTTTGTGAAGAAATCGCAACATCGGGTCAGCGGTTTTAATCTATAGCGCTTGAAACCCGAAGAATCCATTCGGTACCAGCTCTTGCCCATCGGTTGTCGTTAAAGCGCATCACGTGTCCGGCCCACTTGATTTCGATATCCTCTCGTGTAGAACGGCATCTCAGATTGTTGATCGTTGACGTAGGCCGGAACTGCTGATCCTTTCTCTCAATTGCGAGATACGGGATACTCCTAGCATCGACCTTTCGACTGCGCGTTCAATAACGCCAAATGATCTTTCATTCTGCTTACGTAGCGACTAAATTTTTGCTACACACGTTAGGTAAGGAATAATCGCTTAGTCGAAAAGGTGGGCACGGAGACGGATGTTTTACTCTTTTCATTATATCTTCGATGCTCTTGAACGTTCCCAAACTGCTCATTTCCTCCTGCTCAACTCTGAAGCTAGGTCGTTCATCATGTTGATTTCACAACCTAGATGGACGTAACCGGAGCATTTGGAGATTTTCGTTCCGCTGAATGTGGATGGGGCATTCAAAACCCATTCGCTCTTCGTGAAAATCGTTTTCGTTAAATTTAGTTAAAGACCAATCTTATCACAGATGTTGTCGAAATCGTTCAATATTGTACCGCTTGGCTGAGGCTAGGTATTATGAGGACGATATCATCAGTAAATGGAAGACGGTTTAATTGTCGATCGTCAAATTTCACTCCATCACTGCCTCATTCTCATGCTCCCATGACGTTTTGAAGAGTGTAAATGAATAATTATGTCAAAATTGTATCGCCTTGTCGGACTTCTCTTCTAACGCCAATGGTGATATTGTGGTCAAATGGAGAACATTTTGGTCGGGAAATCTTTATATAGCTCACGAAGGGCATTTCTGCATCGAGTACGGACGGGGTGGTTATTTACAGCCTCTTTAACAACTTCCGTTTCCACTGATCAAAGCCTTCTTCAGATCGATGAAAGTGATACAGAGCGGTAGTTTGTAAACTCGTGAATTTTCAATGTGTCTTGTAGTCGGTGGATGTGGTCTATGGCACTAAATTTTTTCGGAACCCTGTTTGTTTGCATGGCCCTTCTTGATCCAGTGTTCTGTCAATTCCGTTTAGGATGACCTGAGTGAAGAGTTTATAGAGAACGGACACCAAGCAGATTGGGCGATAACTGCCTATGTCGTGAAGATCTCCCTATTTGAACAACAACACGGTCTTGCTAGTTTTCCATTGAATGAGAACCTCGCATTCTTACAGGTAATAATTGAGGAGGCGAGCCAGGGTGTTGCCAAGAATTGTCGGTAGGTTCTTCAGGTGTTCTGATCTAATCCTGTCTGGACCGAATGTTGTTCTGTTCTTCGCCGACGATATATCATGTCGGATTTCGGAAGGGAGGGCCGGTGGACTGACAGACGTCAAAATATTCAACGAGCCTGTTATATTCTTCATCGATGTTTCCGACAACGGTATCTTCTCAGGAGCCGACTAATGATTTGAATACATCCCAATTTATGATAATTCTCAGACTTCGTCGTTCAAATTTAGCGTCTTTCTCTGATTTCAGCGTGAAACGGAACGTTGTGCGAGGGCGGCGATGATCGGATCTCACATACTACCTAGGAACAAGAGCGACATCGGTCAGGTAAATTCCTCGATTTACTAAGATTCTTTCTGCCTATTTATAGCATTAGTATACGATTGAAGTTGACTTGTAAAAATCGCTTGACTATCAAGCAGTGTACTAAGTGGTGAACTGGAATTCGACCTCGAATTGCCATTAGGTTCTATAAACAAGAAAATAATTCCACCGAGTGGTTCAGAAATGCGTTAATCCAGTGCATAACGCATAAGTGCCTGAACACATCCACACCAGTGAATAAGAGGGGTAATGTGGAATACACGCACTGACTGCAATGCAGTAAGCGTGTTAGAAGAAAAGCGAGAACGGTCACATACGTGTCATTGATTTTCATCTCTCATTTCGCAGTGTTTCAGTGCAAATGACAATACTTCTTCGAGAAATTTGGAAAAAATTAATTCAGTTTCACACAGATGTAGTCACGGTTACCGACTCAAATACATTGCTGAGACACCACTTGCCGCTCAGCAAATACCAACTGGATTCTTAAATTTTACTGATCACCAGCATACGACATAGTACTAAATCAATGAACTAGGAAAAAGGAGTTGCGAAGGGTAATTAATAAAAAAAATGGGCACCTCGAAACATTCATGTGTAAGATGAATCACTGAGCCGAGTTAGTTATACTATTTGTTATACATTGAACTGATCCTCAGTTGGGCTGAAACCTCTTCTCAGATATATAGAAACGCAGTTATATCTGCATCTGTTTGCTTTTCCTTGATGTTGTTATCTTTTACTTGGTTATCAATCAATTGTTTTTTCGTCCTTTTTTGAACTCCGTTTACTGTTGTTTGAAGGCCTTTCCATGCAATCCGAAAGATAGCATGGCTGTGGTGTGCCGTAGAGCGTTCGATGTTAATTGCCGGAGATTGTGGGAGGGGGCCTACAGCGCAGCGGCGAGCATCACAACCACTCGGCCACAGCTCTGCAATGCATGTCGGTAAGCCAAAGTCAGACTTGGCTAAGAAGATGACGGCATAGCTTGGTACTTCGGTAGGCCATAATAAATGTATTGTTCAGATATGCCTGCATTAGCCTCTAACGATAGTTGATAAAGTCACATCCATGACGCATCCCTCAGCGACTGTTCAGCGCCGAAAGCCCTGGTCCTTCTTATCATTTATATATATATATATATTATATATATATATATAATTATGTACATATTTCAAAGGTGAAGATGATAAGAGTTTTCAAATTTATCTCGTTTAGTAACTTTCAACCCTTCAACTATACACATCTGGTTACTTTAACGCTTAAAATTGAAATGTGAACTACACGCAAAAACGATAGAGTTAAGCTTGGAGTATTTTCTATCAAACAGGTGAGTGGAAATTAACTCCCAAGGGACGGCTATTAAAATCGATGTGTGCAGAGCGAATCGTGCGATTTTTGTTATTTGCTCCGTTTGGCAGAAAATTTTGGAGCTCCTGCGGTTCTTTGCTAAAACAAGATTTTCTTTAATCGCACATTTACAATCTGTTTGGATATGCGAGATTGGTATGTAGAAAGACGATGGTTTGCTACGCTGATCAGTCACACTAATTTAGCACTCACTCAATTGTATTGCATTGTACAAAGAAGATCACAGAGAAAATCTTTGATTTTGATCTTCCATAGTTTTATAGAAGACCTAAGATTTATCAAAGTAAACATAAATTGAAAAACAGCTAGTAATCTATGAAAAATGATTATGCATGCTGTTCTCAATACCTGTTCATCGATCTCCCACTATGACCAAGCTTAAATCAATGCTCGCTTGTTTTTGATAATTCAGAGTGGATGCGGGTGAAAAATAGTTGAGATCCTATGAACAGTGGAAGAATTTGAGCGAGAAGGGGCAGTACTCTCTGAATAAAAGGCTTGGAATATCGGCATTATGCAAACTATTGGTTAGAAATAACTGTCGTCAAGTAGGTAATTTCGGTACTCATCTCTCATTCTCGCCGGTATAAAAAAAGTATTTTTTATTCTCTTTCAATGTTTTAGCATCATTCAATGGCTTGAATACTGAGAAATTTGAAGGGTGTGTTCTATTTCTCAAATGGTTTTCATAGTATGCCGTAAAGAAACAATGAAATTTTTCTCCACACTCAAACATCTTTCGCTGGACAAAGGTTTTCGTCCACACTTCCAATAACCATTCGATAGCACAAATTTCAACGATCTCAATGAAAAGCTCGATTTTTGATAAAGTGTTCTAGCGCGTTTATCAGCTAAAAGATTATTGAGTTTCACAGTCGTCGCCGTGTCGATCGCATATCGAGATTTACACGCACCAGCGATGAGGGTCGACTGTGAAACCCAATATTCTTTAAGCTACAACGATGCAACTAAAACTCTTTTTCAGAAACTGAGCATATGCTTGAAGTCGTCAGGATTTGCGCTATCGAATGCGTATGGAAGTGTGAGAGAGAAGCCTTGTTCAGCGATTAATACTCAATGTGCAAAACAGTTTTATTCTTGTTGTTACAGCATGCGAAGAGTCATTTTTTCAAAAGGCAGGTAAATTATTGGAATTCTCGGGATTTAAGCTCTCGACTGGTTACTGAGCGGCGGCGGCTCTATGCCAATGTTACAGTATCCCTGGACATACCAGTGGAAGGCATGAGCAGCGCATGTGGAATGAAATCTTAATTTCGGTGTTGCAGTGCAATGAAAAGCTTTCCTGCTAAACCAAGAACACTATTTAATTTGCCGAAATTCGTGCTATTGAATGATTACTGAACATTTTGGGGAAAGGTTTTGCTCATGAAAAGATGCCTGAGTTTGCTACAACATTTTCTTTTTACTGCTACAGAGCAACATAAAAGCCTTCCAAAAAAATACACCTTTCAAAGTTCCCAGATTCAGCCTATCGAATGACCAATGAATTGTCTATAAAGAGCGAAAAGTAGGTTTTTTGAGCATGGGTGTTGATAGGGAAGTACCGTATTCTGTGCAGTGGTGAACCCGTGCTCTTCCTATACTTCAGCCATATACTACAGTTAGCTTACCGTAAACCTTTATCAGAGGTGCTTAGTTGTAGATGTGTTTTCATGGTACGTTCCTACGAGACAGGCGATACAAATGCCCAATAAGGACTGAAAATTTGTTTATTTCTTGCGAGTTTGAAAGTTTATTTTTTTACAAGCACGTGATATTAGCTTTCGAAAATGAAGGATTTCAAAGGAAGTAGTGACTCTTTTCATCGAAAAGCCTTTATAGAAGGTATGTTAGTAAAATTAGATTTTTTGTGAAACGATAAGGTATTTTTAACTAGTTGGCTTTACCTATAGGTATCAGTAGACCACCTACGACGTCCAACAAGCGGGGTAACATTTTCGGCTTGAAATGTAACATTCGTTTAGACCTTGAAGCGCTCTGTGATAATCTTTTAAGAAAAACATTTGCATCGTCGAAATTGCAGAGCTCGGGTTATCTATTTACATATGAAAATCTAGTGAAGAGCCATATCCAATCGCCAGCCGAGCAAATGAAGCAAATTGAATGTCAAACATAATATTTTTTATGCTCTTACAAAGTAAGAAGAAGACTTTTCCAAAAGTCAGACACATTTTTGAAAACCCTGAGATTCGAGCTTTCTAATGATTACCAAGTGTCTGAGCAAAAATATTTGTCCAGCGAGAAAGGCCCTTAAACAAGCGTGTACCTCAACTGGTACACGTCATCCCTTAGGGGATAAATATTGATGCTCAATGTGATTGACCTTATGGCTGCTTATGTTAGCTCAGCGAATTCCTTCTAACTCACTCCAAAGCCTCATTTATATGATGGCGTAGAAGCCATTGGTACAATGACAGCCTCTTTTTCCAAACTGAAGAAATTTTATTATACTGTCTTCATTACAAGTAGTGGGCAAGAAAAGAAAATATTGCACTTGAACTTGTTATTAATGCCTAACTGCTGCTGATAAAAATAAATTGCGATGGTTCTTGGCAGTAGAATCATCCGATAGTTCTGTTGTAAAATTCTTTGAGTTGAGGTATCCAGTTTATCGCTGTCGTCAGATGCAAAGTGACCAATGCGGCACCGAAGATGACTGCCGTGAGAACGATCGCTATAAGTGTGACGCATATGCAGTTTACTGTACAGAATCTCTGAAAATTATATTTTCAACATATGTATACAAAAAACAATATATGGAAAACATACGATTGAGAATGAGCATAGTTATACTCTGCACCAAATTTCATCCCTAGAACTAAATACTTTGCCTCTAACAAAACGGAAATTACATAGTTCATGCATTTTTCCTATTTCATATCACATGATCCGCCCTCACACTTTACTGTGTGGATCCTAGTACGTCTTCTATTCGACTCGTTTCTTTGCACAATCCTTTAGGAAACTCTCCGTATATTTTAAGTGTTGTTGCCGCTGTCTCTTGAGGATACATTTTCATTAATGATACCCCTGATCGCTGACCAAGACGACTCCCTTTGCAATCGTGGAGACGGCCAAGCTAGGGGCTATCCTATTCCATTGGTGATTGACTGTGAAGCAGTAATAGAGGGGGAGATCAAGTCAAAGTCTTGCTTATCACCTACTTCATCATACACCGCATCACTAATATTTACGCTACCCCTCCACAGAAAACTTTGACCGTCCCATTCACTTGATTTTGTGACCAATGTAATGTAATGAGTTGGCGCTTTCCATTATATGACTTGAATCAAAGTGTGAGCGATGAAGCTGCCGTTATTATCAATCTATACGGGATACGTAGTGCTTTTGAATCCACTGAGCGTGGATAGAGCTAACTGAATTCACATCTGATCTATACATTAACTAGCACTGGCCCACCAATATGTCAAGTCAAGTTCGAATTTTTGCCAGGCAAGTCGGCTGACGAATTGCCGACTTTCGAGAAACGGAAGGAGGGGCCGAGGGTGCGAGATCAAACCAGCGTACACATGTGGACTGCAAAGCGCCTATAACCATTGCACTACACCTGCTCTACCAACATAAAGGACATTCAAGAAAGGACTCGGGAATGAGCCAGGATATTATGAATCTTGCGATAGATTTCGTGCTGGTTTCGCCAGCGTCACATAATTTAACTATTCACTATAGGGTCCTCTTATAGGTTTTGACACTAGGGCGACAAATGCCAAATCTATTGACCAGAATTTATTGACTTTCCACATCGCTTGGGAACTGCTCCGTCGTCACCTTCACGCCCCATTTCTGGCCAAGTTCATCACCGTTCAAGAAAGTGAATTTTTTGTTTGAAGAGTTAACGTTGTCTGTATCAATGGTTGCCACCAGGACAACGAGGGATATGCTCATCATCATTTGGGACCGGACCAAGGCGATTTACTAGAACTTGGTGCTAGCAGGAGAGATGATTGACGCAAAGCGCTACTGTGAACATCTCGACCGCTGCTGTCGAGCCCTGGTACGTCAACGTTGCCGCAGTCTCATCTTTCTTCAAAAAAGATGAATGTCGGCAATTTGACGAAGAGGAAGTTAACCGCTGTGCTGGAGGTTGCTCGATCATCAGCTATGCAGTCATCACTTGTCACCGTCTAACTATCACCTCTTCCAGTCGCTGGAGCAGTTCCTGAGCGAGGAGAAGTAACGACGCATCAATCTTCCGCGTCGACTATTAACAAATTTCTTTATTTCTAAAATGACGAGTTCTATGAGTGTGGAACTGATTTGTTGGTTGAGAGAAAGGAGAAATGTGTTCAGGCTGAAAGGGGGGACTATGAGTAGTGTTGATAAGCGGTCAAATAGTTCCGGTTAATAAACTTAGTGATTATTGCTCTAGTGCCAAAATTTACGAAAAGACCTAATAGTTACTGTGCTTACCCTACTTTGTGTAACCTCGCCCTCTGTGGAGCCCGAGCCGGTGGATTCTTCCTGTTTTCTTTTAGTACTTTTCTTGCGCTTAATCTTCTTCTCTGGTTTACAGTTCTTTTTCTCTGCCAAATTCTCCTTTTTTTGAGCACTTGCATAATTTCTTCAAATAAAAAGATCATTAGAAAAAGTATTTAACAGCATTGCCTCTATTAAACATAACAAAATGCCAAGCTATAAAATCATGTAGACAAATAAGTTGGTCATTTTAGCACAATAACTGGCAGAAACTTGCTAAAACTTGTGGATTTGTTGGGCTTAATTTGAACCAACCTTTTTTCACCCCTTTTGACTATCTTTTGTACTGGATTTGAGAGGTCAGCTGGTGCAGACTTCTCATCGGGAGCTCCCAATGCTTCGTAATCTCCAACTTAATCGAAAAAGTCGCCACGATTACAAAGACCGCCTTCACTGACAAATATGCTAGAGAAGACTTTGATAAGATAACCTGGTAGTTCTGGCGTTTCCTGGGGAGCCTTTGCATCTGGTGGAGGAGGTATCGCTCCAACTGCTGGTACTACTTTTTCATATTCATTCATTTTCTGAATCTGCGTTATCACCGTATAATAGGGGAATGTAAATCATAACTGTGTAAACTAATAGAAGCGGTATCAAAAGACAGTGCAACACAGTGGAGAGTGTGATGTTTGCGTTACACATGTGTAGTTAGTTTGGCTCCCCAAAACCCTCAAGTATAAGAACTTTCATAAGCGTGTCAGTATTCATTCGACAGCTTAGATCTTGAAAGAATGCTGCACGCGTTCGCTTTTCGAAAAGGACTTTCATGGCGCTGTAGCTTCCAAAATGAAATCATGCTTGACACGAGCCACGTGTTGTTAGTACTATCACGCCTACATTTCGCTGGACAAAACCTCTTTGTTTGACCGTTATTAATCCTTCCATAACATAAATCTTGGAGAGTTCGAGAATGTGTTTAATGCTACAGTGCTATAAAACGCTCTTTAAAAACGAGCACGTGCACCACTCCCTCGGGGCTTGAGCTGTCGAATGATTACTAACATTCTTATGAAAAAATCTAGCCCAGCGAAAGGGGCCACTCCGGATGTTTCCGGATAGAAGAAAAAAATCATATAAATATCACACATATATATATATATATAAATATCACATATATATATATATATATATAATCATATATATACGCCACAACAGTCGATGCCATGGATCAATTTAGTTCTACCAGCCGAGATCCATCGACTGAGAAGTGGTGATGCCCCAGTGTTATTGCCACTGTGCCGTCACTACACACGCCTTCCTCCTTGTTACAATGCATGGCTTAATGTGGGCTAACTCCGAAACACGCGTGTATAGCCCTGACGTACCAACGGTAAGGCTTTAAACATTCTTAAGAATTCATACATAACGCTACAGTTAATCAGTTATAATCTAGCAAGATCTAAAATAAGACATGAACAATGCCCTATAATAATTCTATAATAATTCATATTTGAAACAAACAAATAGTAGGTGAAGCTCCAACCCACCTCTAGATAGCCTCTTTATGACGAATCAATATACAACAGACCGGGAGGAATGATGCCACAACCAGTAATGAGTCATACCATTTATGATATAATTAAGTATCGAGAGATTTGTTTATTAATTCTGTTATAGGCTGCAGTGTTTACAAGCATTATAATTCACTATGATAATAACTCTTGTTTCGAACATAACTCTCAATCGTTTCGCTACTCGATTATCATTCTATTTCTCACCTTCATCTTCCTTTGCCACGTTAATCGCCGACAGACTCGAGCGGACACCAATAAAGTTTTCGTTTTCCTAGATTACGTGCAATGGTGGCGCAGTGAGTTCACCTCGCTTACGAAATTCGTTGAACATCACTTAATTTCTACGGATCTTGGAAAGATTTCAGACTATCAGATCAGTGCTTTTCCACCCGGCATCTGACAATAGAAAAATCCAGCCAGTAACGTCTGTTATCAGGCGCCTTTCGGATCTTTTTCACTTGCGTGATATAGAGTACTCCTTATATTTTCGAAAACCTGTGCGCTTTCATGTTCTGATGTGTAATGCCAGGTGAGCTTGCTGTAGTCTAAACATTGTGAAACTTTACCAGTCAGATGATTGACTGCCCTGCAAATGATTGATATTTGAAACAATGTTGCATGAAAACTTTAAAAATTCCCTTTTATGATACACTGATGAAGACGATGGACGAAAAGTGCAAGGAGTGAAGGCGGACGAAAGAGGTACGAGCAAGAGGCTTATAAGAGATAATAAAATTCTGTACGCACTGGCTTCTACACTCAAATTTCAATATGCCTCGTAATCATTTGCTTTGTCATGCAAGTGTTCTTTCATACGGCAACTTATAGAGCCCGATACACGCCTTTTGGCCTAGTCAGTCGGACAGTAACTTCGTCTTTATCTAATCAATCCTCTAGAGAGAGCCCATCTGGTATATCGATTTGCTATCACAGACTTTTAACTTGATAGCGCGTGGAAAATTTCCTCTTCGACTCTACATAGGAATTGGGTTCCCCTGAGAGGATTAGCTAATTAAAGACGAAGAGTACTGCCCGACAGACGAGGCTGTCAATGCCGAAACACTTGTATCGGCATGTATAAGTGCCGATAACAGATCACGTGCATGACTCAAAAAATAATTAGCAGACATATTGAAATTTACATAGTATGCGTTGCCTGCTGAGCTTAAGTTTTTGACTGAGTAGGCTGTGATTTGACTTTTCCATGCTCTGAAGATAGCTAAACCGCCGAAGTAACAGCTGCTACAAATAAAGAAATTGGGTTCTTTTTCTCACAAAAGTAAAAAATTATTCTAGAATTATCTTCAACTAGTCTAAGGAAATCGGACATGACAGGGAGCTAGTCATGAAAAGACATAACGTAATCTCATAACCCGTCCTTTAGTGTCCTCAAAAATGTTGCTACAGATCTGCAGCATCTCACACTGGATTTACGAGATAGTCAACTTCAGCGTAATTCAGTGACTATTGAAAATCAACTCAATCCTGGTTACTGTATCACTCTGCAAGCTGAATGTAGTATCACAGTAAATATCTAGAAGCTCCTTATTCTATTTGGACTATTTTTATTGAAAACATTACGGATTTCGATGTGATGGCCGACACTGCGCCGATTTGCCATTTTCTACGTTCCTTATATGGATGTGCTTAGTTCCTATAGAGAGAGCCAACTCCACTTCATGTCACACAAGTCTCAATACTTCATTTTTAGTAATTTCTTCAATCGAAGTGTACCGAGTTACGGTCGGCAAAATGAATATAGAAAAACCCAACAGAGTCAGAATTTTTGCGAAGGTTTTTAGCCAAATATGAGAGATTCAAAACAAAGGAAGAGGGCTAGGAAACCACTTTCGAATCACAGCAATTCAATCAAGACAACAGAATCCAATGGGATTTACTCAGCAACAAGACAGTCCAGCGACTGGATTGTACAGTGTGATTTGCACTTGTGTTTACACGCACTTTCAGAGAACAATAGTTTCTCACAAAAGTTTCGTATTCTTTTCATAGCCTGCGAAAAAGTTTATTCTAAGCAGAAACTTTTTTATGAATAGAATATCAAATGTAGGCTATTAATACGCTGTAAAAGCGTTATACGAAAACTGCAGTACCGTTTCCGGAGTGCTTTGCTTGTTCCACTAACGCTTATGCGAAGCCTTACAACACAGTTTTAGATATTGTTCGATAGTTCAGAAAGTATAAATTCTGAAAACTAGTTTGCTTTCTTGAACTGATTTCCCAATGCGTTGTAACAAGGGAATTAAGTTTGCAATTCACTATCTGAGGGGACAACCCATCTCTTGAACATCGCAGTGTTAATATTGGTAATTGTATAGTTAAATTCGGATGTTGCTGGAGACAACTTGTGATCCGAGAGATTTCTATGCTAATAAAAGCCGTCTATAAAAGCTTTTTAGTAAGAAGAACGCCCACGTATAATAAAAACTCCCACTTATCGATACCAAAGAGACATCAATAAGGAAAAAACGCATCTCCATTTCTTACTTCTTTTTTCGACGATATGTAGCAGTAAGAAACAGAAATACATTTTCTACAATACACAGCCTTTTTAAAGGCT
Source organism: Parelaphostrongylus tenuis (assembly GCA_019055375.1). NCBI lineage: Eukaryota > Metazoa > Nematoda > Chromadorea > Rhabditida > Metastrongylidae > Parelaphostrongylus > Parelaphostrongylus tenuis. Next base: position 143,097 of record JAHQIW010002051.1, read on the forward strand.
TTGTGGTGTGACTTTTAGTACGCCTTGGAACCAACTTTCATGAAGCCCACAATCAGCAATTTATAGAGTAGTTCGAGGTTTCGGCCTCCTTGCTACAATGCAGGGCTTAATGTGGGCGGGGTCACTGACGAGGAGGCCGAAACCTCCGAAACACCGGTGTATGGCCCAGGCGTACCAACCTCCTTTAGGCTTAAAACATTCTTTTTGAAGTTATTTTGAATGTTTATCACGAGGTTCTAAAAGCAGTCGATCATATGGATTAATTATGGGGTTAATGATTACATACTACTCGCAAAGCGTTTTGTCATCGTTGTCGCTCGGTCAAGTCTTTTGCTTGCATAAAAAATGGCTTACGTGAAAAACTTCATTCAACGGTGTGATCATGTACAAGATGCCTGTTATGTTGATTACAGTTCGTTATAGTTAGTTTTTCTTTATTTTGAGTGTTTCATTGAGACCAAGCTCAAATTTCAACATATCTCATATTTATTATTTGACCCAATATGTGATGTGGTCTGTTAAGTGGGCTGGCTTATAGAGCCCCATACACGTGTTTTGATTTTCATGGTCTCATCAGTAGGGTAGTACCCTTCAACTTCAGCCAATCCTCTCCGAGGGTTCAGTCTCCTATACTGAGACTGATGAGACCTTCAAGGCCGAAGCACGTGTATCGGGCTCTATAACTTAGCCCATTTGAGCAATCACATGACATTTTGGCTCAAATAATAATTACGAGATAGATAGTTGTCTTCAAATATCTAATCTGCAAAAGTCGGCATCATTTTCAGCAAACACAGTATGATGATATTTTGAAGTCGTTTTCCTATAATCTTGGCTTTAGTAATCAATATATGGTTCTTTTTGATTCAGCTAACACTACAAAGATAAAGGATATAATTTTTGATTAACGTTTCGACGGCTTCGTCTTCTTTAAGCTGATAATCGGAGTTATTTTTCTACAGTCGTTCGCCATTGCTGTGGATCTTCGCACGACGACGAAGACGACAAAGTCATTTCTGTTCTAGGTTTTGCTCGTGAATCTAACATTTAATGACGTCATGTTTGAGAACGAAGACCTGGAAACGTATTTCGCTTGCCAGCTCATAAAGAGGACCGATCGAGACGTTCATGGACAAGCCAGATGACATTATGCAGAATAACCTAATCGTCGCAGATCAAGGCTCTGAGAAGAAGATGCAGGCGATGAAGAACAAAGACCCTTGTCACTGTCTGCGAAGTGATCTACTTGTAGAGCCAATAAATAAATGTGGCGAACAAATAAAGGTGAGGGGAAAATACAAGAGTCACGAAAATGTTTAAACGTGGTAGTTTGGTCACACATATCTGAAGGTTTACTGTTAGGAATTTGCACTTGTAACTTGAGCCTCAAAAGTTCCAGCTTGTTAGCCGCTTCACATAATCTCACTTCATTTTTCATTGAAGCAGCGGATTTGGTGATGTTCGTCATTGAATTGTGAAAGAACATAATTCAAGTTTTGGACAATTTTCTTCCAAAAGATGGCATTGAAGAGAGAGAAATAAGGGCAATGTTGTGATATTATAGCCACAGACTAATGTCGTTTTAACCCTATTGTCGTATCGTCAACTCCATCTACGCAAGATATGCACAGAACAACGTTTAACCAAACCTAGTTAACCGATGGCTAGGTGAACGAGCTGTTCACAGCGTATTTCCAAGAGGCAGAAAAATCTGAAAATTGGTGAACTCAGACAGGCAAAAGAAAGAAAACACCAGCTAATTGCTTTTCAGAGGTTTGATTAGAGATAGAAGATAAGGGAACCACTAAATCAAAAACAGTCTCCTTCTTGATCTTCGTGGAGCTTAACAGTCTTACATAACGTTCACACCGCAGTACGTTTTCCAACAAAAAGTAATCTACTGATGGAACAAAATGTGGCTGTAGATGCGCAGTATTTCAGATTGGGATCACTTCATATACACTCGATTCTTTTTGAGCACAATATCACATTGAATTTATTCTTGTACTGATGCAAACAAGTCATTGATGAATGGAATTATAAGCATCGGACTGCAATAATGGTAACCCTATCAGTGCTTTCGAATCATTTTCCTCATTTGGACGATTATTGAAGCACTCATGAGTTGGTCGAAGCATAGAAAACGAATAGAACTGGATCACTTAAAGAAATTGATCATCAGAAATTAGTCGGCAAAAAATGGTCGGCTATGCAAAAAAGGAGTCGCTTTAGAATTTTCAGATGTAAAGCTACAAATCATGTTACGATAATTTTCACACCACACGACTCGGCCGTCGATTCAAAGAGGATTTGAAGTTGTTCAGAGTTTAATGCAGCAGAATTCGTTAGTGGATTTGTTACTGAATAGTTGTCTATTTTGACGTATCACGTGGAATGTAAATTGTAAGTGCATTTTTCTTCTTCTTTGAATCACAATGTACGATTCTATTGCTTAGGCATACACGGATACTCTTCAATTTGATTGCACACAGATGTTTGTTGAACGTTTAATGAATCTACAACGACTACGTGAGAAAAGAAAAAACAAATTCAACGAGCACAAATGGCCCGCATAACTGAGCTACTTACGTGTAAATGGCGGCCAGTTGTTTTATATCATATCACTGTTGATTGAATGAGTTGTTGAATAATGAACAAATATTTAGATATGGTGTTTAAAAATGAACAAGATGTAAGTGGTGGCAAAGAATATGCATTTCTTGAAAAAGGACTACTTCACGCAGCGATGAAGGCGTACTCTCTTTACAAATTTACTCACTTTGCGCACTCTTTACACATCTTTACTGAATACATCTTCATTGCGAGTTTTTCCAGAAAAACTACATGATAGAATGTGTGCTTTCGAGTGCATTCTCACAAGATAGCTCATAAAACTCCAAGAAACCATAGCTCTTTGCTTAAGATATACGGATCTCGGAGTGCTTGACTGAAAATAATTTTATCTTCTCTCATGTAAATGTACTTACGCGCTTACCAATAAACCGCCGTGATGTAGAGCAATGTCCTTACTACTTCAAGAAAAGTTGCGTAATTTCTTTTGGCTGTGCAGCCCTCTCAGAATGTTTTTTCAGAAGCCAAACCCACAACCAAGATCAATATTTCTCGCACTATTGTACCACAAAAATTTTATTGCAAAAAGCTTTCTGAATTCAATGAATGTATAGACCACCCCGATGTCAACCAATATGATATGGCAGTTTTAGTAGCTCTAAGATCTTGTAGGTATTCCGAAAGGAAATTCTGCCAGCAGAATATGACATATCTGGCACTTCTCTTTTTTTAGCACCGCGGTGAACAGTGGAACTAAGATCATGTTACCATTAGTTCAAACATTTTCACCTGATCGTTGACATGTTTGCACATAGGATTCATTCTTATCACTGACAAGGCAAAAAGTAGTAAAGATATTCCGACAGAATAATTACAAAGTTCACGTCATCAGCGACTCTCCTAGTAATGGATGTATTGTCAACGGTGCTGAACACACGAGTTTCAACTCATAGACGGTGACGTTTTGTTGTACGTCAGAAGCGCGCAACGTTTGCGCGAAGAGCTCTAAGACGTATAATACGGCGCACGAAGTCATTCTCTTCATAATATAATCCTGAATTCATTTTATAATTCTATTAATTATACTATTTCATTCTTCAAAGTCAACAGTATTAATGAATCGACAATAAGAAGGAACCGATATCGCATTGCACTAGTATTAGTTTTTTAATAATTTCTAATGTTTCATGAAACATTAGTCATATTGAATGAGTTGGCCACCACAGTGAGTTGGCTAGCAGAAAAAATGAAGCTTCTGTCACATGCAGTAACAAACCAGTTTAACAAATGGACGCTGTACAAGATTATTGCAGAACTCAAAGCTACGTTACTAAATCAGTTTATTTCTTACTGGTGAAAAGTCTACCACCTCCAGAGCGTAATCTCGCCTTTCATGCATAAATTTCCTAACAAAAAACTCTGGGAGAAGCATCTGTAGGTGTTTTGGAGAATTTATTCAATTAGAGCATCAGAAACTGCAAAATGTTACTCCGTTTTCTTAATTTATACGCATTTTCAAAGATTTTCGTAAATAAAGTGAATTCATCTAGATTGTTATAGAGAATGCGTAGGCTTTTTGTGATCCCATGATGCGATGCTCTTGAAATCGAATAGAACGAATAGTGCATTTGTCAAAAGAAAGCAGCGAAATGAATAATTCTTTATTGTTGTTCGGGCTCAGAGTTTTTTGAGGCACATCTTGAATGGATTGTAGCAAGTAGCTCGGCATGCATCACATGGTGGCCCCTTCGTGTAGAGTGGAGTGCTGGTACTGATAGGCCTAAAGTTCAGGTGAAACTATGTTTTTAAACGAAATGCAAATCTTTAAGTGACGTACTTGTCTCCATATTTACAGACTAATGACACGAAAGTTGATTCGTCTGAATTGCACAAGTTATATGCACATCCTACTTTTGTCATGTCAGCATTTGCCATCTAAAAGCTTTCTTTATAACATTCTCACTAACGACATTATTCCTACATTTTGCTAAATCTCATTTCTGAGGACAAATGTGAACTTATGTGATGCATATGTCAGCTTATCATCAAGTGCATATGCTATGAAGGTCTCGTACATTACATTGCTATGTAGGCGCTTACATTCTATCGTAAATGAGCTACCACTTATCGTGTGATTACAAGATTCACACCATAACTAACCTGAAAGAATGGGATCATTAGTTTGTTCTCCGGTCTGGGAGTAAGATCGTCATGTAGAAGTGAAAGTTTTGATGTGTTCCACCACTTTCCAACTTCCTGAAAAAGCAAAATAATATATCCACGGTTATCTACATTAAGCTCAATCAGTCAGCATTTCATTGAGTTTTCAATGATAAATAACATTGGAAATTTATTGAGAAAAGGTGAAAACAGACACTCAAATTATTCGCTGCAGAGTTTTCTCTTTCAGTTTTGTTTATGTTGAAAGCTTTATTATTTTCAATTGAAGAATATCAAAGTAAAAATTCTCACTCACTTCTTCTACCTTTGTGAGGAAGAAGTCTGTGTTCGCATCGCTATGTAGTTCAAGGATAGAGTTGATGTTTTGGGTATCTGATAAATCAATTGTGGCTATGTTGCTGCCAACATCGGTAAAGCTATACTCGTATTTTTTTATACACATACGAGCAAGGTCGAAAGCAGATTTCTCTAAATCACAGTCGTATACCTAAAAAATTGAATTGATGTGAAACATATTCTACCGTAAAACAACGGAAGTTGTCTTAGTCAAAATATTTTTCTCACCAGATAACTCATGTCCGTGGCAGTCGGAAATTTGTTATTTTCTTCGTTCCCATTCTGTGTCTCTCTTTTCTGGAGCTCATATCTCAAAAGCAAGTCTTCTATAGCTTTTGAAAATTGCACATATAATTATCCTGTCACAACAAGATGATTGAATGCCAAACAGACCTGTAACCGAGATGCGCAGTAAGGAAAAAGAGCCTCTGCGATTCATCCATGTTCTTGCCGCTTCCGCAATCCTCTGCAAAAATAGAAATACAGAAGTTGTATTATAGTACGAGAAATGAAATTTGAAGCAGAAATGTGCCTACTTATAACGTCATGGTAGACATCAATGCCAGAGTCATCATCCGTCTCTGGACCCTTTGCATTGATATTGATTCCCTAAAACACCGCGTTGTGTAGTCCTTTGTTACTGGGTGTAAGTAAGTATTTTATATTGCTAAAACACTATTAATATAGAGCAGCGAGACTGAGAGCAGAAAGCAAGTATTTGGTGGTTATCCAAACTAATCATTCACATTTATACATCTCCATTAATGTTTTCATAATGTTTTTCGGTTCTGTGTATTATTATTGTACTATTCTGCAATACTGAGAACACTAATCACTTGGTTCGCTGTCAATTTTGGAATACAGATCAATCATTTAGCAGGATTTCATTGGAGTAAGTGACGACTTTATGATAGGCCTTAGTTGGGCGGTGTACAAAAACTAGTTATCTGACGAAAATCTAGACTAAAAGCTAAGCGCACTACTTGTCGCCCCGGAGGCTCGCCTTGATGAACTGTGGTAGACGAGCCGATATAGTAATGTTGCATGAAAATCGCTGTTGTTTTTAGAATGACAGCTTTGTGGAACTCATCAGTCGAGTGTCTATAGCGGAGAAGATACTCTTGGTGTTCATTGCAGCTTACCGTCAATGTTTTGTCGGTGAACAACATGTTTTATTATTGACAGTTGAATTTTTGTCATTATCAACACATGCAGGCACATTTTGATTGAAAGCGATCTAAAAGAATTTTTTGCAATCGTTTTTGGATTGCAAAAAATGCCAAACTTTTTCCACGAATATTTTCATGAGATTGTCGAGAGCAGAGTCAATTTCTGTTTCTAAACGGTTGCAGTTATCCTCAACAATGCTGTTGCATCGATTTCTCTGAGCTGTGGGCTCATGTCGAACAATTACCTAGGGTGTATGTCGAGTTTACAGTTTACGACACGAGAACTGGAAGCGGATGATGGTAGATGAAAATTTTTCGAAGGTTCTCGAATGGAGTCTTTAAACCTCATAGTGGGTACACCTTCCAATTATGAAAGCGCGATCCTGCTGTATGATCAGGAAGGGCTCTCGAACGAAGGAAAGCCCTCGCGTAAATCATCTCTTTGCTGTCATCTAGAAAAACTCTTTCTTGACTTTGTTGTTAAATAAGAAATGAGCAATAATAATGATGGGCAATGATTTTGATGATGATAAACCAATTACAACGCATGATGTGATAAAGAAGAATTGATAGGAGATGTTTATAGTTGAGCGTATTAGGAGCATTATAGTGCTAGTCGAGTGATAGAGCAATAGCATTTTTGTGTGATAGAGTGATAGCATTTTCGAGTTATGCCTATGTTAATTGCGAACGGTCATATTCACAGAATCATGACCATCAGCTACCTTTAAAACAGCGCTATTTCATTAAATTCATTTAGTTTGTGGTAATCAGTAATTTACATGGTACTATATTTCACTTTTCTCATTGTGTGTTTTGATTGGCGACATCGCTGATGTTGCGCAGTGGATCGTTCATGACCTTCTGTGGTGTTGCAGAAATTCTGTATAGTTGCAAAACCTTCTTTTTCGAATAGATTTCAATGAAAACTTTGGTGGTCAGTCTTGTAGGAAATCCGAATACCAAATGTCTATTAACCTTGACATGCTTTAGTAATTCTTATTTTTTCTTTATTCTTGAGCGGGGCACGAGGTGTTAAATTCAGACTTTATTTACATAATCAAACAGCTGACGTTTCGTCGGGTCACCATCGTCAGAGCCTGCAAGAATAAAGTTGTTTACAATCGATTCAGTCAAACACTTCCATCACTTCTTTAGGGCAAGCTGTGAGACCTAGATTTCGATCGCATCAAGTAAAAAGTCAACCTCGAACATATTCACCGCTTTTGTTGTATGTCTTCCACTGAATGAACACGTGAAGAACAGCGGAACGGTAATCACATAGGTCAGTAATGCACTATACCCATCAAAAGAGCAGTCTTATATACTGACTTATATCACGGGTGATTACGAGGCATTCTTCCCTACGGTTCATAGTTGGATTGGTTGTGTTTATCCAAAACACCTCAAGTATCCTTCGCGCTGATGCTTTTTGCTCCTGCCAAGGATGGTGACCTCTATATCAAGTTCTCCGGCATGCTTTCGGGCTCTATGTATACCTAGCGGGGTGTTTTTCCTAGTATGACGCATGTCAGCCAGGTGTTCATCTATGCGAGCATAGAGCGGCTTACCCGTTTCGCTAATATATTCATCGTCGCACGCTTTGCAAGACATTAGGTATACTGTGCCTACGCTCATGCAATCACCGTCTCTGCTCAAGGGCACATTCGGCAGTTTTTTGATGTTCAGAGGCGGTCATATGAACGATTACGAATTAATTGACGCCTAAGAATATTTGGTGGTATTTCTATTACTCACACCAGATGCTCTAAGCCTGCTCTTTTCAAGGCTGCTGGCCGTGATTAACGTTCCGTTGTTCTTTACCTATTCATTCAATGGAAGACATGTAATAAAAGCGCCGAGTATGTTTAAGGTTGACTTTGTACTTGATGCGATCAAAATCTAGGTCTGACAATTTTCTTTGAAGAAGTGATGGACGTGTTTGACTGATTGGATTGTGAACAACTTTGACCTTTCCAGGCTCTGATGATGGTGACCTGCCGAAACATTAGCTGTTTGATTGTGCGAATAAAGTTTGGATTTAACACCCCGTGCCCCGCTTAAGAAGAAAAGAAAATAAGAAGACTTTGGTTTCATTCATGCACATATTAATAGGGCTCAAGAACATGGATATATAGAGAAGTTTCAATATATTATAATGATAAACATTTGAGCTTTTCAAAGGTTTTTGACTGTCATCATGTAAATCAAGAAATTTGCAGAGGCCAAAATTCATTGAAAAAAATGAGATCTTTGGGTACTTTTTAGGGCTACCGGAGGCGTTAATTAAAAAAGTTATTTTTTGTTGAGAAATCGTGCAATCCATTGAGTACAAAGAAAAATCACCCTACCTCGGTAAGACAAGATAATTCTGAGCCGATTGAGCAGTTATAACAGACTACAATGTCATCTGCTTATATCATAGAGGTCTACCACCAATTAAACAAAGAAGAACCGCTAGCACTCTGTAGCGAGTGAAACTACATTTGTTAATCAGCTGGGATGACGTGTAAACCAACCCATATCAAACAATCAAACTGGAGAAGTGGCGAGGACACGTGTGTCAGTGATTTAATTTTATTCTACGTTTATTTTGTGGAATAACGGAAAAGAGCACAAAATAACTCAAGACTTTTATGAAAGTTAATTGATTTCATAGTCTTAGAAATCTGGAATAATATTATTGGTGATCCTTTGTTTAGTGATAGAACAATGTTACAACCTTGAAACAGTGCTAAACATACCTCGACGAAGATGAAAACGGTGAGAATGAGAGCAGCGACGTAGGTGTTCATCGACTTCGAATGATACTGAACTAGAATCGTCGTGAATTTAGCAGCGCCAACGAGGAAGTAAAAAAAAGAGAAAAACAAGAAATGTTGATGTAATATTTGCTACCGTAACAGTGCTAATTCCGCCATTAGGTGAGATGTTTATATTATTGAAATGTCGCCATTCCTTGTCCGAACGTCTGCTTAAGGTTGATTCGAGGTGATCAATCGGCGATACTTATATCAATCTGAAGGTAAACTGCGAAATTACTAAGGTATGTCATCTTCAAAGTAGGGTGAAATAGGTCTCTCTGTTGAAAAGATCATTACCAAGTGATGTCCAAGTGGCGAGCTACAAATGAGGTTGATCCCTATTATTGCATAAGAGACTGCCACAGAAATCGATGCGCTTCCTCTATGCCGTGTAAATGGGTTACTATTTGGCACAGTATAGCCATTTAGGATTATTAATCAATCATACATCACCTTCAACGAGAACCCATTGGGCTACTGTTGCACGCGGTTGGGAAAAATGGAGGTTTTGCTGGTACCCGCTCGAGGCACTAGACGATCAACGTGACGACAGGTGATACAGGTGATACATCATGTTTTCAACAAAGCAGATGATTAGTTCGATGATTACGTCATTTCGGACCTCTAAGCAGCAACTAGCCGTCTAACGGCAAATTCACGTAGTGATTACATATTACTTCATACTTCGACGGCTCGACTGATGAACAGTGACACAGAATGAATACAGAGGTAAATACATTGAGGGAATTGTTTCAAGATGATGCCTTTACATAGCTCTTCAGTTAGGCGCTCTTAGCGGTGAAAAAATACTTACTGGTCATTGCATCGTATCACCAAAATTTGCACGTTAAACTAGATATTGTACCACCGATCAATTTTCATCACCGAAATGAGCACGTTTGCTGGTATATTAGAAAATAAAAAGCGATAAGGAAAAAACGCTTGCTTTCACTACATAATTAAGACAGATTTCACCATTTCTTTCTTCACAATAAACTTAGTACTCTCGCAGCTTTTCTACCTGTGAAAATCATATGAATGCGGCAATTATTTTGCGCTATGAAACTGAGGATGTCTTCTTCAATGCAACACTGTGTACTTGAAAATATCGAAAAATATTTTGCAAATTTTCATTGAAATCATCGCACTATTCTGCTTGATAAAAGCAATTCGGGTGAGTGTAATGGATTGGCAGAGTACTCTACAATTATTATTCGATCCCTGAACGCTCTCAAAAACTAAAAAAAAATTTCACCCGTCACTCACTTTCGTGTTGTAAATTTGCACACAACTGTGATCACTTAAAACAAATCGAAGCAGAAACCGTTAATTTTCGTCATTGTATCAGCTTATACTCCACCTGTTCACATTCTAATAAGCTTGATACGTATTCTTCATAGCATCCTCCTTCAGCGTGAACGTAAATAGTGAAGAGTTAAAATAGATGAAGTAATTATTTGCTGCTGTTGTGGCGTCAGTTCAGACCTTAAGGTGAGACGCTGACATTTTTGAAGTGCCAGCTTTTATTGTCCAACAATCTTCCAAAAACTGATCTGAGCTTCAGAATTTCCGCGCTAATTCTCGTTGTGCAACCACTGCGAGTTGTTGGATTTCATTTCCATTGTTAAATTAATACTGTCTCACTTATTACTTTGAAAAATCGTGTGAAACAAAAACAATTTTTATGCGTCGTGCAATAGAATTTGCACTATTCATCATTTATTAATGCTTTCAAAAGCAACAATGATTCATTTTAATATTGTAAAATTAGTATCACCTCATTCATAAAAGCACTCTGATGAATACACTAAATTATCAGCATATTGTATATTCATCTCCAATTCACTTATTTCTATCAAAAACCAAAAGAAAGACACTTTCTCTTCTATCACCGACTTCTTCGTTGTGAAACTAACACAATAGCATATTCAATGAAAGTAAACAGAATGATTACACTGAATAATAAGGCGATTGTAAGTTCAACAAATCACTCATCTCCTCTTTGGGATTTCACGTACTAGTCTGTTTACTAGAAGCACATCAAAGTAAAAATCGTTGTTTTCTGTTGGCAGATTATTTCACACTGTAATTCTCATAGAAAATAGTCCGTATTCTTCGTGACGTTTTCCTATGGCCTGTCTTAGTTATTTTTCCTGATGGTTGTCATCAACCTCAGGAATGCACCAATAATTCAACATAAACTGACTGTGGATGTGTGTCAGCGCTGACGGGGACGTAAGCAGTGAAGGGCAAAAAAGTTGATGTACATTTGTGCTGTTGTCATGGTGTAAGTTCCGCCACTAATGGAAACGCTTATATTCTTAGAATGTCGCCATTCGTTGACCAAACGACTGCGAAAAGTCGATACGAAGCTATCAATTAATGACATTTATATCCAAACTGCGGATCTATCTGTTTCGAGGGAAAGTAGTGAAGGTCTGCGATTTGTTAAAAACATTTCTACCAACTCGTCGTCGACAGATGAGAAGCAAATGCACATGAGCACCTAACATTACCTAGCAAGGAAGTCCAGGCAGCGTCAAACAGATTTAGTAAATTAATTAGCCTGCAATGAGCTTTCTGCTTGACTATGGTTCTGGATTTCTGCCGTAAATCAATATCCTATTCAACACTCAGTATCGATAAGAAAATTCTTGACTAGCAAGTTTTATTAGGTTTGAAAAGGTGTGGTAGCATAGCAAAGTGTTGAATCACCTTCGATAATGCGCGCACTGCCCTTAAACTTCATCAGGCGACTAACGAAAGACAGAAAATTGTTAGCAGTTGCCTTTAATCTGTTAAACCGTTCGGGACGGTGTATTCCTGTGCAGGTAGACTAGTGTTGAATTTTTCGTCAACTTCTGGTAACCACTTGGAAATTTTCTCAGCGATCTCACTAATATGTTTGCTCTATGAAGAGTCTATCATACTGCATCACAGAGGGGAGAATCAAATCATATTGCATCATACTCGGCTTGTTTTGCTTAATGGTCGTTCGATGCCTTAAATCTTGACGATTCAAAAGCGAAATTAATCACTGAAAAATCTGCGATGGGCAGAACTTTCGTATGTAAAGACGCTCTTCATATGTCCATAAGAAAAACTCGGCCTTGCAAAAAGCAACTCATTTCCAACCGTTATAGAACCATTTTCCTTATTTTATCTATGCTTTTGTAGTTGTTCGATAACTTAACTTTGAAATTTGAAGCGTCAAAAGGACAAAACGTTTTCTTCGATGGCATTTACAAATTAACCAAAATCTGGGAAAATGTTATTACTAATGATGGAATCGATGAAAGTGAAACAGAGTGGTTGTTTGCACTCTCGTGAAACTTTAATGAGTCTTGTAATCGTGTAGACGTGGTCTAAGGTACTAGATCCTTTTCGGAACCCTGCCTGCTCGCATGGCTGTCCTTCAACCAGCATTTTGTCAATACTTTCATCGATCCGAAGAAAGCCTCTGATTCAGTGGAAACAGAAGCGGTTATAGAGGCTCTGGATAACCACGGTCTCCCGTACCCGATTCATATTGATCCTTCGTGAGCTCTCTGGAAATTTCACGACCAAGATGCCACCATTCTACGACAATATCATTCTTCTATGGCTTTCGTGAAGAAATCGGACAAGCGGGTCGGTGGTCTTCCTGTAAAACGTTTGATGTCCCGAGGAATCTAGTCGGTAACGGCTCTCGTTCATCGGTTGTCTTTTAAGTGCATCACGTGTCCGGTCCACCTTATTTTCGATATCCTGGCGTGTAGAACGGCGTCTCTGATCTTCGATCGTTGACGTAGGTCGGAACTTTGGATCCTTTCTTTTATTTGCGAGGAAAGGGATACTTCTAACATCGACCTTTCCGACTGCGCGTTCGATAACGTCAGGTCAGACCTTTCATCCTACTTACGTAGCGACCAGCTTTCTGTTGTGCTCGTTAGGACAGGGACAATTGCCGAGTTGAAAAGGTGGGCAGGGAGCCCGGTGTTCTTCGTCCTTTTCACTACTTCTTTGATTACCTCAAACGTTCCCCAAACTGCTCGTTCTCTCCTGCTCAACTCTGGAGCTAAGTCGTTCATTCTGTTGATTCCACAATCTAGATAGATTGACGTAACTGGAGCAGATTTGCAGATTTTGCAGATTAGATATTTGAAGAAAACTAATTATCTCGTAATTATTATTTGAGCCAAAATGTCATGTGATCGTTAAATGGGCTAACTTAGAGAGCCCGATACACGTGTTTCAACCTTGAAGGTCTCATCGGTCTCAGTATAGGGGACTGAACCCTCGGAGAGGATTGGCTAAAGTTGAAGGGTACAACCCTACTGATGAGACCGTGAAGATCAAAACAAGTGTATCGGGCTCTATAAGGCAGCCCACTTAACAGACCACATCACATATTGGGTCAAATAATAAATATGAGATATGTTGAAATTTGAGCTTGGTCTCAATAAAACACTCAAAATAAAGGAAAACTAACTTTAACGAACTGTCGAAACTTGCCCTCAATGTGCGCACTAGTTTTGGATCTTTGTCGATCAAGATTCTCGTTAAAATTGAATCTTTTTCTATGAAGCACCATCTAACCAAAGATTCTCACTCGGCAATATCTATATATACAGCACAGTTGTAATGTTGACGACCAGCACACATCTTGTTCAGATTTCTTTGAGCTTCGTCTAAATTTGTTTTTCCAATTCCTTTTCAGCTTCCAGAAATGATTTCCTCTTTGACGACGTAAGATGGCGTGGAGATGTGCAAGCAATGAACAGTTTATGAGATTATAATATTCAATAACACTCTACTTGTGACTGTTGAAGTTATCTATGTGGAAAACTTGAATAGCAATATTGAAACCACAAAGTCGGGATATGAATTTGATTTTAAACTCTGTTTTCTGATTTGTAGATTATTCAGAATATTATTAGAAGCTGCGGAAGAATCTTTTGAAAGGCTCGGAAAAGCCGTGCTTTGATTGGGATTTCAATCGATCACATGCAAAATATCATTGGAAGGACACAATGAGAGCGTGCTTTTCGTGAAAATACCGCCCAGCTTACTTAAAAAGTTTTATTGATCTTTGGAAACTGAATGAAATTCAGTCGCACTGTGTGAAAGGTGTACGTGTTCTGTTCCTTTTTCACTCAGTAGAGCTTCTTAAGACTAAACAGTAATCATTCAATAACTCGAAAAGTGAAAATCTCAATGCTAAATCTGATTTGTTAGGAAACCTTCATAGTAAGCTTTGCTAACAAGGAACAGATAACTTCTTCTCAAGAGCGCATGTTAGACAATGATTGGAGGTGTCCTGGGTCGCAGACAAGATCGATAGTTTCATTTCGCATTTATGGTTTACCAAGTCCTCCATCTCTCAAGAATTGATAAATAAGTGCCAGAGTTGTCTCGCAGAAGAAGCAACACGACTCGATAGATCGCTATGCCACCGAGAATCATTATAAAACCTAGCTATGCATTCAATCACCTCGAACGAAGGTGGAATTTGAAGACGAATGTAGGCGTATCCTTTAGGGATTGATCAACGCTGAGAATTTTACCCTTTAACCTTTGATTCTGACGGAATATCCCATGCATCGTAGAAATCTCCATTTCTCTTTAAGAACTGTGTGAGATGCAGTTGCATTGTGTGAAATTTTCCATGGCCTTCTTGAAAGCAGAGATTTTTTCTCGTCCATCAGTTTTCAATCCGTAGCTCAAGAAAGAAAGATCTCAGTACTCATGCGGGTTTTTAGAACGATGAAGTGAAGATCCATTGCGAAGTGAAGTATCATTTTGACGCACAATTCATTGTATTGTTACTCTTGTATGGCATGGGAATTCCAAGTCTGAAAGTAATGTTACCCCTGGTCTTACAGCACTCTCCCAAGCTTTTTACGGTTAGTTACAGTGCCATAATCGTCAAGATATGGGCTATAAAATGAATACTAGTGGCTAAAAACTATCCACTAGCTCCAGCCGAGTAAATCAAAGCAAACTGATTATAAACGTATATTTATTTTTGCTGCAATGACGTATTGAGTCTTGTGTTATACACGGGATTAGACCATCGCCTCCTTCGCGCAACGCTCCGTTTGCGCCTGCAATGAAAATATGCTCGTATGAAACATAATGTTATTTTGAAACTCACAGTGTTATGAAGGCTTTTGGAAAGCCTGCCACGTACAGCTCCAGCCAGTGATTTAGGCTTTGCAATGATTGCTAGCACTCCTATAAACATTTTCTGTGCAGCGAACGAGGTCGGATATTCATTTGCCTCCTTATAACCGAAGATGACCTCAGATATATATATATATATATATATATATATATATGCACACGGACCTCGCTCTCTGAGGGATCCCGTCCGGTCAGTCGCGAGGGCACGTGGCGCGTCCCCAGGTGGTGGATAGGGAATAAACGCGAACCAAAAGCGACCGTGTGCTTCCCAGAGACGCAGGTGGATTCAGGGGAAGCGCTCTCTGCTTCTGCAGCGCCGACTTGACAAAAACTATATATCTACCAGTCAAGTCGGCTTTATCCTTTTACATGCAAAATATCAGAGGAAGGACACATGAGAGCGTGCTTTTTGTAAAAATACCGCCCAGCTTTCTTGAATAGTTTTACTTTTCCTTATAAACTGAATGAAATTCAATCGCACTGTGTGAAAGGTGTTCGTGTTCTATTCCCTTTTCACTCAGTAAAGCTTCTTAAGACCAACAGTAAATAAATCGAAAAGTGAAAATCTTAATGCCAAATCTGATTTGCGAGGAAAATTTTGTAGTAAGCTTTGCTAACAAGGAAGAGATAACTTTTTATTCAAGAAGCGCATGTTAGACAATGGTTGGAGGTGCCTGGGTCACACACAAGATCGATGGTTTCATTTCGCTTTCATGGTTTACCAAGTCCTCCAACTCTCGAGAATTGATAAATAAGTGCCACACTTGTCTCGCAGAAGAAGCAACACGACCCGATATATCGCTAAGCCACCGCGAATCATTGTAAGGCCAGATATGCATTCAATCACCTCAAACAAAAGTGAAATTTGAAGAAGAATGTGCGCGTATCCATCAGAGATTGATCAACGCTGACAATTTTACCCTTTAACCTTTACTTACAACGGAAAAAACCCATGCATCGCAGAAATCTCCATTTCTTCTCAAGAACTGTGTATTCAAATCATCACTCGGCTCCTGGGAAGATACTCTTGTCTACAACATCGACGAAGAAGACGATTGCGTCGTTGAATATCTTCACGTTGGCGCTATGAAAGCCGAGAGTTCTAAGGTCACGAAGAGACGCTTGACCCCGCAAACACTCGAGCTGATACGTCGACGTGGAATCGCGCGAGCTACAGGCAACCAAAACCATACGTCTGAACTTGCGAAACGCTGCAGGGAAGCGATTAAAGAAGACCTCAAAAGAGACAAGCAGCAGTTATGCCAGAAGCTGCAGAAGCTAAGAAGAACATTCGCAAAGTCGAGAGGCTTCGCTAATTATAATACCAATGACTGCACTCCGATGCCTTGACGGAACACTTGCAGGAGGAAATCATTCACCACCACCACTCGGATCTCTTCACTAGCCATGTTTTCTTACCGTTATATAAATTAAAAGAGGACGAATATGTCGTTCCACCGGTCCTCCCTTCCGAAATCCGACATGATTCATCATTGGTGAAGAACAGAAAACACCCGGCTCAGACAGCTTAGACCAAAACACCTGAAAAACCTACCGCCAGTTCTCATTAGCACCCTGGCTCGGCTCTTCACTAGCTACCTGTCAGAATGCAAAGTTTCATCCAATAGGAAACAGCAAGACCGTATTGTTGTTCAAAAAGGGAGACCTCCACGACATAGGCAGTTATCGCCCAATTTGCTTGCTGTCCGTTGTCCACAAGCTCTTCACTCGAGTCGTCCTAAACATTATTGACGGAACACTAAGTGAAGGCCAGTCTTGCGAGCAAGCAGGATTCCGAAAAGGATTTAGTTCTATAGACCACATCCACAATTGCAATACTAATTGAAGTTTCGCGAAAGTACAAAATACCGCTTTGTCTCACCTTCATCGATTTGAAGAAAGCCTTCGATTCAGTGGAAACAGAAGTGGTTATAAAGGCTGTGAATAACCAGGGCGTCCTTACTCAGGACATAATGATTCTTCTTGAGCTTTATAAAGATTTCACGACGAAAATATCTCCATTTTACAACAATATCACCACTGATGTAAGAAGAGGCGTTCGACAAGGCAATACAATTTCGCCAAAACTATTCACTGCCACCCACAAAAGTCATGAGAACATTAGAATGGGACGATGTGGGAGCGAAAATTGACGGTCCACAATCAAACCATCTTCGCTATGCTGATGATATCGTCCTCATAACACCAAGCATCAGCCAAGCGGAACGAATGTCGACTGATTTCAACATCTACTGTAGATAGATTGGTCTTCAACCAAATCTAACGAAAACGATGTTCATAAGGAATGGATGGGTTTTGAACCCCCATTCACGCTCAACGTAACGAAAATCTCCGAGTGCTCCAATTACGTCTATCTAGGTCGTGAAATCAATATGATAAACGACCTAGCTTCAGAGTTGAGGAGGAGGTATCGAGCGACTTGGGAAACGTTTGAGAGCATCGAAGATGAAGTGAACAGGACAAAGAACATCGTACTCCGTATCCACCTTTTCGACTCGACGATTATCTCTGTCCTAACGTGTGCAGCAGAAAACTGGTCTCTACGAAAGCAAGATGAAAGATCACTTGGAGTTATTGAACGTGCAGTCGAAAGGTCGATGCTATGAGTATCGCGTATCTTGCAAATGAGAGAAAGGATCCGAAGTTCCGACCTACGTCAACGATCGAAAATAACAGACGCCGTTCTACACGCGGAGATATCGAAAATAAGGTGGGCCGGACACGTGATGTGCTTCAACGACAACCAATGGGCGAGAGCCGTAATCGACTGGATTTCTCGGAATATCAAGCTCTACAGGAAAACCACAGATCCGTTGGTACGATTTCTTCACGAAAGCTATAGAAGAAAGATGCGATGCTCAGCGAATCCCTAGAGCGAGGAGGACCCATTGGGTTACTTTTGCACGCGATAGGGAAAAATGGAAGTGTTGCTGGTACCTGCTTGAGTCACCCGACGATCAGCGGGACGACAGGTGGTTTAGGTGATGACGCATCAAAAGGCTTTTCAGAAAATCAAACAATTTTTTAAAATTGTATTTTTTCAGTTTTTGAATGTTCATTGCGAATATAAGAGAAAAGTTTCTTTTAGGAAAAAAGGCCTTTAATTGATCGTGTATCAAAACAATACACGTCTTCTCAAAGAGGTTGAGAAATCAGCTTGTTCCTTGTTGGTAAAATTCTGTCATCTCTTGAGCGTAATGTCGTCTTTCACGCATGAATTTTCTACGAAGAGACCCTGGGAGAAGCATCCGTTGTTGTTTTGTAGAGCTCATTCATTGAGTACATCAAAAATTGTAAAATATTTTTTGTTTTCTCAATTTCTATGCATTTGTAAAGATTTTCCTGAATAAAGTGAATCCAAGTAGACTGTTATAAAGAATGCGTAGGCCTTCTCTTATCCTGAGATGTGTCGCCCTGAAAATTTGAAAGTAAAGAATCGTGCATGTGACAAAAATCAGCAAGAGATTTAAATAATTTTTTCATTGGTGTTCGGACTTAGACTTCTTGAGGGCACATCAGAAATCGGCTGTAGCAAGTAGCTCGCATGCATCACATGGTGGACCATCCGTGTAGAGTGGAGTGCTGGTAATGACAGGCCTAAAATTTGTTAAAAACTATGTTTTTAGATTGAAATGCAAGATTTTAGGTGACGTACTTGTCTTCATATTTACAGACTAATGACATGAAAGGTGAATTGCCCGTTTTGCACAAGCTATGTGCACATCCAACTTTTGACGCAGCAACATTTGCCATGTAAAAGGTTTTTTCCAAAAGATTCTTCTGAACGACATTATTTTCACGTTATCCTCTCATTTCTCAGGACAAATGTGAACTTATATAGTGCATATGTCAGCTTATCAACAATTGCAGATGCTAGAAAGGGTCTCGCACATTACTTTGATATGTGGGCGTTAACATTCTATCGTAAATGGGCTAACGCTTATCGTGTGATTACTATAAGAGTCACACCATAACTAACCTAAAAGAAATGGGATCATTAGTTTGTTCTCCGTCCTGGGAGTAAGATCGCCATGTAGAAGTGAAAGTTTTGATGTGTCCCACCATCTTCCAACTTCTCGAAAAAAGCAAAATGATATATATATATATATATATATATATATACTGTCATCTACATTAAGCCCAATCAAGTAGTCGGCATTTTATTGAGTTTTGGATGAGAAATACCACTGGGAAACCATTAAGAAAAGGCAATAACAGACACTCAAATAGTCGCTGCACAATACTCTCCTTCAAATTCGTTTGTTTTGAAAGCTCAGTTGCTTTCCGTTGAAGAATATCAAAGTAAAAAATTGCTCTTACTCACTTCTTCTACCTATGTGAGGAGAAAGTTTGTGTTCGCATTGCTATATTATTTCGAGGATAGAATCGATGTTTTGGAAATTTGACAAATAAATTGCAGCTTTGTTGCTGCCAACATCGTCAAAGCTGCACTAGTTATTTTCGATACACTTATTGGAAAGGTCGAAAGCAGATCTCTACAATTCACGGTCGTATTCCTAAAAAGCTGTAATGATACGGAATGAAACATGTTCTATTATAAAGCAGTGGAAGTTGGCTTGCTCAAAGCATTTTTCTCACCAGATAACTCATGTTATGAGCAGCCGGAAATTTGTTGCTATCTTTGCCACCATTCTGTGTCTGTCCATACTGGAGCTCATATCTTAAAACCAAGTCTTTCAAAACCTCTGGAAGTCGCACATAAGATTATTCTTTCATAAAACGATGACTGAGTGCCAAACAGACCTATAACCGAGATGCATAATAAGGAGAAAGAGTCCCAGCGATTCATCTATGTTGTTACCACTACCCAGTCCTCTGCATAAAATAGAAATCAGAAGTTGCATCATAGTACGAGGAATGAAGTTTGAAGCAGAAAGTGCCTACTTATAACGTCATCGTAGACATCAACGCCAGAGTCATCATCCGTCTTTAGACCTTTTGCATTAATATTGATTACCTAAAAAAGCGCGTTGTGTAGTCACTTGTTACTGGGTACAAGTAGTATTTTATGGTGTTAAAACACTATTAATATCGAGCAGCGATGCTGGGAGCAGCAAAGCAAGTTTTTATCGCACTTGTCTGGTAATCCACACTAACCATTCAAATTTGTACATCTCCATTAATGTTTTCGTAATGTTTTTCTAGTACTATGTATCATTACTGTTCTATACTGCTATGCTGAGATCACTAAATTTTTGACCCGCTGTTAACTTTGAAATGTAGATTAATCATACAACACGATTTCTTTAGAGTAAGTGATAGCTTTATGATAGGCCTTATTTGGGACGTGTATGGAAGCTAGTAATCTGACGACAATCTGAACTAATAGCTGGAAGCACTATTTGTTGCTTCGGAGGCTCGCCTTGATGGACTGCGGTAGACGAACCGATATAATAACGTTGTATATAAATATATATAATATATCACCTGTATCACCTGTCGTCCCGTTGATCGTCGAGTGACTCGAGCGGGTACCAGCAACTCTTCCATTTTTCCCTATCGCGTGCAAGAGTAGCCCAGTGGGTCCTCCTTGCTCTAGGAATTCGCTGAGCATCATATCTTTCTTCCATCGCTTTCGTGAAGAAATCGGACCAACGGGTCAGTGGTCTTCCTTTAGAGCGCTTGACGTCCCGAGGAATCCAGTCGGTAACGGCTCTCGTCCATCGGTTGTCGTTGAAGCGCATCACGTGTCCGGCCCACCTTATTTTCGATATCCTGGCGTGTAGAACGGCGTCTCTGATTTTCGATCGTTGACGTAGGTCGGAAGTTCGGATCCTTTGTCTCATTTGCGAAATACGAGATACTCCTAGCATCGACCTTTCGACTGCGCGTTCGATAACGGCAAGTGATCTTTCATCCTGCTTACGTAGCGACCAGGTTTCTGCTGCATACGTTAGGGCAGGGATAATTGTCGAGTCGAAAAGGTGGGCACGGAGTCGGATGTTCTTTGTCCTCTTCACTACATCTTCGATGCTCTTAAACGTTCCCCAAGCCGCTCGTTTCCTCCTGCTCAACTCTGGGGCTAGGTCGTTCATCATGTTGATTTCACGACCTAGATAGATGTAACTGGAGCATTCGGAAATTGTCGTTCCGTTGAGCGTGAATGGGGCATTAGAAACCCATCCGTTCCTCATGAACATTGTTTTCGTTAGATTCAGTTGAAGACCGATCTTTCCACAGGCGTTATCGAAATCAGTCAACATTCGTTCCGCTTGGCTGATGTTTGGTGTTATGAGAACGATATCGTCAGCAAAGCGAAGATGGTTTAATTGTCGACCGTCAATTTTCACTCCCATTTCGTCCCATTCTAATGTTCGCATGACGTTTTGTAGGGTGGCAGTGAATAGTTTTGGCGATATTGTATCGCCTTGTCGAACCCCTCTTCTTACGTCAATGGTGATATTGTTGTAGAATGGAGATATTCTGGTCGTGAAATCTTTATAAAGCTCACGAAGGATCATTATGTACCGAGTAGGGACGCCCTGGTTATCCAGAGCCTCTATAACCGCTTCTGTTTCCACTGAATCAAAGGCTTTTTCAGATCGATAAAAGTGAGACAGAGTGGTTGTTTGTACTCTCGCGAAACTTCAATGAGTCTTGTGATCGTGTGGATGTGGTCCATGGTACTAAATCCTTTTCTGAACCCTGCTTGTTCGCATGGCTGTCCTTCGTCCAGTGTTCTGTCAATCCTGTTCAGGATGACTCGAGTAAAGAGTTTATAGACAACGGACAGCAAGCAGATTGGGCGATAATTGCCTATGTCGTGAAGGTCTCCCTTTTTGAACAACAATACGGTCTTGCTGGTTTTCCATTGAATAGGGACCTTGCATTCTGACAGGTAGCGAGTGAAGAGCCGAGCCAGGGTGTTGATGAGAACTGGCGGCAGGTTCTTCAGGTGTTCTGGTCTAATCCTGTCTGGACCGGGTGTTGTTCTGTTTTTCACCGACGATATAGCATGTCGGATTTCGGAAGGAAGGACCGGTGGAACGACATATTCGTCCTCTTTCAATTTATATGACGGTAAGAGAACATGGCTAGCGAAGAGATCCGAGTAGTACTGGTGGATGATTTTCTCCATAGCCCTTCTGGAAGCTGTAAGTGTCCCGTCAGGGTATCGGAGTGCAATCATCTTGGTCTTATAGTTGGCGAAGCCTCGCTGGGCTTTGCGAATGCTCTTCCCAGCTTCTGCAGCTTCTGCCATAACTGCTGCTCTTCTCTCTTTAAGGTCTTCTTTTATCGCTTCTCTGCATCGTTTCGCAAGTTCGGACGTAAGGTTTCGGTTGCCTGCGGCTCGTGCGATTCCACGTTGACGTATCAGCTCGAGTGTCTGCGGAGACAAGCGTCTCTTCGTGACCTTAGGACTTTCGGCTTTTTTAGCGCCAACGTGAAGATATTCAACGAGTCGATCGTATTCTTCGTCGATGTTGTCGACAACGGTATCTTCCCAAGAGCCGACTAATGATTTGAATACATCCCAGTTTATGGTAGTTCTGGGACTTCGTTGTTTGAATTTAGCGGCTTTCTCTCCTCTCCTCGAAAATCGGAACGTTGCGCGAAGGAGGCGATGGTCTGATCCCGTGTAGAACTTGGGAACAACAGCGACGTCGGTCAGGCAAAACCTTCGATTTACTATGATGTGATCTATTTCGTTATGGTACTCTCCATTGGGAGACTCCCACGTCCATCGCTGAGAGAGAGGCTTTTGGAATTGCGAGTTACCATGGATGGTTTGGGTCGTCATGATAAACTCGGATAGCCTCTCACCCTGTTCATTCCATTCTAGTCCGTGGGTCCCTATGTGACGTTCTTCAGACGTTCTTCTAGGTCCAATTTTTGCGTTAAAATCTCCGACAATGACCTTGAAGAATGTATGATCTTCTCTGAAGAATTTTTCGAGGTCCATATAGAACGCTTCGACTTCGTCTTCGTCATAGCTTGATGTTGGTGCGTAAGCAACGAAGATGGTCAAAGCCGGCATAGAACCACATCGTTTCAACCGTAATCGTCCGATGCGGGTTGTTAGTTGTTCGAACGAATCAATGTTCACGGTCAAATTCGATTTGACGAGGACGCCAACGCCACCGACACCTCTGCGATCGCATGTTCCAAGGAACAGTTCTTCTCCGGTGTCATAGACAGCGTGAAAAGGATGGCGCCTTCTCGTCTCAGCCAGGCCAATGACGTCGTACCTTATTCTTCTTGCTTGAATCAACAGATCTTCTACAGCGGATTGTTGAGCAAGGGTTCTTGCATTGTAGGTACAGATCGTCATTTTAGTCCGTTTCGATCTTGGCAGCCTAGTTCGGCCCTGAGATTTTAGCAGCCTCTCCGTACTCGTCCTACCTGGCGCTGCCGTACCAGGGGCTCTTTCGGGGTCAGGGGAATGAGGCCCATATTTGTTACTGTTTTTGGCATTTTTGATACCCAACGTGTAGCTTGCCAGGCTCTAAACGTGGGGGCTGGGTACTCACGAGTAGCTTGCCAGTCTCTCTCGGAGGAGCGGGAGGAGCTTATTTGTTGGAGGCGACTCCTAACCGCCTCCCATGTACTTCCCAGCCGCTTGATTGCAGGCTTTTGGCCGACTTGACTCGTAGAAATAGAGTTTTGTCAAGTCGGCACTGCAGAAGCAGGGAGCTCGTCCCCTGAATCCACCTGCGTCTCTGGGAAGCACACGGTCGCTTTTGGTTCGCGTTTTATTCCCCTATCCACCACCTGGGGACGCGCCACGTGCCCTCGCGACTAACCGGGCGGGATCCCTCAAAGAGGGAGGTCCGTGGTCTAACAGCTTATATTGAATGTTTATAATGAAGTTTGAAAACAGTGGATGAGATGGAACAATTCAAGTTTCCATTCGGAGCACAAAGAGAACCTACGTTGAAAGCTTTTCTGATGCTTCCTCCATTTCTTCATCTTTTCTTTACTCCAAATTTTTTAAGCACAATTACGCAGTCATTTTTTAGTGGAAATACGCTCTTTGAATCTCTAAACGGTATAAAGCAAGGATCAAACTCTTAGCACTAATCAATCTTTGAGGGATGTGCCATGCACTCGTATCCATTCAACATCGCTTGAGGTGATTGAATGCACTTTCTGTCCACTACAATGAGTCAAGGTTGCCTACCGATGAATTGAGTCTCTGCTATTATCCCTCCTTTCAGACAAGTGTGGTGCAGTTTCACCGACATCGCAGTGACGGAAGACTTGGTGAACTTTTAACGCAGAAACCGAATCATTAACAACTGATCGATCATACCTTTCGTTTCAAGTGTTTTTCAAGACCACGCTCAAATTTCAGCATGGCAGATAACAATTTTTTTGAACCACGCATGTGGTCTGCTATAGGGTAACTTATATAACGCGACACACGTGCTTCGAGCTTGACAGTCTCATCAGTCGAACGGTACCTTTTGTCTTTTGCCAATGCTCTCGGGGTAATCCAACCTACATACTAAGCGCAGGCGACGACGGAACATTTTATATGTTTATATATGTTTATATGTATATGTTATATTATATATATATATATATATATATATATATATATATATATATATATATATATATAAATCGCTGGCCGTTCTTAGAATGACAGCTTTGTGAAACTCATAAGTCGAGGGTCTTTATCGGAGAAGATACCCTTGGTGTTCATTGCTGCTTACCGTCAATGTTTCGTCGGTGAACTGAAAACAGTAATGTTCACATTTGAATTTTTGTCAATATCAGCACATGCAGGCACATTACGGTTAAAAGCGGTCTAAAAGAGTTTTATATTATTCCGATAGTAAGAAGTGTAAGAGTGCACTTGAATGATATACTATGACTGTGAGCAGTGCTACCTAATGACAACCCTCTACGTCATCGTGTTTTCTTGTAAAGTGCAAAGTTTGAGAGATAGAGAAGACGTCAGGTGGATAGGTGTCTATACGGGAATTTGGATGTGTCTTGTACGTTTGCTGGTATCCTAGAAATCAAAAGCGACAATAAAAAAAAGCGTTTTCTTTCACTACAGAATTGAGACAGATTTCACCATTTCTTTCTTCACAATAAACGTAGTACTCTCGTAGCATTTTTTTACCTAAGAAAATCATATGAAGGCGACGAATTGTCTTGCGCTGTGCAATTGAGGATGTCTCATCAATGCAACACTGTGTACCTGCAAAAATCGTAAAATATTTTGCAAACTTTCATTATGAAACCATCGCATTATTTTTTTTTTTTGATAAAACCAAAACCAAGTCGGGGAGTGTAGTGGATTGGCGAGTACTCTACAATCATTAATCGATCCCTTAATGATTTCGAAAGCTAAAAAGATTGTTCACCCGTCACTCACTTTATCGTCGTAAATTTGCACATAACAGTGCTCAATTAGGACAAATCGAAGAAGAAACCGCTGATTTTCTTCATTACTTTGGATTATATTTTAGTTGTTCACTTTCTAACATGATTAGTACGTATTCTCTGTAACATACTCTTTCGGCGTGAACGTAAAAAGTGAAGAGTAAACATGGATGGAGTAATTAGTTACTGCTGCTGTGGAGTCAATTCCGCCTTAAGGTGAGGCGCTAATATTTCTGAAGTGTCAGCTTTTATTGTCCAGAAGTCTTCTAAAAATTGATCTGAACTTTAGAATGTCCGCGCTAAGCCTCGTTGTGCAACCACTGCAGGTAGTTGGATTTTATTTCCATTATAAAATTAGTGCCGTCTCACTTATTACTTAGAAAAATCGCGTGAAAGTAAATTAATTTTATACGCTGTACAATGGAATTTGCACTATTGATCATTTAGACGCCTAATGCTTTCAAAAGCAACAATGAATATGTTTTTCTTAATATTGTAAAATTAGTATGACCCTATTCGTAAAAGCACTCCGGGGAATATACTAAATTATAAACATATTGTATATTCATCGTTAATTCACTTGTTTCTATCAAAAACCAAAAGAAAAACAATTCGTCTTTTATCACCGACTTCCACGTTGTGAAACTAACACAATATACCATTCAATAAAAGTAAACAGAATGATTACACTGAATTATGAGGCGATTGTAAGTTCAACATTCGGCCACTCAATGCTTTCAAAAATCAAAAAACTTGGTCACAAATCACTCATCTCCTCTTTAGGAGTCCACGTACTAGTCTGTTTGATAGAAGCATACCAGAGAAAAATCGTTTTTTGTTGGCAGATTATTTCACATTGTACTTTATCAGTTCCTCATAAAAAGTAGGCCGTATTTCCGCTACATTTTCCTATGGCCAGTCGGTGCTATTTTTCGGATGGTTATCATCATCTCTCACGAATACACCAATAATTCAACATAAACTGACTGTGGATGCGTGCGTCATGGCTGACGTGGACGTAAGCAGTGAAGGGCAAAAAAAGTTGATGTACATATGTGGTGTAAGTTCCGCCATTTGGTGAAATCCTTATATTCGTAGAAATGTCGCCGTTCGTTGATCAAACGCTCGCTAAAAAGTCGATACGAGGCTATGAATTAATGACATTTATATCCAAACTGCGGATTTATTTGTTTTCGATTGAGAGTCGTGAAGGCCTGCGAATTGCTCTAAACTTTTCTACCAACTCGCCGTCGACTGACGAGAAGCAAATGCAGATGAGCACCTAACATTAACTAGTAAGGGAGCTCAAGCAGCACCAAACAAATATCAGCATAATCAGTCTGCAATGAGCTTTCTGTTTGTCTAATGCCGTGAATTTCTGCTGTAAATCAATATCCTATATGATATTCATTATCGATAAAAAGATTCTTGGTTAGCAGTTTCATTAGTTCTGAAAGGTCTGATTGCATAGCAAAATGTTATTTCACCTTCGGTAATGCGCGCACTGCCTTAAAAATCATCAAGCGACTAACGAAAGGCAGTAAATTGTTAGCAGTTGCTTTAATCTGTTAACCGATTCGGGACGATGTGTACCTGTGCAGGTAGACTAGTGTTCAAAGACGTTTATCGCTAGTCATAAAATTTCGTTAACTTCTAGTAACAACTGGAAAGTTTCTCAGCGATCTCACTAATATGTTTGATTTCCAAAAAGTCCATCACACTGCTTCACAGTTGGGAGAATTACATCATATTTCATCACATTCGGCTCGTTTTGCTTGATGGTCGTTCGATGCTTTGGATCTTGAGATTCTAAGGCAAAATTTTTTACTAAAAATTTTGTAAAGGGCAGAACTTTCGTACGTAAAGACGCTCTTCATATGTTTGTAAGAAAAACGAGGTCTTGCAAATAGGAATTCATTTCCAACCGTTGTAAAACTAATTTCCTTATTTTATCCACGATTTTGTAGTTATCGATAATTTTGAAAAAAAAAGCGTCAAGAGAACAAAAATTTTTCTTCGACGGCTTTTACAAATTAGCCCAACTTTGGGCAAATGTTTTTACTAATGATGGAATCGATGAAAGTGAGGCAGAGTGATTGTTCGCACTCTCGTGAAACTTCAATGAGTCTTGTTATTCTGTGAACGTGGTCTATGGTACCAAATCTTTTCAGAACCCTGCTTGTTCGCATGGCTGTCCTTCGTCCAGTGTTCTGTCAATCCTTTCATCGATCCGAAGAAAGCTTCTGATTCAGTGGAAACAGAAGCGGTTACAGAGGCTCTGGATAACAGGGCGTCCCTACTCGGTACACAGTGATCCTTCGTGAGCTTCATAAAGATTCACGGCCAGGATGCCTCCATTTTACAACAATATCACCACTGACGTAAGAAGAGGGGTTCGACAAGACGATCCAATTTGCCAAAACTATTCACTGCTACCCTACAAAACGACATTAGAATGGGACGATATGGGAGTGAAAAATTGACAGTCGATAATTGAACCATCTTCTCTTTGCTGACGAAAGCGTCCTCATGACACCAAACATCAGCCAAGAGAAACGAATGTTGACCGACTTCGATAACCCATGTGAAAAGATGGCCTTCAACTAACTCTAACGAAAACGATGTTGATGAGAAACGGGTGGGTTTGGAATGCTCCAATCAGGCTCAAAGAAACGATAGTCTCCGAATGCCCAGTTACATCTCTCTATCTAGATGTGTAATCAAACAGAATGAACGATTTAGCTTCAGAGTTGAGGCAGGAGAGGAAATGAGTAGTTTTGGGAAACGTTGAAGAGCATCAAAGATGTAGTGAAAAGGGTAAACAGGCGTCTCTGATTTCGATCGTTGACGTAGGCCGGAACTGGGATCCTTTCTTTTATTTGCGTGATACGGGATACTCCTAGCATTGACCTTTCGACTGCGCGTTTGATAACTCCAAGTAATCTCTCATTCTGCTTGTAGCGACCAGATTTCTACACATGTTAGGGCAGGAATAATCGTCGAGTCGAAAAGGTGGGCGCGAAGTCGGGTATGAAAGTGTCGATAATACCCGCCCGAGCCATTCGACGATCAAGGGAAGGACAGGTGATCCATGTGAATGATGGAAAGTTATTCAAATAAACTTTAGCACAATTCTCGAATGAATATTCAAAGCGTAAAATACTGCGGGTTATTTTTGTACACCCGAAAGGCATTCGATAGCATAAAAATTTTTGAATTTAACATTGGGCTTCTTTTTCAGAAGAACTTTCACTGTTAGTTATCCATCGCGTGCACTACATAATAGGTTTTAATGAAAAATTACAGGTAAAGTTGATAAGTGGCAAGATTCCTATCATAGACAATAATAGTCTATAAATGATGAAGCTTGCATGGAGATTTTTGTGGTAGTCAGAACTCCAGTATGCAAAAAAGTTCCCTATGTTTCCATGAGAAAGCACATCTTTGCAAAAGGAATTCATTTGCAACCGCTGTGGACCTTTATTTATTCACGTTTGTATCTCATTCGACAATTTTGGGAAAGAAAGCACGAAAAAGACGAGAATCTTGTCCGATTTGATCACAAATTATCCAAATTTGGGAAAATGTTCTGTCAATGATGGAAATCATATTTGAAGAAGCTTTAGTCAAGAAGTTTTTTTATGGATTGAATATTTAGACGGCAAAAATTGGGGAGTGCATATTTGTACACCTAGTAGGTATTTTATGGCATAGGAATTGCTGATTTCAATACTGGGCCTTATTTTCAAGAGAAATTTTACAGTATTATCCATTAACAAGAAAGAAGATAGCGTTTTGCATTCGGTGCAATTAGCCTGTTGTTTGGATTATGGATTTTGTTGGGAGTCGTAGAGTAAAATTTTCGATTCTGAGCAAGCTTCGTGGCTACGAAAAGATAAATCGTCTTTGACGGAGTTCTATAGGCGTTTTTGCAGTCTAGAGAACGCCCATTTATCCTGAAAAAATCGCTGCTGTTCAAAATGAAAGCTACTTCTTTACTACAACAACTCATTCCCAATTATTCTTACACATTTCTTTCTACGATTTGTGAAATGTGGTTTGGAAATACATTTCCTGCAATGAATGATGTCTGAAAGCGACTTATCTAAAGGGAAATATAGCATGTCTTCAACGGAAGCCTCAATAAGATCTATTCACTTATTGTGGACCACCTCTTCGGATAATGTGCATGCTTTCGTCAAAAATACTGTAACATCCGTTGTTGTTTGATTGATGCTCAACGATTTATTGCTGCCAACATCATTGAATAGCTAGTCACTGCTCCTCATACACTATCACCCACCAATTTACCTTTGTTTCTTTGAATTTGTACTTTTAATGATCGACAAGGAGGACTTCCCGCACGTTCACTTGACTTTTAGTTGTCAATGGCTAATTGAGAAAGCTGACATTATGGTCGGGGCTTCGTTTCTAGGAAAACCGTCACAGCTCGCTGTAACAGCGAGGAAAATAATGCGTCTCGTTCTCGCGGTACTTAGCCCTATGTTTTAACTTCATAGCGGTTTTGTTGGCAATGACCCTGTAAAATTTAGAGGATCATAACATTGTCACGAAAGGGTAGCAAGTTGCTTCGGAGAATCTTATGGGTACCTCTAGTGGGAAGAACACCTACTCGTGCCAACATTCAAGATTCTTCAATGGGAAGACATCGTTTTTTGAATATGAGAATATTTCCAATTCTTACAACACATACTTGTCGCCTGTCTTAAAAGCTGACCTCCTTTGATGAGATTGGAAGACGGTGTATTGATGCCCAGAGTTATGAAGGTTTCACTTTTTTTATGACTTTGGAAAGTCAAATTAACTTGTGGTTTTCTAAGGCGATCAATTGCGAGGGCACGAATCCGAAGAGAGTGCAATCCGAGTAACAAGAGCAAATAAGAAGTATGCTGTACACTTGTCAGTTTTCCTAAAGCGCCTGTGGCTTTTTGGATAATGTTATTCCTTGAAGCACAACTATTAAGGTCTCCTTTGTGTACGCAAACTATAATCAAATCGTTGAAATCATCAAAGTCTATGTATCAAAACAGGGAAAGTGTAGGAGGGTTCTCATGGGAGGTAGTCAAACGGACCGTGGTCAGCTATTTCTTGGTGAACGACTGCAATCACCCACATGTGATCAAATCAAACACATTTGAGGGTGAAGTTGGGAAAAGCATAAAAATTGTTCTGTGCCGACAAGTAAACTGTAAATACGGTTCTCTTCGGCTATAAAGAAACAAATAGTATCCGACATCATGATCTGAGCAGTTTCTATTCATGAGCACTGTTAAAAATTATTAAAAAGAATTCTGCCTGAAGCTTAACGTAGCCGGTTTTTCGAAACCCCTTTAACGCTGTAAAATCCATAATAATAATATGTATAATACTCGCAAATTTCTCGGCGCTTTACTTGGACCACCATTAATCAATGATTCGATTGGATAAGTTTCAGTGAATCCGACGCTACGCTTATTTTCTATACAGACAGCTTCTGTCTAGTGCAGCAGGGAAAAATAACATTAAATTCGCATGCGCTGGCAAGTGGTCCGTGGTAAAATCACGAACCGTTGAGTCAGGAGGCAAGGTGGGCTGACGCCAGATGATTTACAGGTTTCTGACCGGTTTTATGGAAGTGCTTTTTTGTGGTTCAACTAGAAAAAGTTTTCTCCGCTATGAATCAAACTCCAAAGAAAACGCACTTTCCTGCCACAAAAAGACTTCAAATATTTTTGTAGCAACGGTTCCACCAGAGCCTCTGCTAGTTTTGTGGGCGACACCTGGGGGGTTCCACGGACAAGCAGCTAACATGCTCCGTCGCGGTAGGTCCCCTTAAGGGCCCGCGGCCGCATCGCTCTATCATCTTGGCCTCGAGCGTTTTGTAATCTGTTTTCATTGTGATCTTTCGCTATGTCACTTTCTCTTGCCATGTCTT
Organism: Parelaphostrongylus tenuis; assembly: GCA_019055375.1. NCBI lineage: Eukaryota > Metazoa > Nematoda > Chromadorea > Rhabditida > Metastrongylidae > Parelaphostrongylus > Parelaphostrongylus tenuis. The sequence continues at coordinate 174,638 of JAHQIW010002051.1, forward strand.
GACACTATCATTGATTGTTTTTCGTTCTGCTCGTACCATTTCATATCGATACTGATAACTCAACGCATTGCAAGCGAATCTTACGATTACAGTAGTGGGCCAAGTCTTCATGGTTTCTGCCTGACCTGTCACCGGAATGGGTTCCAGCTTACGTGTATATAGCTGCTCAGAATCATTCCGACGTATATGATCGCCCATTGGCTGCCAACCCCGTGGTATTTAGGTCTTGTTCAGGGCACCTATAACTGCATCCCGAGGTCCGTCACCTAGTCAGACCTAGCAGTCCTAGTTATTTTATTTGCTCGCACTTATCGACTCTCAGTCTTATCGGCTCACTTTAGCAGTTCACACTCATTAATATTATCGTGGCTGAGCGGTATTATCGTGGTTGCGCAGTTAGGCACCGCTGCTATTTTGTTATTGTTGCATTACTATTGTGCTGATGTATATATTCTTAGGTTGTCTTTTATTCTCTATAGAATAACTAATCTCTATTCGCGGCTCCTATCGTCGCAAGCCAGCGGCAACAAATTAATAAGTCAGTCAGACAATGTCCAACTCAGTGACTAGGCGAAGAAGGGAAATGGCAAGCACAAGCCGTTGCTTCACTTTCATCTTGCCACGAATACGTATAATTCAGTCATCATTAAGACCACGTTGATAGAATTCAGGAGGTCAGAACGTCCTAGCTGCTTCCAACGATGGCTCGAAGGCATAAGATACCATGAGATTTTTCCTACGCGCTCATATGCTCGAAAATCGATCAATCATCGCGTCGACTGACCTTGCTGTCTCACCCAGCGGCTCGTGAATTGGACAAAGACCACTTGTTGGCGCATGTAAATGAATATTATTTTTCCTGCTGCATTTCAGAGAAACGGTCCTTTCAAGATATAAGAAAAGCGCTGGAATCGGTAAATATTGCGCTATCAAAATATTACTAATAATCTAGAAAGGAGCTCTGTTTGGTTGAAAAATATGCGCGTGGGAAACATAATTATATTCTGAAACTCACAGTGTTATAAACGTTTTTAGAAAACCGACCACTACAGCTCCAGCCAGAGATCTAAGCTTTGCAATCATTGCTGGCACTCCTATAGATATTCCTGTCCAGTGAACGAGGTCGGAAATTCATTTGCCTCCTTATAACCTAAAATAAGCTTAAGTAGATATAAAGAAAACAAATACCCATAGAACGATGAAAAAAAGTCTGTCCTATGATTCGTTTTTGGACCACCAGTTGTAATCGTCACGTGCAGTGCAAATCGCTGCCCCGTAAGCGATTTTTGGTTATAACTAGGCTTTTTCAACGTTTGATAAAATGTGGAGTTCTTTCAATATCCAATAGCTTAAGATTTTCTCTACACATTTGTATGCTCTTGATGCAAATGCAGCGTTTGTGCTACAAAAAAGCTCTCTTTTACTTCACAATCACAGCAAGGTTAGCGTTCTGTTAATAACAGTAAGTTGTACAAACGAATTAATGACATAAATCTACCAATTTCAACATATCTTATTATAAACAATACTTAGTAGTTATAATAGCGGCTGGAAATGGGCAACTAATGAATATTATAACAAAAAAATTGTTGCACATTCCATGCCATGCCAAATCAACAATATTTCTTCCATAACTAAATTTTTACACCAGAGATTCGTTCATTTCTATGATAATTAAATTATTGACACGAATAAGATGGAAACTTATGGACTGCAGCAGAGTATATGCAAGGAGAGTTGATCTCATTCAAGAGAACTAGTAAGTAAAGCAAGCTTCCCATTTATCGTTCTTTCAGCAAATCGAAGTTTGATTTATGTTCTAGCAGTAAAGATCTACTCTTTCTCGACAATCGAAGCTTGATGATTCGACAGTGTGTTGGGTTGGCTGCTGCAACACGTTGACAAATTGTGATGAGTTCACATTAGCTACAAGATACACTAGCCATTGCATATTCTAGACAATGCCATTATACGAAGAGGAAAGGAAGGAAAAAAGTAAGGAAGAAAGAAGGAAGAAGAAGTGGAAGAAATGAAAACATTCATAGCTTTGTGTATGCAAATGAGTGTTGTGAGGCTAGCACAATTGAAAAATTATTGCAGATATCAAACGTTTCATAGGAACTTCTTCTTTCAAACAGATTTCGTGGCCAGGCGCGTAAATTTCTGAAGATTATGGAACATTTGCATTTTGTCCTCCAGGTGGTATGGAAAGGACAGACTACACAAAATGAAAAACCTCGCAGAACTTGTCAATAAGAATTTTCAAGTTGTATATAGACTTGGGAAGATTGCGTGCATTGAAGAATCAATGGTACCCTTTATGGATAAGAATCGTATTCCGACAGTAGCTTTCCAACAAACGACACAGACCACATCGCTCCATAGCCGACACCCAGCCGTACTCTCGAGGACACTTTATCACGTCCGCGGACGTTGTATTGGATTTCACAGAAAGTTATATGTGTGGGTACTGCTTATACTCGAAAAGAGCTATACGAGTAAGCACCAGGTGTAGTCAGTATATTTATTCACCTTGTTTCAACACTGCTCATTGGAGATATTTCCTCAGGCGTTTTGGAGCCCCACACAGTTTCATAATTTGAGTCAAAAAATCGTGAAATGCAACACTGTAGGCAATAATGAAGCGAAGAAACTGTTCAGAGTTTGCTGATTGCGGGCTTTGTAAAAGCTGATTCCGACGCTTACTAAAAGTCACACCAGAAAAGCTTATTGAAAAGGCTGTGCATTGTAGAACATGTATTTCTGTTTTGTACTGCTACATATTGTCAAAAGAAAGAAGAAGTAAGAAATGGAGATGCGTTTGTTTTCCTACTGATGCGACTTTGGTATCGATAATTGGAAATTTCTAGGACACGTGGGCGTTCTTCTCACTAGAAAAGCTTCTAAAAAATATAGACGGGTCTTTATTTGCATTAAAATCTCTCGCATCATATGTCTCCGGCGAAGAATTTAACTGTACAATTACCAATACACTCACTGCGAAGTTCAAGAGATGAGCTGTTCCCTCAGAGCGTGAAATGCGAACTTAATCCCTTGTTACCGCGCATCAAAATATCAGTTCCGACAAAAAAAACTAGTTTTCAGAATCTACACCTTTTGAACTACCAACAATATTTGAAACTCTGTTGTAAGGATTCGCATAAACGATAGTGAAACACACAAAGCACTCCGGAAAACGGTACGCAGTTTTCGTTCAAGGCTTTTAGAGCGTATTAATAGCCTACATTTGATGTTATATTCAAAAAAAGTTTCTGCTCAAAATCAGCGGTTCACAAGCTATGAAAAGAATACGGAACTTTTGGGAGAAACATTTGTTCTCTCGAAAGTGTGTGTAAACACAAGTGTAAATCACACTGTACAATCCAGTCGCTGGACTGTCTTGTTGCTGAGTAAATCCCATTGGATTCTGGTGTCTTGATTGAACTGCTGTGATTTGAAAAACGTTTCCTAACCCTCCTTCTTTGTTTTGAATCTCTCATATTTGGACGGGCCTTTGCAACAATTCTGACTTTGTTGGGTTTTTCCACATTCATTTTACCTACCGTAACTCGGTACACTTTGATTGAAGCAATTATTGAAAATAAAGTATCGAGGTTTTTGTGACATGAAGTGGAGTTTGCTCTTTCTGTAGAAACTAATCTCATCCATAAGATCGACTGTTTTCAAAATTCCCCAACAAACATTCAGAATAATTCCAAAAAAAGAATGTTTAAAGCCTAAACGAGGTTGATACGCCAGGGCCATACACCGGTGTTTCGGAGGTTTCGGCCTCCTCGTCAGTGACCCCCGCTCCACATCATGCCCTGCATTGTAGCAAAGAGGGAGGCAGGGAGGCGTTTTTTTTTTTGGAGTATTTTGAATGTTTACTGCGAGGTTTTGAAAACAGTCGATCTGGATCAATGTTGATCTAACAGCCGAAATCCATCGACTGAACAGTGGTGATGGACCAGTGTCATTGTACACTATGCCATCACCACATACGCCTCCCTCCTTGCTACAATTTTTTTGGAACTGATCACATCACTTAAGGAACGTAAAAATTAGCAAATCGGCGCAGTGTCGCCCATCTCATCAAAATCGGGAATGTTTTTCCGCTTTTTCCTGTAGTTAGTCCATATAGGACAAAGTGCTTTTAGATAATTACTGTTTTGCTACATTCAGCTTGCAGACTTGATGCTAAAAGGATTGAGTAGTTTTTTGATAGTCACTGAATTACGGTGAAGTTGATTTATCTCGCAAAGCTACTGTAGGATGTGCGAATCTGTGGCAACATTTTTATGCACACTAAAGGAGAGGTTATGAGAGTGCATAATGTCTCTTCATAACTAGTTTGCCAGTCATGTCCCGATTTCCTAAAACTATTAAAGATAATTCTGGAAAAAGTTTTCGGACTTTCGTGAGAATAAGTACCCAATCTCGTTATTTACCGCAGCTGTTGCATCGGCGATTTAGCTTTCTTCAAAGCATGGAAAAGTCAAATAGCAGCCTACTCAGTGAAACACTTAACCTCAGCATGCAACACCTAATATGCAAACTTCAATATGCCTGGTAATTATTTCTCAAGCCATGCATGTGGTCTGTTATAGGCACCTGTACGTGCCGATACAATTATTTCGACATTGACAGCCTCGTCTGTCGGGCAGTACCGTTCGTCTTTATTTAGCTAATCTTCTCAGGGAAACCTAATTCCTATACAGAGTTTGGCGTAAATTTTTACAGTCCCATCAAGTGCTAAGGGTACTGCCCGACTGACTAGGCCGAAAGACGTGCATGGTGAACTATAAGTTGCCGTATGAAAGAACAAATGCATGGCTCAGCGAATGATTATCATGCATATTGAAATTTGAGTGTGCTCTTGAGAAAACAATAGAAATAAAATGTGTAATATAAATGTTTTATTAGCATGGTAACCAGCATAATGGTCAATAAAGAAGCGAGAGCGCACAGAATCTTATCACCTCTTCTAAGCCTCTTGTTCGTTCCTCTTTCTTCCGCCTTCACTCGAATCACTTTTCGTCTATCATCTATGTGTCACAAAAGAAAATTTTTGATTTTTATGCAACATTATCTCTAATATCAATCATTTGCAGTGCAGGCAGTTTACCAGAATAAAACGTCTAGTTGGTAAAGTTCCACAACGTATAGACTACAGCAAGCTCCTCTAGCATCACACATCAGAAGTAGAAAGCACACAGGATTTCGAAGATATTAGGAGTATTCTATATCACGCAAGTGAAAAAAGATCCGAAAGGAGCCTGAAAACAGACGTCACTGACTGGATTTTTCGACAGTCAAATACCGGGTGGAAAAGCATTGATTTGTTTGTCAGAAATCTTCAGAAGAACAGCGGAAAAAAAGTGATGTTCAACAAATTTTCACAGCGAAAAGAACCCACTGAGCTACTATCACACTTAAATCGGGAAAGTGAAAACTTCACTGGTGCCCGCTCGAGTCTGTCAACGATTAAAGTGGCAACGGAAGATGAAGGTGAGAAATAAAATTCATAAGTAGAGGTACGGATGAGAGTTATGTTCGAAACAAGAGTGTTTATCACAGTGATTGATAGTGCTTGTAAACACTGCAGCCTCCAACAGAATGTATAAACAAATCTCTTCATAATTAATTATATCATAAGTGGTATGACTCATTACTGGTTGTGGCACCATACTTCCTGGTCTGTTCTATAGTAAATCGTCATAAATGGGCTATCTAGAGGTGGGTTGGAGCTTCGCCTACTATTTGTTTTTTTTTTCAAATATGAATTATTCAGAACATTGTTTACGTTTTTAGATTTTAGATCTTGCTAGATTATAAATGATTGATTGTAGCTTTATGTACAAATTTTCTAAGAATGTTTAGAGCCTTACCCGAGGTTGGTAGGCCAGGGCTATACATGCGCGTTTCTGAGGTATCGCCTCCCTTGTTAGTAGCCCACTCCTAACATTAAGCTCTGCATTGTAACAAGGAGGCAGGCACAGTGTACAACAACACTGGGCTATCATCACTTACCAGTCGATGGTCGGCTGGTAGAACAAGATTGATCCATGGCATCTACTGTTGTGGCGTTCTGGTTGAGGCCGCCTGCCATAATGGGGTCGTCAATTCAATACTGCACCCAAGCAAATCAAGTCTCCCATCCATCTTCGGGGTGATCGAGCGTGGTTTCTATAAAATGTAGCATGATAGTGCGAAGACATTCATAAGCCACCACTGTTTCCCATGGACGTATATATATATATTTATATTTATATGTATATATATATATTTATATTTATATTTATATGTATATATATATATATATCGCCTGTATCACCTATCGTCCCGGTGATCGGCGAGTGACTCGAGAGTGTACAGCACTCTTCCATTTTTCGCTATCGCGTGCAAGAGCAGCCCAGTGGGTCCTCCTCGCTCTACGGATTCGCTGAGCATCATATCCTTCTTCTTTAGCTTTCGTGGAGAAAACGAACAACGAATCGGTGGTCTTCCTTTAAAGTGCTTGACGTCCCGCGGAATCCACTCGGTAACGGCTCTCGTCCATCGGTTGTCGTTGGAGCGCATCACGTGTCAGACCCACCTTATTTCGATATACTGGCGTGTAGAACGGCGTCTCTGACTTTCGATCGTTGACGTAGGCCGGAACTTCGGATCCTTTCTTATATTGGCGAGATACGGGATACTCCTAGCATCGATGTTTCGACTGCGCGTTCAATAATGCCAAGTGATCTTTCATTCTGCTTACGTAGCCACAAGGCTTCTGCTGCATACGTGAGGGCAGGGACAATCGCCGATTCGAGGAGGTGGGCACGGTGTAGGACGTTCTTTGTCCTCTTCACTCGTCTTCGATGCTCTCAAACGTTCCCCAAGCCGCTCGTTTCCTGCTGCTCAACTCCGGAGCTTGGTCGTTCATCATGTTGATATCACGACCTAGATGGACGTAACTGGAGTATATCAGAGATTGTTGTTGTGTTGAGAGTGAATGGGGCATTTGAAACCCATCCGTTCCTCATGAACATCGTTTTTGCTAGATTTAGTTGAAGACCAATTTTTCCACAGGCGTTATCGAACTCGGTCAACATTCGTTTCGCTTGGCTGATGTTGGGTGTTATAAGAACGATATCGTCAGCAAAGCGAAGATGGCTTAATTGTCGACCGTCAATTTTCACTCCCATATCGTTCCATTCTAATGTTCGCATGACATTTTGTAGGGTGACAGTGAATAGTTTTGGCGAAATTGTATCGCCTTGTCCAACCCCTCCTCTTACGTCAATAGTGATATTGATGATCACCATCGATATATATATATATATATATATATATGATTGATTCTGATATATAATGTATAGATATATGTATATATATACATAAATATGCATGTGTATACATGTATATACATGCATGTATATCCACATATACACACATAAGTATGTATATATATGCATATATTTATAATCCTGATATGATCTATATATGCATATATATATATATATATATGTATATATACATGATTTTTCTTCTGTTATCTGAGAACAGACGGAGTGACCCCTTTCGCTGGGCTTGAACTTTTCGTAAGAATGTTAGAAACGTTCGACGGCTGAAGACTCGAGAAAGTTCGCACTTGCTCATTTTCTCTAAAGGCCGTTTTTTAGCACTGTAGCATTCGAAATGAAATCATGCTTCACACCTGCCGCCCCCTTCTATTTTTATCACGCTTATAAATCTGTGAAAGCACGACCAGCATGTGAGTGCGTGGAGGAAATCTTGTGTAACCAGAGTTATACGTTTTACCTGGAGTTTTTTCAAAGCTGAAAAATCCTGACTTCAATAACAATATCGCGTTCCACATGTGAACTGCGCCTGCACGATCTGTGAATCGCGTGCCCCTGATCCACGGCTAATACGCACCTATCCACAAAGAAATGTGTGGCGTGTGTGAAAGTCAATCTTTTTTTGATGACACACTGCAGCAAAACGGTCTTTGAAAGATAAGCGCACGGCAATGAAATCATCGAAACTTACGCTATCAAATGGTTACTTATGTTTCAAGAGAAAAGCTTTGTCAGGCGAGAAATTTGCAAGTGTGGAACACAAAATTTTATTTTTGCTACATTGCTGTAAAATACCTTTCCTGGGAGAGAACACATTCTTGGACTCTTCAAGATCTATGTTACTGAAGAATCACTAATGGTCGAAAAAAGGAGTTTGCTCAGGAAAATCTAATCGTGATAGTAATAACAACACGTGGCTCGAGTCAAACATAATTTTGTTTTGAATGCTACAGCGCCATGAAAGTCCTTTCTAACAAGCAAGCGCGTACACCAGTATTCCAAGATTTAAGCAGTCGAATGAATACTAACACCCTTATGAAAAGTTCTTAGACTTGCCGGTTTTAGGGAGGCATACTAACGTACACATGTGCTACACAAACACCCCACTCTCCATTGTGTTCCAGTAACTTTTGATAGCGCTTCTACTAAATGATACACAAATATATTATACATTTCCTTATTGTACGGTGATGATGTGAATTCGAAAAATGAAGGAATACGAACAAGTAGTACCAGCAGTTGGAGCGATACCTCCTCCACCAAATGCCAAGGCTCCCCAAGAAACGCCAGAACTACCAAATTATCTTTTCAAAAGTCTTCTCTAGCATATTTGTCACTGAAGGCGGTCTTTGTAATCATGGCGACTTTTTCGATTAAGTTGGAGATTACAAAGCATTGGGAGCTCCCGATGAGAAGTCTGCACCAGCTGTCCTCTCAGATCCAATACAGAAGATAGTCAAAAGGGGTGAAAACAGGCTGGTTCAAGTTTAGCCTAAGAAATCTACAAGTTTTAGCAAGTTTCTGTCTTTATTGTGCTAAAATGATCAACTTATCTGTCTATATCATTTTATAGCTTGCCATTTGTTATGTTTAATAGGCACAATATAATCAATTATTTTTCCTAATAATATTCTTAATTGAAAAAATTGATGCAAATGCTCAGAAGAAGGAGAATTTGGCATTAAAGAGGTTGTAAATCGGAGAAGAAGAAGATCAAGCCTAAGAAAAATATTTAAAAGAAAACAGGAAGAATCCATCGGCGCGGACTCCACGGAGGGAGAAGTTGCACATAGAAGGGTAGGCAGAGTAACTATTAGGTCTTCTCATTAATTTTGCCACCAGAGCAATAATCATTTAGTTCATTAACAAGAACTCAATAAATCGCTTACCAATACTATTCAAAGTCCGCCCCTCCAGCTTAAACACATTTCTACCATCTCTTAGTCAGCTAATCAATTCCGCACTCTTAGAACTCGCTATTTCAAGAATAAAGAAATTTGTTAATCCACGACGCGAATGATTGATGCGTCGTTACTTCTCCTCGTTCAGGAAGTGCTCCAGCGATTGGAAGAGGTGATAGTTAGACGGTGACAAGTGAAGACTATATAGCTGATGATCGAGCAACCTCTAGCACAGTTTGGTTTACTTCCTTTTTGTCATATTGATGACATTCACCTTGCGTTATTTTGAAGCAGAATGAGATTGCGGCAGCGTCGACCTGCCAGGGCCCGAAAGCAGCGGTCCAGATGCTCACACTAGCGCTTGGCGTGAATCATCTCTCCTGCTATCACTGTTTCCTGGTAAATCGGCTTGGTACTGTCCCAAATGATGATGAGCATATCCCTCGTTGTCCTGGTGACAACCACTGATACAGACGACGTTAACACTTTGAAAAAACCCACTTTCGTCAACGATGATGACCTTGGCCAAAAATGGAGTGTGCATGTGACGTTGGAGTAGTTCTCGATCGATGCGCAGTTTAATTCTGGGTAATAGATATTTGTCGTTCTAGTGCCAAATCTCATGATAGGACCTTATAGCAAATACTTCATTTATTTGGTGATGGCGAAAATCGGCACGAAATCTATAGGCTTCCGCAAGATTCATAATATCCTGGCCCCTTCGCTTTTTAAATATTCTTCATGTTGGTATGACATGTGTAGTGTAATGGTTATAGGAGCTTTGCTGTACATACGTGGACGCTGGTTTAATCTCGTATCCTTGGCCCGTCAGGCCTTCCGTCTCTCGAGAGTCGACAAATCTAGCCGACTTATGGCAGAATTGCAACTTGGCTTGACATAATGGTGGGTCAGTGCTAGTTATTCTATAGATCAGATGCCAATTCACTTATCAGTTACTTCTATCCATGCTCAGTGGAGTCAAAACGCAGTATGTATCAAGTAGAGATTAATAATGTCGACAGCTTCATCACCCGTTCTTCGATTCAAATTACATAACGGAAAGCACCAACTCATCACATTACATTGGTCAAGTAATCAAGTGAATGGAAAGGTTAAAGTTTTGTGGGGAAGGGTTACCTAAATACCAATGACGGGGTGTGTCATGAAGTAAAGTGGCAAGCAAAACTGTGACTCGATCTCCTCTTTTATTACTATTTGACAGTCAATCAGCGAACGAATAGGATAGCCATTAGGCTGGCGTCTCCACGATTGCAAGGAGAGTCGTCTCAATCAGCGGTTAAGGGCGTAAATAATGAAAATGTAATCCTCAAGAGGCAGCGGAAACAGCACTTGAAATATATGGAGAGTTTTCTGAAGGATTGATGCAAAGAAGCGATTTAAATACAACATTTACCGGGATCCACACAGTAAAGTGTGAGGATGGTTTACGTGTAATTAAATAAAAAGAATGCATGAACTATGTAATTTACCATTTGCTGAAGGGCGAAGTATCTAAGAGAGAGGTGTTCTGGGGATGAAATTTGGTGCAGACTATGACTATGTTCCTTCTAAGTCGTATATTTTCCACACATTGTTTTTTGTTCATATATGTTGAAAATATAATTTTTAGAGATTCTGAACGATCAACTGCATATGTGTCACCCTTGTAGCGATCGTTCTCTCGGCGGTCATCTTCGATGCGGCGTCAGTCACTTTACACCTGACCACATCGGTAAACTGGATGCCTCAACTCAAAGAATTTTGCAACAGAACCACCGGATAATTCTACTAACAGGAACCATCGCAATTTATTGTTATCAGCAGCGATTAAGTATTAATAACAATTACGAGTGCAACATTTCTTTTCTAGCCGACTAGATGTAATGAAGACAGTGGGATAAGATATCTTCAATTGAAAAAAAGCTGCCATTTGTACCATTGCCTTTTACACCATCATATAAATAAGGCTTTATATAAGTTAGAAGAAGTTTGCTGAATTAGCTTAAGCAGCAATAAGGTCAATCACCGCTGAGCATCAATATTTAAACCCCTAAGAGACGACTTGTACCAGCTGAAGTACACGCTTGTTTGAAGGCCTTTCTCGCTTAGAAACTTTTTTCTCTGACACTTGGCAATCACTAAAAAAGCGAATCTCTGTAGTTTTAAAAATGTGTATGACTTTTGAAAAAGCCTTCTTTCTACGCTGTGAGAATCAAATAGTATTATGCTTTACACTCAGCTTGCTTCACTTGCTCGGCTGAGGCTTCGATATGGCTCTTTAGTAGATTTTTACTAGTCAATAGATAAAGTGAGCACGGCAATTTCCATGTACAATTTTTTTTTTAAAGTTGTCATAAAACGCTGTAAGGTCTAAAAGAAAATTACATTTTACGCCGAAAATGTTACCCGGCTTCTTAGACGTTGTAGGTGGTCTACTGATAAGTGTAGGTATAGCTAAGAAGTCAAAAATACCTTACCGTTGCATAAAAAGTCTAATGTTACGAATAAACCTTTTATATAGGTTTTTTGATATATAGAGTCACTACTTCTTTGAATTCCTTCATTTTTCAATGGAGATGTCACGCCCTTGTAAAAAAATGAACTTTCAAATTTGCAAAAAAATAAACAAATTTTCAGTCCTTATTGGGCATTTGTGTCGCCTGTCCTGTAGAACGTAGCTTGAAACCACATCTACAACTAAGCGCCTCTGATAAAGGTCTATGGTAAGGTAACTGTAGTATATGGCTGAAGTATAGGGAGAGCACGTGTTCATCACTGCGCAGAATACGGCACTTCCTCTTTCAGCACCCATGCTCTAAAAACGTACTTTTCGCCTTTATAGACAATTCATTGGTCATTCAATAAGTTGAATCTCGAAAATTTGAAAGTTGTATTTTGTTTTTCGAAGGCCTTTATATTACGGTGAAACAGTGAAAAGAAATTGTTTTAGCATACTCAGGCATTTTTTGATGAAGAAAGCTTCTCCTCATAATGTCCAGCAATCATGCAATAGCACAAATTTCGACAAATCAAATAGTGCTTTTGGTTTAGCAGGGAAGCTTTTCATTGCGCTGCAACACTTAAATGCATTTCATTGCAACTGCAATTAAGATTGTATTTCACATGCTCCGCTCATGCCTTCTACTGGTATGCGCATGGATATAGCAACATTGACATCAAGCCGCCGCAGCTTAATAACAAGTCGATAGTTTGAATCCCAAGAATTTCAATGATTTGTTTGCCTTTCAAAGAAAAATGTTCCTTCGAGAGCTGTAACAATAAGAATAAAACTGTGTTGCACATCTGAGTATTTTTCGCTGGACGCGACTTTTCTCTCACACCTCTATACCCATCCGATAGCGCAAATCCTGTCTTTACAGCATAATATGAAAACCATTTGAAAAATAGAACACATCCTTCAAATACTCGATAATTAAACCAGCAAATAATTACTATGACGTCAAAAGAGAATAAAAAATACTTCTTTTAATATGAGTGCGAGTGAGAGATAAGTACTGAGAATACCTCCTTGAAGGCAGTTATTCCTGACCAATAGCTTGCATAGAGCAGATATTCCAGGCCTTTTATTCAAGCACTACTGTGTTCCTTCTTGCTCAGATTCTTTCCACCGTCCATAGGTTCTCAACTATTTCTTACCTAAATCAACTCTGACTTATTGGAAATGAACGAATACTGATTTAAACTTAGTCAGAGTGGAAGTTATCGATGAACCGTTTTGAATACAGCATGCATAATCATTTTTTATAGATAACTAGCGGTTTTTCAATTTTTGTTTTGATAACTCTTGGGTCTTGTATAAACTGGGTAACATCAAAATCGAAGATTTTCTTTGTGATCTTCTTTGTACAATGCAATACATTTGAGTGATTGCTAAATTTAGTTGATTAATCAGGTCGTAAACCAGCTTCTTGCTTCACACAAATCGCGCATATTCAGACCAAAAGCATATATGCGAGTAGAAAAAATTTCGTTCTAGTAAAGAACCGCAGGAGCTATAAAATTTTTTGGGAAACGGAGAAAAACTTCAGTCAAATCGCACGATTGGCTCTGCACACATCAATTTCTATAGCCGTCCTTTGGGAGTTAATTTCCACTCACCTGTATGATAGAAAATACTCTAAGCTTAACTCTATAGATTTGAGTGTAGTTCACAATCCAATTTTATGCGTTAAAGTAACCAGATGTGTATATTTGAAGGGTTGAAACTCAAAGTGCAGTTCATTTCCGACCAATCACTGATAAATTTGAGAGCTCATTTGGTATTTGGTGAGCGGCAAGTGGTGTCTTAGCACTGTATTTAAGTCGGTAACCGTGACTACATCTGTGTGAAACTGAATAAAGTTCTTCGAATTTCTCGAAGCAGTATTATCATTTCCACTGAAACACTAAGAAATGAGAGACGAAAATCATTGGCACGTATGTGACTGTTCTCATTTTTCTTCAGAAGCGCTCACTGCATTGCAGTAATGCGTGTATTCGTCATTACCCCTCTTATGTAGTGGTGTGAATGTGTTCAGGCACTTATGCGATATGCACTGGATTAACGCATTTCTGAACCTCTCAGTTCAAGCATTTTCTGTTTTTGGAACCTAATGGCAATTCGAGGTCGTTTCCAGTTCATACTTAGCACTCTGCTTAATAATCAACCGATTTTTACAATATTGCTTCAACCGTTATTGGTGGATACTAACACTAAAAATTGGCTGAAGGAACCTTAGTAAATCGAGCGTTTTACCCGACCGATGTCGCTCTTGTTCCTAATTTCTATACGAGACCTGATCATCGCCTCCCTCGCGCAACGTTCCGTTCTACGCTGAAATTAGTCAAAGTCGCTTAGTTCAAACAACGTCCCAGAAATATCATAGACTGCAGTGTATTCAAACTAATAGTCAGCTCCTGTAAAGATACCGTTGTCGACAACACGACGAAGAACACGACCGGCTCGTTGAATATCCTAACGTTAGCGCAGTGAAGGCCGAGTGTCTCTTTAGACACTCGAGCTGATACGTCAGCGTGGAATCGCTTGAGCTACAAGCATCTGAAATATTTCGTCTGTACTTGCGAAGCACTGAAGAGATGCTATGAAAGAACACCTCAAAGAGAGGCAAGCAGCAGTTATGGCAGTTGCTGCAAAAGCTGGGAAGACCATTCGCAGAGCCCAGAAGGGCTTGACAAATTATGAGACCAAGATGATTGCACTCCGACACCCTGACAGGACACTTGCAGCTTCCCAAAAGGACAGCGGAAAAAATCATCCACCAGTACTACTCGGATCTCTTCTCTAGCCATGTCTCCTCATCGTCATAGAAATTGAATTAGAATGAGTCTCTCATTTCACCTATCTGCCCTTCTAAAATCCAACAAGATATGTCGTCGGTGGAGAACAGAACAACATCAGGTTCAGAGAGAATTAGATCAGAAAACCTAAAGAACTTAGCGACAATTCTCGTCAACACCCTTGCTCGGCTCTTCAAACGCTACCTGTAAGAATCCAAGGTTCAATGGAAAATGGAAATTCAATGGATGGAAAATGGAAATTTTCAAATTCAGTGGAAAATCAGCAAGACCGTGTAGTTTGCTCAGAAAGGGGGGTCTTCACGACCAAGGCAATTAACGACCAATCTGCTTGCTGTCCGTTGCCTATTAACTCTCCACACAAGTCATCCTAAACGGGATTGACAGCACTGGACAAAGAAGGGCCATGAAAACAACAAGGTTCCGAAAAAAATTAAGTGCCGTACCTCACATCTACCGATTGCAAGGTTCACTGAAATTTCACGAAAGTACAAACTACCACTCTGACTCATTTTCATCAATCTGAAGAAAGCTTTGATTTAGTGGAAACAGAAGCTGTTAAAGAGGCTGCGGAAAATCACCTGGTCCCTTCTTGATATAAAATGGTCTTTCGTGAGCTATATAAAGATTTTGCGCCCAAAATATCTCCATTTGACAACAATATCACCATCGACGTTAGAAGAGAAGTCCGACAAGGCAATACAATTTCGACATACCTATTCACTTCCACCGTCCAAAACATCATGCGAACATCAGAAAGGGGAGATAATGGAGTGAAATTGACGGTCGACAAATAAACCATTCGCTTTGATAATGATATTGTCCTCATAATAACAAGCCTCAATCAAGCGGTACAATGTTGAACGATTTCGACAACGTCTGTGGAAAGATGGTCTTCAACTAAATCTAACGAAGACGAGGTTCACGAGGAGCGGATGGATTCTGAATGCTCCATTCGCGCTCAATGGAACGAAAATCTCCGAATGCTCCGGTGACGTCTATCTAAGCCGTGAAATCACAATGATGAACGACCCACCTCCAGAGTTGAGCAGGAGGAAACGAGCGCCTTGGAGAACGCCTAGGAGCATCGAAGATGTAGTGAGGAGGACAAAGAACATTCGACTCCGACTTTTCGACTCGACGATTATTCCTGCTCTAACGTGTGTAGAAACCTGGTCGCTACAAGCAGAATGAAAGATCACTCGGCGTTATCAAACGCGCAGTCGAAAGGTCAATGCTAGGAGTATCCCGTATCTCGCAAATGAGGGAAAGGATCCGAAGTTTCGACCTACGTCAACGATCGAAGATCAGAGACGCTGTTCTACATGCCAAAATATCGATAATAAGGTGGGATGGACGCGTGATGCTCTACAACGACAACCGATGGACGAAAGCCGTTACCAACTGGATTCCTCGGGACATCAAGCGCTTTACAGGAAGACCACCGACCCGCTGGTCCGATTTCTTCACGAAAGCCATAGAAGAAAGATATGGTGCTTAGCAAATCCTTAGAGAGAAGAGGACCCACTGGGCTACTCTTGCACGCGATAGGGAAAAATGGAAGTGTTGCTGGTACCCACTCGAGTCACTCGACGATCAACTGGACGACAGGTGATACATGTGGATAATGAAAATTTTATTCAAAATACCTTACCACAATTTCTCGAATGAATATTCAAAGCGTAAAATACTGCGGGTCATTTTGCACACCTGAAAGGCATTCGATAGCATAGAAATTTCGGAGGTCAACATTGGGCTTCTTTTTCAGAAGAACTTTCACTGTTAGTTAGTCCATCGCTTGGACTACATAATAGGTTTAATGGAAATTACAGGTAAAAATAATAAGTGGCAAACATCTTATCGTTAGACAGTAATAGTTTGTAATTGAAGAAACTTGTATAGAGATTTTTTCCGGTAAACGGAACTCAAATATGTAAATTAAGTCACCTTTGTTTCCGTGAGAAAGCACATCTTTGCAGTAAAGGACTCATTTGCAACCGCTGTGGACCTTTACTTTACTCATGTTTTTGTCTTCATTCGATAATTTTGGGAAAATATCAAAAAGACAAAGATTTTGTGCGATTCATCACAGATTATCCAAAATTTGGGAAGATGTTGCAGTTAACGATGGAAATCATGTTTGATCAAGCTTTAATTTAGAAATTTTATGTATTGATTGAATATTTACACCATAAATAACGGTTGACTCATATTTGTACACCTAGTAGGCATTTTATAGCATAAAAATTGCTGTTTCAATTATGAGCCTGGTTTTCAAGAGAAATTTTACATTACCATCTAATAACGAAGAAGAAGATAGCGTTTTGCATTCGGTGCAGTTAGCCTGTTGTTTGGATTTGCGGATTTTGTTGGGAGTCGTAGAGTAAAATTTTGATCCTGAGCAAGCTTCGTGGCTACGAAAAGATAAATCGTCTTTGACGGGAGTTCTATAGGCATTTTTACAGTCAAGAGAACGCCCATTTATCCTGAGAAAACGCTGCTGTTTAATACGAAAGCTACGTTTTTACTACAACAACTCATTCCCAACTATTCTTACACATTTCTTTCTACGATTTTGTGAAATGTGGTTTGGAAATACATTTCCTGCAATGAATGATGTCTGAAAGCGACTTATATGGGGGGAAATATAGCATGTTTTCAACGGAAGCCTCAATAAGGTCTGCATTCATCTATTGTGGACTATTTCTTCGGATAATGTACATTTTTTTGGTCAAAAAATTTGTAATATCCACTGTTGTTTGATTGATGCTCAACAATTTATGCTACCAACATCACTGAATAGCTTACCACTGTTTCTCATACACTAACACCCACCAATTTACCTTTGATTCTTTGAATTTGTACTTCTTATGATCAACAAGGAGGGCTTCCCGCACGTTCACTTGACTTTTAGTTGTCAATGGCTAATTGAGAAAGCTGAGATTATAGTCTGGGTTTCCTTTCTGGGAAAACAGTCACAGTTCGCTGTAGCAGCAAGAATAAAATGCACCTCGTTTTTGGGGTAGTTAACCCATTGTTTCAACATCATAGCGGCTTTATTCGCATTGATCTTGTAAACTTCAGATGATCAAAACATTTTAACGAACGAGTAGTAAGTTGCTTCGGAGGTTTCTATGGCTACCTCTAGTAGGTAGTACACTCGTGTCATCATTTAGGAGATTCTTTTATAGGTAGACATCGTCTTTCGAATATGAATATATTTTTAATTCTTACAACATATTCCAGTCGCCTATCTTGTGAAGCTGGTATCGTCTTTCGATGAGATTGGAAGTCAGTGCAATAATGACCATGGTTTCGAAGATTTTACCTTTTTGAACTTTGGAAAGTCGAATTAACTTGTGATTTGGTAGGACGATCAATTGCGAGAGCGTACCCCCGAGGGCAGTAAAATCCGAGTGACAATGAGCAAATAAGAAGTATGGCTGTACACTTACCAGTTCTCCTGAACCGCCTGTGGCTTTTTGGATAGAGTTCTTCCTCGAAGCAAGACTATTAAAGTCTTCGTTGTGTGCGCAAACTATAATTAAATCGTAGAAATAACAAAGTCTATGTATCAAAGCAGGGAAAGTGGAGGAGTGTAGACATGGGAAGTAGTCTAGCGGACCGAGTTTGCGATTTCTTGGTGAACGGCTACAGTCACCTACTTGTGATCAAATTAAACTTGTTTTGAAAGGTTTAAATATGGACGGAATATAAAAATTGCTTTGAGGACAGTCCAAGTACACGTTAGACAAGCCAAATAAGTGGCCATCCAAGGCGGTAAAAGTTTTAGCGCCGACAATGTCTACAGTAAACTTTTAAGAGGGTTCTTTTTGATTATAAGGGAAAAAATGAGTACAAGACACGACTAGCTAAACGGTTAGTTTTCACTGAGGTGTTAAAAACTGTCAGAAAGCTTAGATCTCTGCCCAAAACTTTACGCAGCCGGCTGTTCGAAACACTCTTTCATAACGCTGCAACTTCCAAAATAATATTACGTTTCACACTCGCATATTTCTCGCCCCTTGGACCATCAGTGATCATTCGATTGCGTAGGTTTCAGCGGATCCAAAGCTGTACTTATCTTTTGAAAAGGCAGTTTCTCTGTAATGCATCAGGTAAAATAAAATTGAATTTGCATGCGTTAACAAGTGGTTCTTGACCAAATCACAGGCCGTGGAATCAGGAGGCAAATTGTGCTGACGTGAGATGATTTACAGATTTTCACAAGATGTCTTCATAGGAGTATTAGCAATCATTTGAAGCCTCGAATGTTCAGCTAAAGCCGTAAGTGGCTGGCTTCCAAAAAGTCCCTTTATAAGCTGGAAAGTTCAATATAAGATTAAGTTTCACAAGCGCATACTCTGGAGGGACGTAATTCTTTCTTCGAACTGTCGGTTATGGCTATTAATTTAACTGGTCCATATTTACATCGATTGTACAAACCCCTGAACTTCTTGTAGTTGATTCGTTTTCTTATTCACTCCCCATAGATCTATTGAAATCTTTATAATGCGTAACATCGGTTACTACTTAATGATAGTTCGTCTTTGTCGCAAATGTCATTACTGGTCTGGTCGACTCTCTTTGGAGCCTAGAGACAGTCATGCTATAGGTTTTCTGAGTGAACATTAAAGAGTAAATTAATATACCTATTTGCTTGTTTATGCGCCCTTATCACATTCTATTGTGCTACTCCCAGCACTTATAGCTCTCGATTAGTTTTCTCGCATGCATCCTTCAGGAAAATTCTTCAAAATTTCGCAGTTGCTTTGACTATTGGTTGAAAAATTTGTCTTCCTCATGGATAACGTAGATGGTGGTCAAAAGAATTTCTGCGCAATCTCAGGTTGCATTTGTAGCGGTAAAGGTCCAACCAGCAAGTACCTTGCTTTCTAATGGCTTGTATCACTAACCACTCATCTATAGTTCCTCTTCATTCTCCATCTTGTCATCAGGCTACTTTCTGCTGTTGATAATCTAAATGACTGCATTGGTCCACTACTACAACGCTACTGTTCAAAGATTAGAAGCTTCCATCTGTCACTCATAGGTCCAAAACATGCATCCTTGTAGAAGGTGAAATAGGCTGTACAAAAACGCACTAGAAAAATGTAGCTTGATAAATTACTAGTTGATTTTCATTTGTCATGCGCAGCAAGTCTTCCATTGGGCCTGTTCATAATGTGGAGAAGTATTCAGGTTTGTACTTGGATCCAACATGGCTTAAATTTGCTTTAACTCAATTTCTTGAGTCTTAACTTTTCACTGTCATAAGATTTCGGCGGAGCACAATTATTTTGGAGCTCAGGTTTTCGCGCTAAGTAAATCTCGAGCTGACAACGTGGGTTAGTAAGAAGAGCGCTTGCCCGAGAAAAAAGCAGTTGAATACAAGGAATTCAGGATCTTTCATTTGAGACATGACCATGATATCGAGTTTAGTTCAAACTGTCATCAACCTTAATGTTTCAAACCCCAATTCCGGCCTTGTGGCGGAGCTAAAAATTTAGCCACTATAGTAGTATGCTTTCAACAAATTTCTTCATAAAAAGAATGTAATGATGCAGATCACTGTATATCTTTATAGTTCCCTGTTCCCGAAATATGGGAAGCATAGTGAGCCAATGGAAGGGTCCTGGTGAACCACACTACTACAATTACACTTTTTATTCAGAAGATTTTCTCATCTCTGAATTTAAGCTCTAAGAGCGCTTTCAAGTTAAAGATGAAGCAAGTCGTACAACAATGCGGAAGAAAATGTAACTGCGTAGTCAAATAGTCGGTTTTTACATGTAGAATGCACTAATTCTTGCTATATGTTTCTTCTGTCGGTACAGGCTTTTTAGGTCGTAGTTATTATAGATGTGACATAGTTTTTGGTTGTTCTCTTCACTAACAATAAATTGCGGCTTTGCTCGGTTTTTCTGTTCAAATATAATCGCGCAGTGATGTAAAATCCTCACGCAGACATCGATAGATCTTGTGAATGCGATAAATTTTCTAGGTGGGACGTCACAACAACCCTTGTGGTGACAAAAATCCATCGCGTGAATTTTGTGCGTTTTTCTAAAGAAAAGAGGTGCAACAGTCGTATGCGTCTCTGCTTAGAAGATCACGTCACTATTGTGAAGAAGAACGAGGAAAATCGACCTCTTCGCATTTTTCGCGTAAAAGAGGATAACAGGATCAGGCCTCGAAGGTTAAAAATTTATTTTTCCACTATCGATCAGCTTATATCATCCCTAATTTCTGGTAAGAAGCAGAACGTTGATTATTTCGAAACATCATGTTGTCCGAAGGCTCTAAACTATGTAAAACCGTA
Organism: Parelaphostrongylus tenuis; assembly: GCA_019055375.1. Classification (NCBI taxonomy): domain Eukaryota; kingdom Metazoa; phylum Nematoda; class Chromadorea; order Rhabditida; family Metastrongylidae; genus Parelaphostrongylus; species Parelaphostrongylus tenuis. The sequence goes on from JAHQIW010002051.1 coordinate 195,523, forward strand.
GATTTTTTGTCATCCAGAATGGTTATCAAATGAGCTCAAGATTCATTCTACTTCTGTGACAGCTATTAATGCTAAAAAATTTGAAAACACTTCATCTGCTTTGAAAATTTTGTGCAGTCTATACTTAAGCAGCTTTTGATAAGATGATGTTACCGATGCCAACGTTGAGTATTGAATATTGGTCGGTTATATAAAGCATACACATGACGGTTTAAGGTGTATTTTTTGGTTTTTGAAAAGAAGATATGAAAATTTGTTTATAAATAATGATCAGCAGCCTCTATCGTTTCACGATGTTTCACTCTTCGCAGGTTACATACGGTAACCTGGTCGTATTAACATTTCATATAAATGCCCTTCCTTTTAGCAGCTGTTTTAAAAAGAGATATTCCAGTTATTTTTCACACAAATCTAGCTGTCTACGATCCTTATATGGTTTTAGGTAATCTCCGCTGCATTCAGGAAGAAACGTGCCATGTTTGTGCCCGTGTCACCATCGGGAACGGGAAAAACATTTGATTCGTATTCTCCGCAAAAGTCCAAGCTTCTCATCAAAGAAAACATTGGAAATAGTAGGCTGCACTTGCTTATCGGTTTGTCTTGGCAATTCAAAAGAGATAAGGAGTAAAACTTCAAATATTAAATAGCCCCTGAGGTGCGTCATGCAGTCAGTGACGTTGCCAACTGAATCTAATGATACAGAGATAGTGATTGTTGGTACAATGAATAAATAGCACCAACAACAATACTATATTTTCTTCCGCATACCCAAAACGTGCAAAATACTACGAATGTTTGCTGTGAATTTTATTGAGTAATGTCTTCAAACCACATATATTAAGACAGACTTTGATTTCCGAGCAATTCCTCACTCATTAATATCGTTTAGTTCCGTAGATGAAGCTACATTGCATAATTCTGCGGAGAAGTGATTTCAGTTATTTCATCTTCCATCTTCGTGGGCTGTTGATGTTGCCGACATTACATTCTCTGCAAGGCTCCATCGTCTTTCTCTCTCTTTTGCTAGAACAAGTACTTTAACCAGAGCTCATCCTTAAAGTTTTGCCTAATCTACTAGTTATGCTATATTGTCTCTTACTAAGTAAAGTAGCAGAAAAATAGCAACGACGTGCAACTCGAAGAAATGCTAGCAAAGTTTCAGCAAATGTTTCCTGGTAAATAGCATGGCAGCTGTTCTGTATACTGAACATCGACGAGCCATTTGAACGCTGCTCCACAGAAGAAAACTTCAGAGAGTCGAGTCAAATCGATATCTCTGAAGGAGACCAAGGCGTCGAGACGTTTTCTTATCTTTTATAGCCAACAATAGAAGGGAATCATGCACAACTGCTCGCTCTTATTACGAGCCTTGGTCTTCGGTGTTGTTTCAGTCAAATCTCATCCCGTGAAGCACAGATTAAATGAGAACTTCACTCGGCAAGGTCATTACATGCAGGATGGATTATGTTAGCTAACACTGAACAGTGATTTATTTTCTTAGGACCATTCATTCTGCAGTGTTCATTATCATTATCAGCAAGCACAGAGCGTAATAATGTTTTCAAAAGTGACTTTCTTCTAAGTACCGCATCACCAATCCGTAGCAGTTTTTCCTTCAGAGTCGATAAGTACAATTGATCGTCCATAGTCGTTCGCCGTCATTGTAGATCTTCAAACGGCAACCGCGAAGATGCACCGCAAGAACGAACGACTGTGAAAATTATTGGAATCAGCGGCTGCAAAGAAGGCAGGAGTCGAAAAGTTAGCCGGAAAACATCAATTCACTTCGCTGTAATAGCTTCATCACCAAAAAGAGCATTTTTGATTTATGAATTATTTAGATGGCTCATTTCCTCAGGAACATGATGTGAAGTGTTCTGTTAGAGTTCGGCTCTCAAAGATACTAGGTGCGAAAATAAAATTCATCGATAACGTTCTAACAGTGCATATTGATTCAGTAAAATTCAAATGATCAAGAAAGGCAAGAAGGTTTGCAGAGGAAAGTGTGGTCATGTAACCAACATCGTTATTCCATCCGTTTCTTCCATCTATTTTTGTTATTTTTCGTCAATCTCGTTTTCGTTATATGAAAATCGAGAAAACCTATCTTGATTAGCTGACGCGAAATTGGTAAATTAGTCGTAGAAGTTCGGCTGACGTTTCGGCGACCCGCCTTCTTCAGAGCCTGGGCGTATGTAGTATTAGACTATTTGAATGAGTCGAATGGTCTTATTTATATGCTGCCTAAGTCAAGTTAGAAGATTAAACAAAGAAAGGGCGCGAGATCTCGTGTGATGGTGACGCACTCGTCCTTCCGATTCATTTCGGGATTCTGGGCGTTTATCCAAAATGCCTCAAAAGTCTTGCGCGTGGATGTTTTTGATTCCTGCGCTAGGATTGTGACAGTCACATCAAAATCGTTGTTGTTGTGTTTTCGTGCCCTGTTTAAACCTGAAGGTTATGTTTTACCTATTTTAGAATTACTATCTAGATGTTCTTTCATGCGGATGAAAAGTGGTCTACCCGTTTCCCGCATGTTTTACATCTTAGTGAATAAATTCTGCCCGATTTCATACAATCCCCCTCTTTTCCGTTAGGGCAGATCATACAGTTTTTGGTGTTGCGCAATCGATCATAAAGTCTATTGCGGATCAGCTGATGGCGCAGGATGAGAAGTGGGACTTCAATAACTACCACGGAACTTTCAAGACCGCATCTTTTTAGGCACCTTTTGACCGCGCTACTAATTTAGTTTGATATAAATGGCAGTTTGAAGGGATCTCTGTTCAGGTGGGGAGTATTGTGTTAAACTTACCGATTCGTTACTTTCCTCTTCTTCCTGTGCACACATTTTAGCCGTTCGAAACATGTTTTTAATTAGCGACTTTTTCAAGTGTGAAGGATGAGAGGAAAGGTGATTGACCAAAGTGTTTTTGTTACTTGGTTTTCGATACCATTTTGCACTATAGCCACTATCCAAAAGCTTTACTTGGATGTTTGAGAATGGAAGCCAGCTCCCGTGTGGACTTTCTCGCGTAAATTTTATATGCTCTGACTGTCCGTTCAAGACTTCAAAACATTTGTCCATTTTCTCTTTCGTGGAACAGACATTGAAGCAATCGTCTATATACCGGCAGTAGAGCAATAGGCGGTAAAGGAGAACTGGAGCTCCCATTTTATGCACAAAAGCGATGGCAAGACTAACTGCTAAACGTCGACCCATGGCTGACCCCCTGAGTTGTGCAAAATATTTTCCCGACCATCGAAAAATTGAACAACTAAGACATTGTTTCAGGAGGGTCATTAGTTGTTGAATTGTGAAGCCTTTTTGTTCATTTTCAGTTGAGAGTTCGAAAATGGCTTGCATTGCAGAGTCATTTGATAAAGTTTGCATAGAGTGAGGTAACAGCAAATGACTCCATTACGTCGAGTTGTTTGGTTTCGCGCAACGTAGGTGATCTAGAAACATTTGGGTATTAGGTAGAAGGGTTGGCATAAATTTGAGCACCTGAGTAAAAATAAGGTTCAGAAACCACGTTACTCTATCCGTAGATCTGCCTATACAACTGATGATAGGTCTAACCTTGTACGTTGATGGATCGGTTGACACTAGATCATCAATAGATATAAGTTTATGTGTTTTCATGAGAAGGTATAGGACTGGACAGATAAGATTTTTGTTCTTGAGTCGAGAGATAACTTAAGTTTCCAAACCCGCTGCACTTGCCGTGTTGACCCATTGTTTGTTTAGATCTTTACATTGGAGTTTATATTCCTTTTCAGAGGATGAGCGATAGAGGGAGACATCCTGAAGATGTTTCTCCGTTACTTCGACATCCAGCTGATGTGGAACTACTACAAATTCTCCACCTTTATCACTTACGGGTAGACGGATAGATTTTGATCCTACAAGCTCCCTGATTTTGAACAAACCTTGTCTTTGTTTGTGTGTCAGATTGGAGCTTAGTTTTCTATGCCGAAAGTGGCTGAGTATTTGCAGAACTTTGATTGAAAAAACGCGAAAAATTAGAGCCGAGTTCGCTATTTGGTTTTTCTTTCTTATAAAAAGCTTTGGGAAGGGAATGGGTGATAGTGTCCCTGTTTGTTTTTTGTTACCTAACCCTTCTAATCTAGCCTTGTAGCACAGTTGATTTTGAAGTTCTCAAAGACTGCACACCATCCTGCACAGGGTTAATTTAGAATGGGTTGACTAGGTGCAAAACTTGGACTCAATTCTAATAATGAACGTGCATCATCCGAAAGCGTTACGCCACCTAACACAGTGATTCTTGATCTCTCTCTAGCCCCTTGATTTTCCGATTTATCGGTGTTAACGTGGAAATCGACGCTTTCACGCCTTGATTTTGATTGAAAGCAGTCAAACTTTCTTTTTAGATTATTTTTGATATTGCCGAAATGTTCAAAGCGAAATATTCTCTTACATAAACAAGTGTGTGTCAAAAGAACAATATTATGCTCAGTATCTGGAGAAGCGCCTTTGGGAGAGAATAGTAAGCGAATCTATAACTATTTGTAATGACATCCGGCGCAATATCACAAATAATCTAAAAAGAAAGTTTGACTGCCTTCAATCAAAATCAAGGCGTAAAAGCGTCGCTTTCCACGTTAACACCGATAAATCGGAAAATCAAGGGCCAGAGAGAGATCAAGAATCACTGCGTTAGGTGGCGTAACGCTTTCGAACGATGCGCGTTCATTATTAGAAATGGGTTTAAGTTTTGCACCTAGTCAACCCATTTCTAAATAAACCCTGCGCAGGATGGTGTGCAGTCTTTAAGAACTTCAAAATCAACTACGCTACAAGGCTAGATTAGAAGGGTTAGGTCAAACGAAGTCCTGCAAATACTCAACCACCTTCGGCATAGAAAAATAAGCTCCAATCTGACACACAAACAAAAACAAGGCTTGTTCCAAATCAGGGAGCTCGTAAGATCAAAAACTATCCGTCTATCCGTAAAAGATAAAGGTGGGAATTTTGCAGTAATTCCAGATCAGCAGGATGTCGAAATAACGGAGAAACATCTTCAGGATGTCTCCCTCCATCGCCCATCCTCTGAAAAAGAATATAAACTTCAATGTAAAGATCTAAGCAAACAATGGGTCAACACGGTAAGTGCAGCGGGTTTGGAAACTTCAGTTATCTCTCGACTCAAGAACAATAATCTTATCTGTCCGGTCCTATACCTTTTCATAAAAACACATAACCTTACATCTACTGATGATCATCAACCTACAAGGTTAGACCTATCATCATTTGTATAGGCGGACCTACGGATAGAATAACGTGGTTTCTAAACCTTATTTTTACTCAGGTGCTCAATTTTATGCCAACCCATCTACCTAATACCCAAATGTTTCTAGATCACCTACGTTGCGCGAAACCAAACAACTCGCACGTAATGGAGTCATTTGCTGTTACCTCACTCTATGCAAACTTTATCAAATGACTCTGCAATGCAAGCCATTTTCGAACTCTTAATTGAAAATGAACAAAAAGGCTTCACAATTCAACAACTAATGACCCTCCTAAAACAATGTCTTAGTTGTTCAATTTTTCGATGGTCGGGAAAATATTTTGCACAACTCAGGGGGTCAGCCATGGGTCGACGTTTAGCAGTTAGTCTTGCCATCGCTTTTGTGCATAAAATGGGAGCTCCAGTTCTCCTTTACCGCCCATTGCTCTATTGCTGGTATATAGACGATTGCTTCAATGTCTGTTTCACGCAAGAGAAAATGGACAAATGTTTTGAAGTCTTGAACGGGCAGTCAGAGCATATAAAATTTACGCGAGAAGGTCCAAACGGGAGCTGGCTTCCATTCTCAAACATCCAAGTAAAGCTTTTGGATAGTGGCTATAGTACAAAATGGTATCGAAAACCAAGTAACAAAAACACTTTGGTCAATCACCTTTCCTCTCATCCTTCACACATGAAAAAATCACTAATTAAAAACATGTTTCGAACGGCTGAAAATGGGTGCACAGGAGGAAGAAAGGAACGAATCATTAGACTTGGCACGAAAAATTGCCACTTCCAACGGCTACAAAACATCTGCTACTTGGGAATATTCAAAAAGTGAATTTATGTCCCGAAAGAACAATACTCCGCACCTGAATAAAGTTCCCTGCAAGCTGCGATTTATATCAAACGAAATTAGTAGCGCGGTTAAAAGGTGCCTGAAAAGATGCGGTCTTGAAAGTTCCGTGGCAGTTGTTGAAATCTCACCTCCCACCCTACGCCATCAGCTGATCCGCAATAGGCTTTATGATCGATTGCGCAACACCAAAAACTGTATGGTCTGCCCTAACGGAAAAGAGGGGGATTGTATGAGATTGAGCAGAATTTATTCACTAAGATGTAAAACATGCGGGGAAGAATATATAGGCGAAACGAGTAGACCACTTTTCATCCGCATAAGAGAACATCTAAATAGTAAATCTAAAATAGATAAAACGAAACCTTTAGGTTTAAATAGGGCACAGAATCACAACAACAACGATTTTGATGTGACTGTCACAATCCTAGCGCAGGAATCAAAAACATCCACGCGCAAGACTTTTGAGGCATTTTGGATAAACGCCCAAAATCCCGTAATGAATCGGAAGGACGAGTGCGTCACCATCACATGGGATCTCGTGCCCTTTCTTTGTTTGATCTTCTAACTTGACTTAGGCAGCATATAAATAAGACCTTTCGAATCAGTTAAATAGTCTAATACTACATACGCCGAGGCTCTGGAGAAGGTGGGTCGCCGAAACGTCAGCCGAACTTCTACGACTAATTTACCAACCTCGCGTCAGCTAATCAATATGGGTTTCTCAAGAGCTCAAGAGCTATCAAGATAAGCTCACTCTCAACCGTAGATGACGCAAAATCCAGTGAATAGCATCGCAATGAAAATAAATGAATCGTACCAAATTAAAGACTCTCTCTCTGACCGATGTTGTTGTTATCTCAAAACTTTATACACAAACCATACACCTAATGCACTTTTGCACTTTTGGCCCGTTGGAGACAAAGGAGCTGCGTTCTAGTAGAAAATTCCAATAACGCCACATGTTGGAATCTTTTGAGATTATCAGATTTGATTACCCATTTTCTTCTTAAGTCAAATGCCAGATTTTATAACGCTGTTTATTTAAAGTCCGGACATATAGGCAGTTTTACCTTTTTCAGACCATTAAAAATTAGGTTGCCCACATTCCAATCTGCCGAACACCTCCATGCGGACGCAGCTCTCTTGGAAGGATTTGAATACTTTAGTGTCCATACAGAATTGTAAGAGTTTTGAACTTTCTTCATCAAGAGTAGATCAAACGCGGACTACATTCTACACAAAGTCACGAATGTTGTCTACTTCTTCCCAGATGTTAATCACTAATTTCATGCTCCAATCAGGTATTTTCGTATATCCTGCTTTCGTTTCTCTATGTTTGTGCCTCGAAAAAGGGTGAAGTGTCGGTGCGCTTTTAGATACTGTTTACTCTACTTTCTCAAACACTCTCATGACTGTCATAACACGAATGACCCTCCTTTGCATTTATGAATTACTCAAGTAACCTGAGCCTATTTTGATAAATGTACTTTTCACGTGAACTAATGATAAATTAATTTTCTTTAATCTTATCAAGAATCTCTATCTTTAGCTTTAAGTTTGTTTTCTCTCATCATATACCCACCTCTCAATGAAATGAATATAAACAACCGGAACTTAAATCTAGGCTCTCTTCTGCTTGGTAGTTCTCTTAATTGTTATTTCGTTGTCTACGCTATCTGTAGTCCTCCTATGTAATCTATTGATGGTGTCGTAGTGTTGTTGTTAAAATAATGATAATCCAGTACAAAGAGTTTGGTACGGAAGCAATTAATAAAGGTCCCACATGGCCAAATCAACTCAAGCAACACAAAATCTGCTTTAAATTTCCTTTGCTAAATCAAATCAGGGCGGATGACGTGGGAAAAGCTAACTCTTTCACCTTTTCATGATTTTATGGTCCTGAGAGGATTTGGATACTTTGGGGTCAATGTTAAATCTAAATCGTTCCAAATCTTTCTCGGCAGACTATGGTAATTTTAGTTGATACGTTATCAAAAGTGAATCAAAATGGGACGGATGAAGCAAGAAAAGCTGACTATTGCATCTTTTCATGATTCGCAGATTGAGCTTTCTGATATAGCCTGGCGTTGTAAACCAGGCAGCCAGTCTACGAACTCGATATAACTGCTTATTCGTCTATCCTCTACACTTGTAAGCCCTCGCGATTTCATGCTTTCAATTTCAAATGTAATTCATTACCCCGCAAAAAGGACAGTGGATTGAAATGCCACTTGTCGTGAGTAAATGATTGACATAAGATTTTGCTTATTAACCCGTAAGTGACGACGTGAGCAGCTGAGGTACATGAATATTTGAAGGCCCTTCTCGCTGCACAAAAGTTTTTTGGACAATAAAAAATCATTTGCAAAAATAGAAAAAAATCATTCAAGACATTAAGTAATTATTAGTTGACATTGGGTAGTCATTTGTAAGTTTAAATCCTTGCGATTTCAATGATTTGTTCAGCTTCAGAAAAAGATTTTTCTAATATGTTGCAGCAGCGAAAATAAAATTATGTTTCACGCTTAATTTTTTTCATTTGCTCGCCTGGGGCTGCGATATAGCTCTTGACAGAAGTTTAGTTAGTCAGCAAGCCACACAAATCTCGAGGACATTGGTGGTACATTTGGTTTTTCAGAAGGTTATCACAGATCGCTGTAAGGGCGAAAAAAGATCAAATTTCACCGGCGCTTGGACGTCATAGGTAGTTTATTGGTTATTGTGGGGAAAGTTCTATAGGTCATAGGTCGGAGGTCTCATCGCTATATAAAGGATAGAATATCATGAATGAACCATTCACAAAGGTATCTGATATTGAGAGCCCTTACTTCTCTTAAAATCTTTTATTATCCAGCGGCAATACCACGTCCTTGCGAAAAAATAAACAAATTTGCAACCCCTATTGTGCATCTGTATCGCTATCTTGCGAGAACGTGGCTTGAAAACACCTTTTGAAACTAAACTTTTCTAATGGAAGTCAATGTGAAGGTAATTCTAATACGTAGCTCTAGTAAGTGTAGGAAGAGCGCACGCTCATCATTGCGTATGATACGGTACTTCCCCTATAACACCCATATTCAGAAAAAGGTATCCTGCACTTTTTCTAAACATTAATAATTATTCGATAGTGTAAACTGCAATATTTGAGAGGAGTGCTTTATTTTTTGAAAGGTCATCACATTAAACTGTAACAGTGGAAAGAATATGTTTTTTTAACACTTACGCATCTTTCGATGAAGAAAACGTTTCCTCAAAAAATTTAGCAAGTCTTCGATACACAAATCTAGTTGAATTTCATAGTGCTCTTGGTTTTTCCGAGAAGTTTCTTCATTGCGCTGCAACACTGAAAATGAGATTGCATTTCACATGCAGTGCCTATGTCTTCCACCAATATGTTCATGTATATTACAACATTGGCATCAAACCGGCGCTGTTCAATAACCAGTAGATGGTTCAAAGCTCGAGGATTTCAATGACGCGTTCAAATTTTGAAAAGAACTCTCTCAACAAGCTGCAGCATCAAGGATATAACTGTATTGCACATCTGAGTATTTTTCGCTAGACACGGCTCCTCTTTTCTCTCAGGATTTCACACAAATTCGAAAAAGCAATTTTTGAAAAGATGTGCATAGCTTTCAAGAAAAACTTCTTAGTGCTTCTTAAGACCTAAAATGATATTGCGTTTACATTCGCCGCACACCGCAAGTCACGTGTGGATTGCGTTACGCCACATACGCGTCGCCGAGTGTGGAATTCAACAATCTGTTCGCTGTTGCAACGCATTAGAACGTTCTTCTCAAGAAACAATTTTATCATTCAGATCTTTGAGATTTGTGGTATCGAATCGTTGTTGAAAATCTGAATGAGAGCCTCTGTTCAGTGAAAGATGCTTGGGAGTGAAAAAATTTGGCACTTACATGTTTTACGACGACATATTTTTAAGCCAACCTCATTCGCTGGAAAAAAATGCCGGAGTGCTAGTATTGGTTCGAAAACGTAAATTTCATGCGACAACTTTCCGTCACCGGCTTTTTTAAACGCACTTTTATAGTGCTGTAGCATCGAGAATAAAATTTTGCTTCTCACTCGCCTTTCGTCTTCATTTTTATCACGAGAATAAACCGCTGGAAGCATGATAGCATATCAGCGTGCAGGAAATTTTCCGTAATGCCAAAATCTACGTTTCTGTCTAAAGTCACTATCGATGCGAATAACAATAGTTTCCACCTTTTCAACGCATAGTGCGGCAGATCAGGCAATTGTCCTACTAATAAGTCGTCACTGTGGCTTCCCTTCACATTTTACTCAGCTAAGTACCTTTTCGGCGACTTTGCTTACCGCTTAACTAACAGCGGAGAGAGGGGGAGGGCAACCGATCGTGTTTGAAATATTGTTATCCGAATGGGCATTTCTTCACCACCACGTCGGCAGAAACTTCACATAGAAGCGTAGGCTCTGATGTTACCGAAAATTGCCTACACGCTGATATGCTTTTCGTGCTTCCAATGATATATGTACGTGGCAAAAATGAAGACGTAAAGCGAGTGAGAAGCAAAATTTTATTCTGAATGCTACTGCGTTATGAAAAAAATTTTGTAACTAGCGAGTGAGGTGAAGTTATAGCTAGAGATTTCCCTATCGAGTGGTAACCATCATTTCAGTGAAAATTTCCTGCGCAACGAATGAGATCGGCTTGAATTGGGCACCGTCTGACATATAAGTGCCAAAATTTTTACCACCTTTACAGTGTAATGTAGAAAATATTTAGAAAATAGAACAGACCCTTCAGATTCTCAATGTTCAAGTTGACGAATAATTACTAAAACCATATGAAGGATTAAAAATATCTTTATGGGTGAGGAATGAGGAAAAGTACTGAGATTACTTCTCTAGGGACACTATTTCTGACCAATAGTTTGCATAATCCCGGTGTTCTAAGCCTTTTATTCAAACACGGTTGTCACTTCCCTCTCGATATTGTTCCATATCCATAAAACCTTTTCTCACTTGCGTCAACTCTGAATAATTGTAAGTAAACGATGTAAACATAGTTGCAATGAGAGATTTTGATGAAATCGTATCGAATACAGCATGCATAATCATTTTCGATAAATTGCTAGCTTTTTTGAAAATTTTATTTACTGCGATGACTCTTAGGTCTTGTACAATACTAAGAAAGAACGAGACTAAGAATTATCCTTGTGATCCACTTTTACAATAATTGACTGAACGCCAAATTCAGTACAATTGCGTAGTAAAAGAGAGTTTTTCTTTATACAAGACTCGTATAACTGAACCAAAAGCAAATGAGCGAGTAGAGGAAATTTTCTTCTATCACAGTCACACAAGAGGTCTTGTTTTTTTTGTCAAATGAAAAAAAAACTTCAATCAAACAACTAAAATCGCTCATTTCGCTTTGCGCGCATCGATTTAGAGGGCGTCCGTCCGTTAGATGGTTAATCGTGATTGTTTCAAACTGTTAAGGCCGTCGTCCATGTGCATTACATTGGCTCAAACTCGCATTGGAAAGTAATGTTCGTTGTAACTTGGAGGTTTATGTTACTTTGTAAGTAGTACTTCTATCAAAGACGATAACAAAAAGAAGTTAAGACACAGCGCTGATTTTGAGAAAGTGAAGACAAAGGTGAGAATAAAGCTACAAAGAACACCGACTAGCTGGAACGTCTTTTAGACGTAACTTTGTTAAATTTGCTCTATTATAAGCTTTAGTGGGTTTACCGTTTTATCTAGATTCCAGTTCTGTTTAACTGTTGCAGTATAGTGTTATGTTGCGGGTTATTACTTAGCATTCAGTAAATACTAACTCGAACTAGAATGCTCGATTTTGTACAAGTTTGCCACGTGGGCCTTTCCTCGTAATCACGGAAACAACTCACTTGGATTTATCCAGGGAGAAAACTGTCATAAGTTTACCTTTTTTTCTTGACTTCTTACTCTATCTCACACAAGTCTCTTTACCATAAAACGGTAGATGGGTGTCTTTCTGGAGCAAAGTTCGCCCACCGAGGAAGTCAAAAGCACATAATCTCAGCACTCGTTAGTAGGCTCTCATGTTCTCTTACGGACTCACGACCGCACTGCATTATATCTTTTTCCGAGAGCTCCATGTTCTTGTAGCATCTTATCCTCGGTGAAGAAAGTTCTACTCTCCCAACTCCAAGAAAAGCATGATATATCTGCGGAGGTGCAACTGCAGTGGTATGTCGTAAGGCGAGTTGTGTAAACAGCTTCGACAATTCAAGAAGATGGACGATAGATTGTGCCTTTAGCAGTACAAGAATGTTGCCGTTGAAGAGGAATTCTTTTTCTAATCAATTCCTTTTGTTCAATATGATTTTTACTGCTTATTAGTCCTGCCTATACAAATACTGACAAGTGAACATTGTTTGAACCGGTGAACTCGTTGATTACGAAGCAGCTTTTAATGTCGTGATTGTTCACATTTGATGAAAAGTCATCTTCACGTATTAGTTTCGACTGTGATAAGCCATATACCTCAGCATGGAAGTTGATATTATTACATTTCTTATGTACATAAAAGAAAATCGGGGAGGTAGCACAATGGTTAATGGTTCGTAAAAAGCGAAATAAAAGTACGAAATCCTCCTTTTTCTATTGTGACTTGATATGAACTAGTGCAATCAATAGTATCTTCTCGGCTCATCTCATAGTGATTTTCTTAAGATTCAATATTTCTGTTAACATCCGTAATGCCTCTACATATCACAATTTTTCGTTAATGAGCCAAAAATTCAATGAGTTTTCTTTTGATTTCTTCGTTTTTTTACCAGACTGTAAGCATCCTGATCTTTTTTGTTTGTGAAAAAGACGAAAGTAGCCGAAAAGTCAGTCGATCACATAAGTTGTAGGCAGCAATCTCATTTTTCTCTTCATCAAGAAGAAAAACTGCAAGTTATCGCAGTAAGGTTTACATATTCATGCCTCTGTAGACTTGGAAGAAACTGATTGCATATATCAACCACATGAATGGATTGAAGAAAGCATGTTCCTTGCCGAATATTATCCAAAGATTCGATATCCACATTTGGGGCAGTGACCCAGCATTATCTGGATAGCTTCAGGCTCTCACATTTGTGATCGGCACTCTGTCATCACATTCACTGGCAGCATGTTTTTACGCTTTTTGCTAAACATCTCCTCCGTGCACTCACTCACAGCAAACCCTATTAAATCACTTTATCGCCTTGACTGTCGTGACGCTTCCTTCATTCGTTTTCGTACCCTAATTTTCTGCTGTGATTTGTAGGTGTCCCCAAGTTTCGCACCTTCTCCTTGCCCATCATCTCTCCGCTACTATGTAAATATTGAGGTTTACCTGGAAAAATGTCGATTTTTCAATTGAATAAATTTTACGTAGCTCTCGAAGGCTTTAACGTATTTTTTCTTCTTTTCCGGAAATGATCGCTTTCTTAATCAAACTAGTAAAAGTGACAAAGTGGGAATCTATAAGAGTGCTCAGCAGGTACATAAGGAACAAAACCTGACGAAGGACCCGGTAAAACACATTAAAAATCTAATTACAGCTTGAAAAATGGATCTGCGACTAGAGTGACTTCGCCAAGAAAATAGCGAAAACTGTGCACATTCAGCTCGATGTTCAAGCGCTTTTTCAATGGATTATTTTCTAGTAAATCCCAGGGCCGAATATCACTTAAACTCGGTTGTGGTTGAGCAACTGCGTAACTTTGAAATCAGCGAACTCAAGGTTGCTAATACACTTTTAACTTGCACAAAATAGTGCGATAGAGATCGTATCAGTGGCGAAAGTTCCGGCAGTTTCGCCTTCTTCAGCGCCTGAACGAGCCAAGGCGGCGTGCAGTTTCTAGTTGTGTAATTGCTCAATAAAACAGAACCTTCTCGAAATTTGCTATACTAACATGACGATCTAGAATAATCCATGCCGAGCAAACTGCACAGCTCAAAATCGGGCGATTAAACGGTTTTGTTGATTATTGCAACACAAATAATAAAATCGGAATACTAATTTATCTACAGATTATAATTATATGCAAAATCATGATAGATGAGTAAGATTTGTAACGTTGACTCAATCCACCAGCTTGTACGGACTGTACGACTAGAAGTAACGATGTCATACGAGATCAATATTTACCGTTCGGCTTTGCATAGTGAATATGGAGTTTAGAAGATCATAAAGGGGCAGCTCATAACCTAGAAATTATGAACACAACAACGGTTACACAAATGAATAAGATGCACATATTGAATATGGACACCAAGATATCCACATCCACTAGGATCGCAAAGTCATGAAAGATGCGAAAATTAGCCTTCCCTATGCCATCCGCCCTGCCTACGTCATCCGCCTTTTGATTCACTTATGATAACCTATAAAAAAATCTGTTTAGTATGACGAGAAGGGTCTAGATCCCTCCAATTTCAGTATCAGCACTGAAATAACCAAATCTTCCCACGAGAGCCACACCTGTATGGGCATCATGCTGTTCACATCTGGTGTTATGCGTTGAAAGAACGCACATTTCGCTATACTGCTCATTTAAACGGAACTCTCTCAAAATTTGTTATAATAGCATAACGATCTAGAAGAAACAATATTGAACGGACTGTACAACTCAAGCCTGAGTAATTAATCCCTTTTTCTGAGTTATTATATATGTGTTGCACGCGACAAATTTGCTTGTTAATGTAAAGTGACATATGATTTTCGAGGTTGTAAAATCACTTTATTCCTTTTCAGAATTGCTCTCCTCTTTTCCTATGCATTTTCCGAATCTCTCTTTTTATCATAGCCATGATAATACCTGTGAAATCTTTACGCTCGTCTCCATTTTTGATTGCCTTAAAATGCACCTTTGTTATTTTCTATGTTCAGCCAAATACAAGTGATTTCGTTGTTTCAGCAGTGCTAGCTTTGGTGAGTACTGTTGTTTCAGTTAATATGAATTTTTTTGACGAAGTTTTATTATAACAGAACACAAATTTTTGATAGACAACAGGTTTTGTTTTCTTTCTTCAGACTTCGCAATTGTTTTTGAGATCAAAAATGTGAATAAGTGACGAAAGTTGTAGCTCTTAGTAATTTTCGCTTGGTGGCTGACATTTCAAATGGCAGAAGATCTGTCAATCTCAAAAAATATGATTAGAAGCCAATCTATGAAATAAAACGTAATGCAGCATAAGGACATGATAAAAGTCGCCCATACGCAAAGGTATCACACGAAGAAGTTGAGGACTTTATCACTCTCTCTTGATGAAATGACCTGACTATTTTAATACCTTTATTTAACGACCCCTTTCACTGGAAAAGAACTTTTCATCAGAATGTTAGTAAGCGTTCGGAAGTTTGAATCACTTTCTACTCCGCTACTTGGCTGTTTTTTTAAAACAAGCTTGTATAACAATGTTAAATTCAAAATAAAATAATGTTTTACGTCGGCAGTGCAATTTTACTACTACTTCCCCGGAAACACGAAAAGCATACGTGCAGTGGAAATCTCGCTGTCGCACAAAGTCAATTCAATCGATAGGCCGGAGGCATGCGAACGTCTCGTCGGCACAGTCGCCACATGTCCGATGATCGATTGGGTGGCGAGAGGAACGTCGGGCTTACCGTGATTTGCTCATCGAAAGGCGACGGGTCGTGGTCCATTCATCTCCATCGTTATGTCATTATTTTTATTGTTGTTTTTCATGACTCTCTTCTGCTTTATCGAATGTTTTCGTTATGTCATTGTTCTCTGTGATTTACTCGATGCAGGGACGCACTGATTCCTTGTCATAGTCTTTGGTGTTCCAAATGTTGATTGCCTAATTGCTAAATAGACTCAATATGTCATCATTGTCGTATATATTTCTCACTTATAGCTTATCGCCTTGTTTTATCATTCACATTTCTCCCGTTGCGATGTATCGGTTACGTCAATGTTCTCTACGACTTCGATTGGATACAAAAAGAGGTCGATTCCTTGTCATGTTCGTCTCAGTGTTCTCAGCTGCTGACTCTGTATTGTCTGTTCGAATCCCGTCGCGCTTATAGCACATTACCGTATTTCGTATATTATACGTTGTCTTGGGGGCGCCGTGACTAAGTGATTGTGATGTTGATCGCGGCGCACATGGAGCCGAGCTCCACCCCACCCATCTGCGGCAGTCAACAACAACGTGCTAATGGAACACTACGACAGCGCTATTCTCGAGATTACAAGGAGACTCGTTGAACCAGTATTCTACGCCGTTCAAGAAGAATACGAAAGAGCTAACTGAATGCTAGCAAGTGCCAAGTAAACTGCCAAATATAGCTGGAAAAAACGAATATAGGAGCCGATAAGAAACTGATTATATTACCTTGTTGATTTTGTCGGTGTTTTGTTATGATATGAGACGACTCACTCCACACGCTGAGCTTTTTAGAAATCAAACATATTAGTAAAATTTAGTAAAATCGCCGAGAACACTTTAGAATGTCTACTAGAGGTGAGCAAAAAAATTTCTGTCTAGCTATAAACGTCTTCGAGCAATTGTGCCCAGCACAGAAACACACGTCCTAAACGGGTTTAACTGAATAAACAAAAAGCCTGTTTGTGAGAATGTTTAAGAACCGTTTCCTGCTTATTTTCAGTCAACCGGCAGCAAGTACACAGCTAATTTGACGTGTATGGTGCGTAAGAAAGACTTGTAAGGTGCAGAAGATAACAACTGAAACTAATCTTTCGAATACCAACTATTAAAAGAAATTGTGAAAAGAGATTGTTCAGGCGAGGCAACTGCTATCAGTTTGTTGGCTTTAGTTATCAGCTTGAATATGCTTCAGGACAGGTTGCACGCTCTCGATGATGATCTAGCTATAAGTCGTGATACCATTACGGTGGCTGATAACTTTTTACTCAGGAATCTTGGTAAACGATATTGAATATTTAGTAGCATATTGAATCACCGAAGAAACACCGAATGCCAGTTTACTAGGAAGATCACTGCAGATAATTCTATTGAATTAGTTTGACGCTGTTCGAACTTCTTTGCTTAGAGATGTTTGGTGTTCAACTTCTTTCCTTTTTCGCCAATTTAGTCGAGCAGGTGTAAATGTTCCCAACAAGTGACAGCGCTCCCTTACTTACTTTGAAAATGAGAAATCTTAGGTAATACCTGCTCGAATGTGGTATAAATGAGCAAATGAGCTTCAAGCAAATCTTCGAAAAATGATTGGTGACATTTCAAGAAAACAAGCGTTTGACCGAATGACGAAACTGACAGCATGCCATCAGCAAATAATCACATCGAATTTCCTGCTGTTCACTGTCTACGTCCTCGTTGGCGCTGCCTCACACACCCGCAAACAGTTTTGGTCTGCTTATGATTCAATTAGGGTAAATGATTACAACCACGTGGAAAAAGAACACTGCGCTAGAGAAGAATTTTGCGTAGAATACGGTAAATTAATTTTTCAAGAGAAAACAACAATTTTTACTTTGATGTACTTTTATTGAACGCGGTGGTACGTGAGTTTCCAAAGGAAATGAGTAGATGGTGACCAGGTCTCTTAATTTTCTAGGCATCGAGTGATCGAATGATGAACGTACAATCTCCTGATAATTCAGTGTATTCACTCTGTTGCTCTTCTTGAATAGAATAGTGTGATAGTTTCACAACGAGGAAGTCAGCAATAGATGAGCAAGCTTTTTTGGCTTAATGATAGCAACGAGTGTATGAATGATGTACACACGATATCATGATAATTCAATGTATTCCATGAATTGCTTTCATTAACAGGATAATGCCAATTTCACAATATTAAAATGATTAAATCCGTTGTTGCTTCTGAAAGCATTGAGCGCCTGAATGATGAACAATGCGCATTCTTTTGCACAGCGATAACAATCAATTGCTTTCATATGGTGTTCTCCAAAATAATAAGTGAGACAGCATAACATTATAATAGAGATAAAAGTCAACAACTTGCAGCGGCTGTAAAGATTGTGAGCGCGGAAATTCTGAAGCTCAAACCAATTTTTACAAAGCATTTGGGCACTAAAAGCTAGCACATCAAAATATTGCAGTCTCACCTTGTAACGCAACTGACACCACAACAGCAGCAAATGATTACTCCATCTTTTTTGCTGTTCACTTTTTACACTCACGCCGAAGGAGAATGCCACAGAGAATACGAAGTAAGGTTATTACAAAGTGAACAACTAGGGTATAAGCTGATATAATGAAGTAAATTAACGGTTTCTGCTGCAATTTCTTTTAACAAAACGCAGTGATGTGCAAATTCACATCACGGAAGTGAGTGACGGGGTACAAATTTTTTCTAGTTTTTGAAAGCATTAGGTGATCGAAAATCGATTGTACAGTACTCCGCCTATCCACTGCACTCACCCGACTTGCTTTTATCAAATAGAATAATGTGATAGTTTCACAATGAAAACTTGCATAATATTTTGCGATTTTTGCAAGAACCCAGTGTTGCATTGATGAAAACATACATAGTTGCATATCGCAGGATAATTCATTGTCTTCATATGATTTCCTAGGAAAAAAATGTTGCGAGAGCTTTAAGTCTATTGTGAAGAAAGATGAAGAAAGAAACCGTGAATTCTGTGACAACAGTATAGTGAAAGCAAGCGTTTTTTCCTTATCGCTTTCGATTTTGAAGGTGCCCGCAGACGCGCTCATTCTATTGGCAAGAATTTATTGGTGGTACAGTATCTAGATGAACGTGGAAATTTTGGCGTTACAATGCAATGAGCGGTAAGAATTTTCTCGCAGCTAAGAGTACCCAACTGAAGAGCTCTAAAGATATCATCTCGAAAATATTCCCTCAATGTTCTTATCTCTAAATTCATTCTGTATCACTGCTTGTCATTCGAGCCCTCAAGTATAAAATAATATGTAATCACTATTTAAATTTGTCCCACCATGGCAAGTTGCTTCTTATAGGTCTCAAATGACGTATTCATCGAACTAATCATCTACTTTATTGAAAACGTGATGTATCACCTGCATACCTGTCGTCCCCTTGATCGTCGAGTGACTCGAGTGGTTACCAGAAACACTTCCATTTTTCCCTATCGCGTGCAAGAGAACCTAGTAGATCTTCGTGGAGCGTGATATATGATTGGTTAATAATCCTAGGTGCTCCATATATTGTGTATAACATATAAATGTATATTGTGCCAAATTGTGATCCATTCTTTGGCATGGCACACGTAAAGAGCATCGATTACTATAGCCGTCCTTTAGGAGACAACAGATAGTCGGCCCTGAGAATCCTCTTGATCAAAATTGAGTACTAGATAGGATTTTGAATTACTGCTGGAACACGGAATACCAGTCACTTAGAAAGCTCGCTGTATTCTTTCAGATAAATTTAAAGCTGCTCAAACATTCCTAGAAAGAGATGTTAGGTGATCAACCTCATTCGTCTGTCGCCACTTGGATATGAGTTGGCAAATGTTTTTTAGCAAGTGATCGACCTATTCTACCTTACTTTAAAAATGAGATATCTTAGTAATATCGCAGTTTATCTCCAGATGGATATAAATATCACACACTGCTCACCTCGAACTAAGCAGACGCGGACAATAAATGGCGACGCTTCAATAATATAAACTTCTCACCTAGTGGCGGAGCTAACACTATGACGGCAGCGAATATTAACAACATCAACATTTCTTGCTCTTCACTCTCTACGTCCTCTTTGGCGCTGCTGCAACTTTCACAATCACTTCATGCCTTGTTATCATTAGTGCATTCGTGGAAGATCAGGCAACTATCTGGAAAAGAACTCTACAGCGCCACAGAAATATATCATAGAGCTTACGGTTTGACAAGATATAGTGTAAATTAATATACTAAGGAAAAAAGAGCGGTTTTTATTTCAGCTCACTTCCGTCAAACTGTGTGGTGTGTGAATTTACAATAAGGAAATGAGTGATTGTAAAAAATGTTTTTCAGTTTTGAAAGCACTGAATGATCAAATGATTAACATACGATTTGGTAATTCAGTTTCCTTTAATTGAATAGAATTGGGGGTCAGTTTCGCAACGAGGAAGTTGATAATAGAAAAACTGACTTTTTTTTCGATTTTTCATAACAATAACTGCAATACCGTGACATTTTGCTGTATGTGGTGGAGGTCCAGTGGTTTTTGATGTGTGGTCCCTGGAATTGTCTCAGGCAGTGACCCGATCGATATCTGAATATGGTTAAATTGTCCTTAGCGGCGCACTGACCTTTGCGCTGCTCGCGTCGAACTTCCGAGTTGCGACGACTTTTGCCCTTTGAAGTGGCTGGTTGCACTTCCAAGTTGCTACGGGCTGAACTTTGGTCTGTGTGACCGTGTCTTCTGGCAACTTGTCTCTTGTAACCGACAAGAGCACAAAGTTCAAATCCTTTGAATGGGTTAGACAAAACAATGTGGTGAAACCGAACAATGAAGTGGTACCACCAAACAATGCTGTAGTACCAAACAACCTATAATATACATACATTACTGTAATGATATAATAAGAACAATATAAATACGATTGCGACATTTCGTTATATGAACATATGTCTGTTGAATGTGATGTATCGTCTTGTGGCGATAATATGGATAAGTGATTGTATTTGATGAGATGTATCGTCGTGTGACGATACAATGAATGTTGTTATTAACGGAGCATGACTAGGCGGCGGAGCCCGTTTGGGATTGCTATGTTCGACCCCAAGTAGAACACCGGCGGCGGGATCCAGTGGGTGAGTATATAGTGTTAGCAGTGGGGTCGCTACTGATTATATATGGGCAGAATCCCTTAACCGCGGTGATGGGCCGAGCATAGCCTAAGTGAGTTTGCTTCGCCACGTTAGTGATATGTTCCGCTCACAATTCTATTGAGTTCATCTGACAGTTGTATGAACTCACCCTTATGATAGCAATTAGTTACATGATAACGAGACTATGTGAGGAGAGCAATAATGAGTTGGCAATGAAATGAGGTGAGGTGGTCCGGGTGAGGTCAGACGACCGTTCGGATGATGCCCGTCGATCGAACTGCCTGTTGAGGTTGGTGGCAGCTGGGTGCCGCCCACGCCACTTGGACCATTTTGTCATAGGTCCTCGAACCTCTGCGGTAGCACTTACTCTCTAGGGTCGTGGACCATCTGCGTTACCTAAATTATCATGTAATTCCCGAAAAGATAGCAAAACTCCGTTGGGAGATTTGCTATACTGTATTCGCTCGCTTGCCACTGTGAATAGGATAATGCTAAATTTCACAGTGATTAATGAATGTATCCATCATTGTCTCTGGAAGCAATAAGCTCTTGACCGATGAGCAGTGCGCACTCTATGAGACAACTAAAAACAGTTTCTCGCTTTCGCATGGTTGTTTTATTTTTCGAAGTGATAAGTGGGTCAATATTGACTTTATAGTGGCGATAAAATTCAATAACTTGCAGTGCTTTTCCAATGGAATTGTGAGTGCGGAGTATTCTAAAAGTCAAATCAGTTTTCTAGAAGACGTTTCGACAATGAAAGGTGACGTTTCGATAAAACTAGCGTCTCGCGCAATGGCGGGATTGACGTTGTAGCAGCAGGAGATGATTACTTAATCTTTTTCAGCTCTCAACTTTTTCACTCACGCTGGTACTGCTCCTCTACCAGCGATTAGTGACTTGTCAGGTTGGAAGTCTAGATAAGGAAAATCATTAGAACCACCTGGGAAAAGAGCGCTGCAACGCCGTAGGAAAATGAGTGGAGATTACGTACTAAGGATATCAGAAGGCGATAAAGTATAAACTGATATGCTGGCAAAAAGTAACGCTTTTAGCTTTGCTTCACTTCTCGCAAACAGAACGGCGTGTTTATCAGAATGAGGAAGTGAGGGATGGATAAACTAGCTCTTTGTTTGAGTTCTGACAACAATGATTGATTGAATGGTGAACATATAATATGCTAATAATCCAGTGCATCAACTAGGTTTGCTGCTATAAACTAGGATAGTGTGCTTATTTCACAATCTTAAATGGAGACATCATTTTTATCTAGGCAAGCAGTGAGCGCTTGATTAATGATTCGTGCACATTTCATTGACAGCGCAAAACAGTTTAATGGAGCTTTTACAAAAGGATAATGTGGCAACGCTAATAATGATGAAAAACTTCAACAACTTGCGTGGTCATACTATGAGGATGTGAGAGCGAAGTTTTCGGAAGCTGAAATCAGTTTTCAGCAAACACTTGCGCGATGAAAAGTGGCATTTCGGAAATATTGGTGTCTTGTCTGAGATGAAATTGATACTAAAAAAGTCCGCAAATATTTATTTAATCTCTTTCTGCTCTTCACTTTCAATACTCACTTTGCGTTGCTGTTTATACTCGGAAACAGTTTACGTCTAATTGGGTCTACATAGGAAGATTGTGTCATTTGCTTGGAAATAGAGCGCTGAAGCACTGCACGAAAATTCCACAGAGAAAATGTCTTACATGTTATCAAAAGTAACGACTAGAATACAAAGTGACATAATTTGAAAAACAATAATTTACTCTTCGGTTTGCTTTTATTAATCAGAACTGTGTACAAATTTACGACGAAATTTTGATGTTGAATAGTTTTGATATATCATGACATACTGTACACTCTCATACATTTCTAGAGCATGTAAAGCACTCGTTTGTAAAGAAAACACTAGTTTAGTGCCCAGTCATACTATCTTTGGCATGCAGAGAATTGTGATATGTTGTGCAAAGAATGCTATAAGACAAGTCTCTGAGTTTTGATATTTTGAATCGTACGTAATCCCCGAACGTCATCACAAAAACTGAAACTCGGAAAACAGTGGATTGTTGTCTAAAAATTATAGTGCATGCAAACCAGGCTGACTGACTTACCGTACGTCGAGTGTAAAAAGTTCATCGCCGGTTTTTTGAAAAGGAGTGGATCCCTTAGGAACTGACTGAACGAGGCTGTAAGGTGGAATTCCGTGTTTTGCACTGTGTAACAGAGGAAACCTTATGCAAGGCTCAAAATAAAGTGTCAGATTATTTCATTTGAGCGAGGTCGTAAATTAGTCGATGGCAATGCTTGTCACATTTGCCATTAATCTGAATTAACAGTGTAAGTCAAGAGTTGAGGCCCAAATTGAATTGAAAACAGACCTTCTTTCATCGTCTTAGAGGTAATCGTTCTTAAAATATCTACTTACACTTCACTCTGAACATTTTTAGCGCTGCAATATTTCTTACCTTAGATGGACGCTGATACGGCGTCTTCAACTTCAGTTGGTCTCGAGACGATTCTCTAGAGTCCTCTCAATTTCAAACCTTTCAATATAACTTTATTGTGATCAGATGCAGGTGATTATAGTCGTCCATCAAGAAACCACAGACTTAATCCGTTCAAGTACTTTCTATGAATACTTGCTACCACTTTCACTGCTTTCATACATAGACTTTGTCGAGATCTATGAATTGAATAAAGTTTACCTATACAAAGCGGAGTTTGGTACTGTTGCTTTGAAAAAGAATTCTGTGAAACCACGGGCTTTTGCAAAACTGACTAGTGTGCAGCTTATTTCTTGTTTGTTCAATATCATTCGGACTTCACTGCTCGAAGGTGCGCCTTCGAAAAGGGTAGGCTAAGAAAATCGTAAGAATTTGACCATTTTAAGTTCCAAAGAAGGGGAACCTTCAAAATTTTACCCATTATTGTACATTCCTTCCAACCTCATCACTCTCACAAGATATACGGCAAGAATTTGCCGTAAGAGTTGAAAATATGAGGCAGTTAGTCATATTTAAAAGATGACCGTTTTCCTATAAAGGAAATTTGATTGTAGGGACGAGCACGGCGTTCAACTTATTGGAGATAGCCACTAAAATCTCCTATGGCTCTTGCAAATTTTCGTGACGATATTGTGATCTGAATTCTCACTAGATCATCGCCATCGGAATTTCTACTAGGGTAAAGAATGAACTAACTGCCTCAAAAGCGAGGCTCAAGCCGAGTATTACAATCGCCATTCCTCCAATTATTCATTAGCTGCCGTACTGAACACTGAGAAGTGATAATTTACTCCCTTGGAGTGTCCTTCGGAAACCTCTTAGAAACAATTTTCGCTTCAAAAACGTCAAGATTTGAGGTATCGCATGCCCATTGAAAAGCCGTCCACAAACATCAGCAAGCAACTCAAGCGAGCGAGGAGATATCATTCTACTTTCGTTGTTATAAAGCAATAGAAAAGAAGTCCAAAGAATTCAAGCAATAGTGGAATCGCCGAGAAAACTCTGAAAGATCAATAGAGCTTAACGAATGAATTTTTTGTCCAGCGATAAACGTCTGAACAATCTGGCACCAGCATAGACAAGCACTTTTCCCATCGAGGTTAACAGAATAAAAAAGAGGCTGCTTGTGAAAGAGTTCAACCGACAGCAAGTGTGGAGCCGATTTGACGTATATAGTGCAAAACAGTCAAAGCGGCGCAAGATAACAACTTAAATTAGTGTTTTGAACATCAGCCAATGAAAAAGTCAACGAAAATGTTTTTTAGAGGAGGTAACTGCTACCACTTTGCTGCCTTTCGTTGTATTCATCCGGAATGGCTGTTTTGAGCAGAACAATATGACGATTTCACGATGAAGAAGTGAGAGATGGGTGAACGAGTTTTTTTTTTTTTGTTTTTGAAAGCATTGAATGGTCGAATAATGATTGTACAGTAACGTGACAATCCATTGTATTCATCTGGATTGCCTTTATTTAACAGAATAGTGCGGTAGCTTAATATTGAAAAATTCACTATTTTTTGTATTTGTAAGTACAGAGCGCTCAGTTGATGAAAACACATTCAATTGCATAACGCAATAATCTATTACTTTGGTATAATTTTCAATGGAAAAAGGTGGGACATAATTAAATTCATTCTGGGGACAGAATTGAATTTATTCTGAAGGAAGAATATGTTAATTCGTCGTATTTCTACAGTGACAGCAGGGCTTCTTCTAAATTTTCTTTGGATAATGAGATACCTGCAGATGTGTTCATTTTATTAATCGGAATCCATCAGTAGTACGATGTTGACTTCAACTCAGAAATGTTAGTGGTACGCTGCAATGAACAGTAAGACTTTATTTGCCGAAAAATAACCTAACCGAAGAGCTTTTCTGAGTGATCTGGGAAAATAATCGCTAAAACTGCTCGCCGCTACATGTCTTCTCCATCATTGTTTTAAAGTCTACTCCTCAAAGCATCAACTTATACCTAATCACTAAATGAACTGTTATCACATGGCTAATTGCTGCACATGGGTCTCAGATTGACGTATTCATAGAAATTATCAAATGCATTGTTGCAAACGTGATTTTTGATTGATTACTAATTCGGAATGACTATACTGCGCCGAATTTTAATCCTCCCATTGACTCGGCACAAATGATCCGATCGCATAGGTCTCAAACACCACATAAACTCGTATAAAAGCTAACGATTTGAGTTCAGTATCATTCGCAGTCGATGAACACCCACGTCGCTGTTCTTGTTCTAGCTGTTTTCATATTTGCTGAGGTATGTTTAGCAATGTTTCAACGCTATGACCTTGCCCTAGCACTAAACAAAAAGTCACAAATAATATAATTTCAGAATCTTGAGATTATCAATACAATGATCATTCGTAAGACTATTGAGTCATTTCGTGTACCTTTCCATTATTCCAAAAATAAACGTAGTATATAAATGAATTACTGGCACATGTGTCCTGGCCTATTCTCCCCGTTTGATTTATTGAAATGGGTTAGTTTAAACGTCATCCCTGTTGATTAACGAGCGTAATTGCACTCGTTCTGAAATGGTAGGTAGCTCAATAATAATATGGTGCTCCTCTATGCAATAGAGCTTTATCGCTACTACAGACAAACCGCCGAGATAGATGATCAGCGTTGCAGAAAGCATGCTAGGGCTTTGAAAAAAGGCGAAGAGGCACGACAACAGCATCATCATTAGTGGCTACTGCCGTCAACCCCGAGTGCAGACTGCTCGTGCGATATTGTATAGATATAGTTCACGAAGCATTAAGAATAGTGTGTCAATAATCTTAATGCCATGTATTTCGCAATACTTGAGTAATTGAAACTATAAGCCAGCCCATTTAATAGACCACATGACATGTTTGACTCAAAAATGATTATCTCGCATATTGAAATTTGAGCTGTGATCTTAAGAACACACTCGAAAAGATAGGTATGATATACCAATGATAACAGGCAAGAATAATCGAGTGTACAGCGTTGTGTGTTCGGTGATATTTTCACCGGACATAGAGTGTAAAATGTTCGCCGTCGCCTACTCTTAATATAGGGGACTGAGCACCCCGAGAGACGAAGGGTAACTGCCCGACTGACGAGACCGTCAAGATCGAAACACGTGTATCAGGCTCTATAAGTCAGTCCATTTAGCACACCACATGACATGCGTGGCTCAAAACTGATTATCTGGCATATTTCGCAATAATCTATGATATTCTCATGACACCGCTCACTAATCTCTATTGGCCCCTCGCTTCAACTGCATCTCTTCACAAACATATAACATTAGGTACTCACCACCATAAAACCTTTTTGATAGAAGCAGATGACTTCGCAGTGGGTTACAATTGCGTAACTGGCTCAGAATTATCTCCTCTCACAAAGATGATGCAAATTTTTTTTTGCTGTAATCAACGAATTACCCGCACATCTCTCGACAATGTATAGCTTTTTTCACCTTCAACTCGGGTAACTATTGAAAAGTGCCTACCTTACTCTTTTCCTCTGTGAACTTTTGACCTCTGCAAATTTCTTGAATTACATAGTGATGGTCCGAAACCCGTTAGAAGTCTATTTGCTCTGCCATAATGAATCACCTTTGTATATCTATGTTTTCGCACCCCATTCATATTCCATGTTTCAAGCCAAAGTTTTCATTACAATTCAAAAAAGTAGGCTTCTGCAGCTCTACCGATTTCTTGCAACTGCATAGAAGATCGTGAACGATCCGCGATCATGACACTAGCGACGCCGCCAATCAAAACATGCAGTAAGAACATTCCATTATGATATCATATAAATTACTGATTACAAGATACAGCCTTAATAGCCTTTGCATGTATTGCTTGGTTGCGCACGATTAAAAATAGATTTAATGTAATAGCATTATTCCAAAGGGAGGTAATGATGTTGGCTCTGTAAATATGATCGCTCGGAATCAACATAAGCATAAGCATAATGAGCATAGATGTTCTCGATGAAAATGCTCCCAGCACGCTCAACTATGTTCATCGGCTGTTCAATTCTCCTATATCTCATCCTGAGTCGGAATCGCTTTTCCATCATCATCGTCTTACATTGTAGGTCCTCATTTTGTATTGAGCAACAAAGTCATATGAGAGTTATCCTAGACGACAATGCGAGACAATTTCCGGCGACCACTCTGTAATAATACAGTTTTATCGCATATTTTATGGAGGAAAGGAGTTTCCGCTAAAAGACTTAAAGACTCCATCACAAGTCCGTCACAACATTTTTGTCCATCACCATCTGTTTTCAAATCTAGTATCGTAAACTGTAAACTCGTCGTATCTCGCTAGGTGATTGTTCGACATGAGCCCTCATCTCAAGGTAATATATACAACGGCATCGCTTACGATAACTGTTACAGTTACGAGACAGAAATCAACCCTGCTCTCACAATTTTACATAAGTAGATTAATAGATGGGTTCCCAGAGCATACTTCAATCAAGCGACTTATTCAGTCTGCTTGATTCATTAATCTCATACTGTTTCTTTTTTGAGAGGAGCAAAAATTTCTTATTAACCATATAATGAAAAACTGTCGCTAATTTTTTTGCACATTAAATTGATTGCAAAAATTTCTCTTAGAACGCCTTTAACCGCAAAGTACCTGCACACATCTTGACACTAGTGACGAAAATCTATTAATAATGCTATATTTACTTTATCGTAGAAATTTTATAGTAAGGTGTAATAGACAGAAATCTTATGTACACCGTTACAGATACACAATTGTTGAGTTCCTTAGGGTTTTCATCATGGAAATAGCAGCCAATTTTGCGAACAGATGTTGTTACGGCTCGTTTCGTTGTTCATCAAAATGAGCCTCCGACGCATCAAGAAACGAATATGACCATTAGCTCAAGTTATCGTTGGCTAGGAGCACATGCGGCGCAGCGATTAGAAGTGGTCTGCGTGTCACACAAAGGCAATGGTCTGATCTCGCACTCATGGCTCACCAACCCATGCATCCTTCCGGGGTCGGTAAATTGATGCTCGACTGGTCTCAGATGGGTCTGGGTGGATAAGCAGCACTGATTCGGTTTAGCAGGAGGCTTCCGCGATTCATGTAAAAGCTAGATGTGAATTCAGTCACCTCAAATAAAGGTAAAAATTTGGGCATCCCTCAGGGATTGGTTGACGCAAAGAGCTTTATCCTTTTCCGTTTTATCGTTGGCTATTTTTGCTCACGTTCCTAATTTGAGTCATCAAAAAACGATCTCTGCTAGAATTTTATTACAAGACTAATCTATAGTCCGAAATTGACACCGCTTCAAATATATAGTGCTTTCAGCATTTCAAGGCAGATAATCGTACACAGAATTGTTAAGGTGGAATACATATCAATGGCGATGAACACTTGTGTTGCTGTTCTCTTCTCGCTGCTGTATATTTATTGATGTTAGTACCACAAATAATCATTCTTACTCAATAGCAAGGAATTTCAACACATTGTTTCGGAATTCAAACTTATTAAGAACAATTCACAGGGTCCGGAGACGGATAATCCCTCTGGCTTTGATTGTTATGATGGTGTTAGCAACTATTCTGCTTAATTATTGAATGCACATAACGTCACTTTCCCATATCTCATTAATTCAATATCCTTTCAATTACTTCGAATGAATATGCATAGCATGGCAAAAAAACGATTCCACTACACTCAGAATGCGCATTATATGATATTGCGGTCTTTTCGTCGAATCAGCGGTGAGCAGTTTACTGTGCGTGTGATTTTGGATAGATTAGTTAAGGCAGAGCCGACCTATGAAGTACACAATCTTCACTAAAGCTTGATTAATTGTTTAAAAAGCTTAAAAAGTGAAGAAGTTGGTAAAGCAGGCAGTGCTGACAAGTGTCATTGGAACTGAGACCACATTAGTTGTCCTCATTTCCAAAACTGACTCTAGATCCATCGCATAATATTTTGTAACGATTTATAGTATTTTCACGGCGAGATTCACTATTCACTAACATGACTATCAGCTCCGCCCTGCGAACGCCATTAATCGCAAGAGATGCAATAGTAGCTACTTGCTAGAACAACATCCTCTACATGACAGAAGCAAGCGATATTGTGGTCCGCTACAACTACTTAGTCTAAGCAGAACTCAACCTTGTATGTAGGACATCTAAAGGAGTAGCAACGGCAGATCATATCTTTCACTAGAATCACCTTGCGACCTGATGAATTACGGCAGGTTACCTTTAAGAAAACACCGAACTTTTTCTGTTTTTCTCTGAATATGTCAAATGCTCCTTGTCTGTAACGAGCAGTTTTCCATCTGAGCAAACTAGTCATCTCTTTAAACTCTCGACGTATTTAGTAAGGATCTTAGGCTTTCAGAAGGCTTGAAGTTTGATTTATTATCACTGGATACTCCTATTCGTACTTTGATAAATTGAACAGAATAAACCACGTTTTTCATGTAGTGAAAAACTTTCTATTTCTACAGAATTTCTGTAAATTGTGCAAGAAGGTCGTGTGACAGAGACGATCCGCGATTATGACATTATCTATTTCTTCAATCAAAACATACAGCATGAACATTTCAATGTATTATCTTACTATTTGCCAATCATGACAGCAACCTATTAGCATTTATGTGTATTGTGTGGTTGCTTATGAATCAGAATCACTGTAGCGAAATAACAATGAGCAGAGGCAGCTCTTGGGTGTGCTTTTGTATCTAAACCCAGTCAGGATCATCACCTGCAAACTTCAAAACCCTTCTGCTACAACCTTATCTATCAAGCTGCTCATTTCTTCTCTATCTCATTCAATGTTGTAAGTGTTTCGTAAACTTTGTTCTTCATTGCCGCTCATCCTCTTTAGAGTTCTTCAATGTCGCTTATCCTCTTTATCTCGTTTTACAGTGCATATGTGTTAAGTCTATATGAGTCGTTTTTTTTTACATTGAATGACAATGAGGTATTGAAAACATCTTTGATTATGGCAGGATTATTTACGGCAGAAACACGATGCATGAAACATAAAGAGAAATACTTGAAACACTTTGGCTTTGTCACCATTCGTAACAGCACTAACTTTACAGTGAGTATAAGAGTTGTTGAATCACTATCGTTCAAGAATAATTTGGGCGGAGTTTAACAGTGATCCGTAATGCTGTCTTCTAGGAAGCACGTCATTGAGCAAGATGCTAGAGTGATTCTCTCGTCCAACACTCTTTTGCAATAAATCGAAGAGATCTCATGGAACGCCTTGGCTTGGTCACCTCTGAGATTGTATGAGAGACTGTCTAGACCAGCATTCTATACATCCATGAAGATAAATCCTCAGGCTGCAGATGAAGCACAATGTCAAGTATTCGGAGGCTTTCTAGAGGATGGAAACGAAAGACGAATTATATGCAAAACTTGCTACCCGCACTTTCGATCATACTGATGGATGGCATGAACAAAAAAAAATTAGTTAGGAATGATAGCAATAAATTCTCCTATATCGCTTTCAGACGCAAAGATATGTGAAGATGTATCCATAGTAAGAAAAATATGTTCATCGTTCAACACTTGGCTCACCGTAGGTATTCTAGTGGCAAGCTGTAATGAAAAGTAAGACCCATCTACTTGTCATTGTTAATAAAAAGGAGCTTTCAGTATAACAGCTAATGCTTAATCACTAACTCAAATGTCCTATAGCTGCTTCATGCTCATAGTTCTCATGCTGAAATGATTGCAAAATCAGCACCTATTTTATGAAATTTCAATGTGCAAATGATCAATATTGAAATGGACTTTTGCACAAAATGCGTGATTCTTTTATGTGGTGAAAGTGAACGACATTTGTGCATTACCATTGAAACAAGGAGCACCCACTTCATTGTTGTGACCGTATGCTTTTTCAGTATTTCAAAAACTCATTAATCCTTAAAAAAGCCTAACAAGGACATTGCATTGTTTCAGAGGTTTGTGTTTGGCAACTTAGTGGGCTCAGGTGAACTAGACATAGCTGAAAGTGATCCCGATAGCGATGACATCTACACTGACTCTCCAGGTAATTATTTCTTCTTGCACATTCCATTCCACATTTTACTTTATAAGCACAACTCTCAATACTTTTTTCCAGATGATTGTGGTGATAAAGCCAACATGGACGGACAGATAAGGTTTCAAGCCTTGCTTCAACACAACCTTAAAAGGCTTGTTTCACATTCCATAATCATGTTTTGGCAGAATGATTACAATTGTACTCTAGTAATTTTATGAAAAGTTTCCTCTTAAGAACTGCACTTGTGCTAGGATATGTGAAAAATGGTAAGGAGAGTGCAGCTCAAAATTTTCCTCAAGCCAGTGACATGAGTAATTTGGTGAGGAAAAATTGTTCTAATAAAAATATTTTCATTGGTTGCCAATAAGACCTCTTTTTCACCTTGGTTTTTATAGAAATACGACTGTGACTTAGAGTACTCTGCTTTCGATACTGCTCTGATGTGTAAGAGTCCAAAGAAATATAGCTTTTCCGATGTCGGCAGCAATTTTGCCACGCACCCATTAACCAGACCCGCTTCTTTACATAATCCGGCAACTAAGCAAGAAATTATGAAGTGGTTTGAGGACATAGACGAAGTGAGTGGAAGTAAATGTTCTTTTTGTTATTTATAAGTCAAAAGTATAGCTGTTGAAAAAACAAAATTGCAAATTAGTAGAACGTGCATATCTGGGTGTCTTTCTTTATTTCTTTTTGATGATTTTCTCCGTCTAACTTTCTTCAAAGATATGGAAAAAATGTACAATCATTGTTACAGCACAATGTAGATGACCATAAAGGTTTCACTTTTGCTGGTTTAGATAATTGAGAAATGGTGGAGCACAGCAACAAAGTCCGATCGTCTTGTTGATTATAAACCACAGGAAGGGAACGAACCAATGATCCCGTTTCTCCAAGTTAGTGTTGTGCAGCTTCAATAGTGTTTACGTGATAAATAGAAGGTACTATTTGGACAGAGAGGACAAATGAAAAGCCAATCTTATTCGCTAGAGACGAACCTTATCATAGGAGTGTTGGTAATCATTCAAAAACTGAAATTTGAGGTTACAGCTTCACGCTGCCGGTTTTCAGAAGAACCACTTTTTAACCTTGCTACAGAAAAAGATTTCTTGCGTTGCAGACGCGTATGTTTCTGGCCAAACAGAGCTCATTCTGTAGACTATTAATAATCAGTCGGTGGCGTCGTCGTTTTAATTTCAACACTGGGCTTATATCCCAAAAACCGTTTCACCGCAACGCATTAGGCAAAAGAAGTTGATTTTGCATGTGCGAGCAAAGGGGTCTTGGCCAATTCACCTGCCTGTGCGTGAGGTGGTCACGTAAACTGCTGACGTGATACTTCACTACGCGTTCATATGCCCGAAACATCGATGATCATCGCGTTATCGAACGTGGTCACTTCGTGGCGCAGGCGCATGAATTAGCAAAAAAAAAACACTCTCTCACCCATGCGAAATCAATTTATATTACCTGCTGCATGGGAAAAAATCGGTCTTTTTCGATTATAAGCACAAAGTTAAAATCCAAAACGATCACGCTACCGAATTATTACTTGTAGTACATAAAAAGAGCTTCGCCCGGCAAGAAATATGCGCGTCTGAAGAAAAAAATCTCCTTCTGGAGCAGCGTCAAGAAAGGCTTTTTCGAAAACCAGCTGCATGGGGCTGTAGTATGATCTCTCAGCTATCAAATTACCAACACTTCATGAAGCCCTCCCATGAAAAGTGCCTCTTTAGCGAATGAGATAGGTATTTCATTTGTACCCTTTATAACGACAAAGAGCCCTTTGGAATTTTTACGATGTGTATCGAGATAACGTAAGATGAATATATCTGATCGAGATAACGTAAGATGAATATATCAGTATGTCCATTTTTCGATAGGTTAACAGCGTTCCACAGCAACTCATGCTATTCCTTAAAGAATATATATCTTACACAAATTAGAAGTAACAACATTAATGGATAGTTATGAGAAAGGTTTTTAGATGGCAAATGCGAATACAACAAAAGTCGGTTGTGCATATAACGTGTGCGACAATTCTGATCCTCCTACTTCATCACCTTACGTGTTATTTGTTTGTCAATATGGCGACGAGTATGTCACTTAACAACATGAATTTTTTTGTACGACGTGATCTCTATCTATATTTAG
The DNA here is from genome assembly GCA_019055375.1 of Parelaphostrongylus tenuis. Classification (NCBI taxonomy): domain Eukaryota; kingdom Metazoa; phylum Nematoda; class Chromadorea; order Rhabditida; family Metastrongylidae; genus Parelaphostrongylus; species Parelaphostrongylus tenuis. The sequence continues at coordinate 229,125 of JAHQIW010002051.1, forward strand.
GCGCATTAAAATCGGCTCTCCAATCTACAAGGAAGGGAGCAAATGTAGCGAATGTACTGGCAAATGTGTCGACTATGGCACTCTCTGCGTTAGAAATATCTGAATTCAACAACTGATAAATAATTATTGATTCATGCCTTTTATCATCTGATACTTGAACAATTCGATTATTTTAATATTACAAACACACCACGAAATAAAAACTGTCTTTGAAATTTTCAGAATACATCAATTTGAACACTCTATGGAGTAATTCAATTGAACTCACAGATTTGTAAAGAAGGAACAGTTTTTTGCCAAATATCAAAACACTGATAAACTGCAATTTTTTTTAACATTGATGATCATTATTTTCAATGCTCTCTTTCAAAATAATCTAATCATGAGAGGCAAGAGTGCGTTTCAAATCGAAAATATCGAGCTGTCAGCAAACAATCTTGAGTGATAGCTAAGCTACGACAACGTTGGTGTAGTGGTAACACGCGGGACTCCCGTCTGGGATCGAATTCTTTTCAAATCGCTCAACAATCTTAGATATATAAATACAATACATCATAGTATCGCTAAAATCATGACAAAAAATCTTAAACATAATACGTTTTATGGGATTACTCAAGTAATTTATGAAATGATTTCTTTTTTTTTGGTTTCAAATTAGACAAAGCTAAGGACATTAACTTTTCACTTCCGTTTACTTGATTTCTTTCCATTTTTTGATCCATCGCGCACTTTTTCTCACTGTGTGGATTTCAATACTTCTAGCATTCAGTTCGTTATCATCATCTTCTCAAACGTCGTAGAATACTGGTTGAGTACGTCTCCTTGCAATGTTGAGCATAGCTTGGCTGTGACGTTCCATATGGTGCTCCTTATTGAATGTTTGAGAGTGTTGGGAGATGGGATTCGGCCCACACGCGCCGCGGCCACATCACATCCCCGCCATCGCGCCTCTCCCACCATGGTCAGTGACTTAGGCAAGAAATACCTGTGCTTCTCAGACCAATAAACAATAAAGTTAAGATATTGAGTCATTTATAAGTTCTGGTATAACACCTATACAGTAATAGACAAGTAAACGTATGATTCATCCTACCAACCGTAGTCGCCCCTTGCAGTCGCTGAAATGTCGCGGGATTTGATCACTCGATACGCTATGATACAAAAGATTTGATGTTGATTTGTTTCATTAGTAGGTGTATATCTCTTTGTAGGGGATCGGCTGGACCGAAAAACACCGTACTACTGATGAGCGTGGAAAGACGAAACGATTCTGTCTAGTTATAAAAGTCTCGAAACATATTAACATGTGTGAAAAGTTTCCATAAATAAATCTTACAATTTCGGTAAGAAATGGCAACTTTTGGCTTTTTTTGATAACTAGTAAATTTTGGTTTTCATTGAGCTTCTAGTGATCTCGTTTAGAGCTTTCTTCTGATTTTTCGAAAGAAAATCGAATGACTTTTCCCTATCGTCTGACATGCGATCGCGTGCAACACGGTGGTTGCTTAGCAACTCCATTCAAAGTTTACGCCACTGGCTTGAACACGTTTCTGCTATGACTCAGGCAACAATCAACAACGCGCTGTAGCGTAGGAAGAGTGCTATGCAAAGCGAGTGTCGGTGGTGCAACAGTTAGCATACGCTTCCGGAAAGAGTAAGATGTGGGTTTGAACCCCGGCTGACGCAAATGTTTTTGCACAGCACTCTACATTATTAAGAAAAAGAAATAATCAGGCACTTTTTATAGTTACCCGAGCTGAAGGTATAAAAGCTATGCATTGCCGAGAAATGTGCGAGCAATCCATCAAAAACAACACAAAAATCACATCAGCTCTGTGAGACAAGATAATTCTGTGCCGATTACGCAGTTGCAGCCTCCTGCAATATCATTCGCTTCCATCAAAGAGGTTTTATAGCGGTGAATAGTTACCGTTATATGTTTGTGAAGATTGTATTACTAATGCACTGATATATATATTTTCAGGTTGTCTTTATTCTCTATAATAAATTACTCTCCAATCGCGAGTCTTATCGTCACAGGTCGACAGCGGCAATAAAATCAATTAATCAATCAAACAAAGTCCACCAACTCAATGATTACACGAAGAAGGACAACGGCAAGCTCAAGCCGTTGCTTCTCTTTTATCTTGCCATGAATGCGGATAAATCAGTCAGCACTACGTCGAGTTTGATAGAATTCAGGAGATCAGAACGTCCTAACTGCTTCCAACAGTGGCTCAAAGGCATAAGATACTATAAAACTTTCCGTACACTTTATATGCCCGAAAATCGATTGATCATGTAGCGGCTGACGTTGCTGTCTCACTTAGCGGCTCGTGAATTTCCCAAGCCCACTTGTTCGCGCATGTGAATCGATCCTATTTCCTCCGCCGCGTTTCAAAAAAAAAAAGGTCCTTTCAGGTTATAAGAAAAGCGTTGAAATCGGCAAAAAAATGCGCTATCAAATGATTACTAACAGTCTAGAATAGAGTTCTGTCTGATGAAAAATATGCGCGTATGAAACATAATTTTATTTTGAGGCTCGCAGTATTATAAAGGTTTCTGGAAGGCGCCTCCTTATAACCGAAGATGACCTCAAGCAGATTTATAGGAACAAATACTCATAGAGCGGTGAAAGTCCGTTCTATAATTTTTTGAACACTTTCAGGACCACCAGTTGTAATCACCACGCGCAGTGCAATTCGCAGCCCCGGTGTGCGATTTTTGGTAAATGATTAGGATTTTTTCATTGTGATTAAAAATGCGGAGTTTGTTTTAATATTCCCACAGATTAAGATATTCTATATACATTTGCATGCCTTTGATGCAAATATAACAACTATGCTTTAGAAAACCCTCTTTTACTTCACAATCACAGGCATTCTGTCAATAGCAATAAGTTGTACAAAGAAATTAATGATATAAATCTACCAACTCTATTTATTTTGTTACAAACAATACTTAAGAGGTATAATAGCGGCTGTAAATTGGAAGATAATGAATAGTATGACAAAAAAAAACTTGTTACACATTGCGTACCATGCCAGGTCATCAATACTTCTTGCCATAAGTTGTTATAACAGGGATTCGCACATTTCTAATGATTTGTAGTTTTTTCACACAAAGTAGATGAAAACTTAGGGATTACAGCAGAGTTTGTGCAAGAAGAGTTAATCTCATTTAAGAAAACTAGTCAGTAAAGCAGGCTTCTCTTTTATCATTGTTTCAGAAAATCCAACTTTTATTTATAGTCTAGGTGTAGAGATCTACTCGTTTCTGACAATCAAAGCTTGAGACTTCGACAGTGCGTTGCATTGGCTGCTGGTATTAAGTTCACAAATTATGATGATTTCACATTAGTCACAAAATACACTAACCATTGCATATTTTAGACAATGTCATTATATGAAGAAGAAAGAATGGAAAGAAGAAAGAAAGAAAGAAGGTAGAAGAAGTGGAAGAAGAGAAAACATTCGTAGTTTTGTGTATGCAAAAGAGTGTTGTGAAGTTGCCACAGCTGAAGAATTATTGAAGCTGTCATCCGTCTATTAGGAACCCCTTCTTTGAAATATATCATAAAATTAATCATCATCCATATTGAAATCTGAGCTGTGGTTTCAAGAAAACACTCTAAGCAAAAGATATGATATATTGAATATATTAGCCAAGAGCAATCTAGTGTACAACACTCTGTGTTCGGTGATAATTTCACTGGACTTAGAGTGTAAAACGTTCGTCGTAGCTAACTTTTAGTTTTGGGACTGGAGCACCCACACAGAATTGGTAAAAAGACGAAAGTGTAACTGCGCGAGTGACGAGATCGCAAGATCGAAACACGTGTATCGGGCTCAATAAGTCAGCCCTTTTTAACAGACCACTAACATGTGTGGCTCAAAATAATTATCAGGCAGACGGGAATACTTGAATTAATGTTATTTGAAATTTTCGATTGCTTGAAAAATAAATCTTTGAAATTTTGGATCAATTTCGGAAACTTAGTTGAAGACCTAGTATTTCGAAAAGGAAGGGCGGATCGAAAAAGGAGGCAAATTGACGCGAATTGGGCAACGGTATGGCATTCGTCAAATAGCTGAAATAGTTCAAATTCAGGGCAGCAAAGTCTTTTCGGGACCACGCACAATATCTTTGATGTCTACAAATTTTTGTTGAAAACGTACAAGGCTTTTTTATAGAGCCGACTTCCTATGACACTAGGCTTTGATCAAATAATTTGAACCACTCTCTTGATGAGCAGTTGTTATTAACAAGATTTATTCTATACAGTAGTGACTGACGTTTCAGTGGTTTCGCTTTCCTCAAAGTATTTATTGGTAAAATTGCAGTCAACTTTGTCAAACACTTTCGCATAACGTCAACAGAAGAAACGTGACACACCTTTGCCCTAACAAAATAACTTCTTTTGTACACAAACTTTTTTTTAAGCAAAAAATCGAAAATGTTTAGATAACAAGCCGTTTACTATGCCATCAAAAAGACTCGTGCACTGAAGTTTCTTCTGTTTTCTTCTGTTGAGATTGTAAAATAGTTTGGTAAGTAGATGGGCTCTAATTCAACCTTTCCACGCGTTATAAAAGACAAAATAGTTGTAAGGTCACCCACTGTTCTATGGAACAAGTTTTTTGGCGCGTTGGCATTGTGATATCGTAAAAACCACTTACTAATTTTTCTGGTTCTAGTTTCTTGCTAAATTTAAATTTTAGTGCTGGCAGATGATTAGCCTTCAAGAAGTTCTAATATACAGATATTTGTGGTGCACACTAAGTCAGAAGACGTAAGAGAAAGCCAGGATGCCAATCACCAAAGGCGACGATCACAGCGACTTCTAAGAAGTTGACGTATGAAGCATAAGAAACACTTCATATTCTCATGCCATTCTCAGGATGACGTAGAGGTGCTCTTCGCTCATGAAAAGTTAAAATGCGCGCAGTCAGACAACTTGTCGAAAAAAATTGGTATAAGACTTTGCGTTTTGTAGTTTTCCACTAGCTTGGTAATGCCTTCCTTGAAAACATCCGGTACTAAACACTGCTCTTTCGGAGGCAGCTCTTCTAAGTAAAAAAGGTGGTGGAGAGCGATTTATTTTACTATGAGGTTGCAATTTGAAAACTAAAATGAACATGTTTGAAAAAATTTCTTGTATGCAAACAATAATTTTGAAGGCAGTGAGTTCATCTGTTCTTTGTGAAGTTCAATGTTGCATATTATTATTGCTGACTGAATTGCTGAGCTTCACTATAGATTTACGTTTGATTCCAGACCGTAGACGGTTGGCTGTTGACAGATGACGCGTTCTAACGCAAAAAGAGTGCTGTGCAAAACGAGCGTCGGTGGTCCAACAGTTAGCATACGCTCCCGTAAAGAGTGAGATCTAGGTTCGTATTCCGTCTGGCGCAAATGTTTTTGTACAACACTCCACATTATTGCGATTCACGTTGTTTCAGCTAAAAAGCATTTATGACGTTTAGCACAAAAGTATTCAATAAGAACTGTTGATTCATGAGAATTACAGACTGACCTCTCATTTATATTTAAGTGTAGTGCAATGCAGTATCAAGCTTAGGTGTGTTAATCTGTTATTATAAAAATGATTCTTACTAAGAAAACAACAACAACACACAACACATCTCAGTCTTCTATACGACTGACTTACGGCAATTCACATTCGCCTTCTAATCAGCGAGAGAAATCTTTTTAGTCTTAGTAGATCCATCCTCATTACTAATTGCAGAGCATAATATTGTCATATCGACGCTTCGATACTTGTTAGTCAATCTTTGTACCGCTTACTACTTGGACGATTCATTGTGAAGCATTAACATGCTAAAAGTTCCTCACCATTTGTCTAGAAAGTTAGAAAATTTTGCAAACAACAGCAAATTTTTTCACTAGTGCTATGACGCATGAAAGATACATGGGGACATTTTTTAGCTTATGTTAACTGCCTACAATAACTTGCTACATGCCACTTGCAAGTTCATTTCTTACGTAACTGTGTGTATTTGTAATCATTGTCCTGCACTTGATTTTGCACATAGCGGTTTTTTATGTTATCCGGGGACAAATGAAAAAACGATCTCTTTCGCTGAACAAGAATTTCGACACAAAAGTATTAGTAATCATTCGAAAACTCAAATCTTTGGCTACTGCGCTGCGTGTTTTGTTTTTCAAAGGACTCTTACAACCTTACAGCATCCAAAAATGAATTATGTTTTACTTCGGCTACGCGCTTTTGCTACTACTCTGCTAGAAGGACAAAAGTCATGTGAATGTGTTGAGGAAATCTCATAATGTAAAAGTCATGCGTATTATCTGAAGTTTCATTCAGAGTGGAGAATAAATCCTAGATTAAATAAGAAGAATTTCACTTCACATGCGTGCCGCTTTAGCTCCACCGATCGACTGATCGCGAGAAGCCGTATCAAGCCACGTCCAGCACGTACTCAATGCGGTTGTGTTTCGTTGTCCGGGAACAAATGAATACTCAAGCCCATTCAGTGGAAATGAAGTTTTCACAAGAGTGTTAGTGGTCACTCGATGGCTTGAATTTCTATTGCACTCCGTAACTGGTTTTTCGAAACACCTTTATGATCGTTGTGAAATTCGAATAAAATTATATTTTACATCGGCCCACGCGATTCAGCTATTCAATCCCGAGACCGATTATCTATTAACCTCGGCATAGTTTGAATAAATAAATATTTTCTTCTGTTTAGCCGTTCCGAGGTGTTACTGATATTATTTATTGAATATTAGCGAAGCACACACAATACAGTTAATAATGCAGCTTGAATACACAATATTCGAGGTGGCTAACGTTTCGGTGGGCCCCCTTCGTCAGAGCTTGGAAATATCACACTGATCCACAATCCACTGAGCCAAAACCTCCATAACCCTAGCAGAAAACGTTAGAAATGAGTTTTGGATCGCATAGTAAATGGTTCATTTTAAAACACTCACCGTTTTAATGTTTGGATCTATCAATTATTAATTGAAGACCAGCCGCTTAAGGTCAGTGCATCAGTGGGCTGTGCCTAACTCGGGCCGGAAAAATCAGCCTGTGGTATGGTTCGAGGTCACGCGTGATTACGAGGCACTCCCCTTTTCGGTTCATTTTCGGACCTTTGCTATGTATACAAAAGGCTTCTAATGTTTTACGCATAGATGTTCTTGATTCTTGGGCGTGGATCGTGAATTCGACGTCGAACATTACTCTTGCATGTTTTTGATCCCTATGCGTGCCTAGTGAAGTTTTTGGATCACAGACGCGTAACCCAACTAGGTGCCCTTTTACACGGAGGAATAGTGGCCTACCCGTTTCGCCAATGTACTCATCGCCGCATGCCTCACCAGAGATTAGATAAATTATACCCGATCTCATATAGTCGCCGTCTCTACCTTTCGGACAAATTTTGCAATCATTGGTTCCGCAGAGGCGGTCATACAGTCGGTTGCGGACTAATTGACGCTTTAGTGTTTTTGGAGGTATTTCAATTATTGCTACCGAATCATCTAGACCTACTCTTTTTAGGCAGCGTTCAACGTTAGATATAAAAGGCAGGAGCAAAGTAACCTTATTTTCGCCAGACTTGTCGTTTGAGAGCATAGAATTTCCTCTAAATCTAACCTGAAAAGCTCCAACCGTATCGTAGCCATTAGAGTTGGCTATTTTTCGCGCCAAGCTTAAGGATTCCACTTTGTGTTCTTTTCCTGTGCCCACATTTGACGCTATTCGCAACATATTTTTAAGAAGTGCGCGTTTTATGTGTAAACGATGGGCCGATAGATAATGAACCCAGATGTTTTTGTTGCTTGGTTTACGGTACCATTTTGTATTGTGGGAGTTTTTCGACTGGTTGACTTGAACGTTCAAAAAAGGGAGCCAATTTGCTTCCGGTTTCTCTCGGGTGAACTTTATGTACTCTGACTGACTGATCAGCAAAACAGAACACTTGTCCATCTCCTCTTAGGTTGAGCAAACGACAAAGCAGTCATCTATGTATCTACAGTAGAGTAACGGCCGGAGATCGATTATGGGGCTCTCAACTTTAGACATAAAGGATATAGCAAGTGTTGGCGTTAGTCGTTGTCCCATTGCCAGCCCTCTGATTTGAGCAAAATAGTTCCCGGACCATCTAAAGACTGAACTAGGCACTCTTTTAAGAGGATAAGAGGATAGTCCAATGATCCCATTCCTTCGAGTCAGTTGTGGTATTACTTTTATAGAAAAACGATAGCTTTTCAAGTCTTTTAGATGGCAAATGCTGGAACGTTAAAACTAGGATGCGCATATAGTCGTTGCACTTCTAATCCCAACTCACCTTTCGTGTCATTAGTTTGTCAATATGGAGAGAAGTACGTCACTTGATGACTTACAGTTCTAATTCAGAATATAGTTTTTATCTAATTCAGGCATGTCAGCATGCAAACTCCACTCTACAATCAAGGTAAGCCATGCGAGGCATGCGAAGGCAAATGTTACGATCTATTCAAGTTGTGCATTAAAGATGATTGATTGTAACGCAAATAAAGAACTCTTCGAACCTCTTCGTATCTTTTCACGACGCGCACATGGACGACTCACTAGTTTCGAATATCAATGAAAACACATCTTAAAATCACAACAAGCCTTCGCAGTCTCTAGAATAGTTCAGTTTATCTCATTTCGTTTACAAAAACCATAAAAAAGACGTAAAAAAGACGTAGGAAACCTAAGAAAAAATAAATTTTACAATTTTTGACGTACGCATGAAATGTTGTCTTCAAAACAAAAAAGATGCTGCTCTCAGAGTTTTCGTTGATAATTATGTGCTTGAGGGTTGAGATTACGCACTGAAGATGCCGACATCTCATTTATATGGAATGAAGTTCTGTATTGACCTTGTGCAGCATTTGTTTGTTACCAGCTGGACTCTCGCAGTAGTAACGCAGTAAATTTCCAAAATCATGTTTCTAACTAACTCATTGATAGTGGTAGAATCAGCAGATGTTCTATGGAGCGATAACATAAGTAGTAATGATATTGCTGCCATGTAATCACAATTTTATTCAATTTCGTCATGTTATCAAGGATGTTAGCAATGGTCGAAGGTAAAGGATAAACTTATTTGATGCAACGAAGTGATAAAATAGGTTTGCAGTGGTATTATAAAGAAAGAATAATTTCTCGCGCCACATTGCACGTCTATGTATTTTTCGATGTGAAAGCCGCGCATTCTTGACGTGTAACGAAACGCCACGTACACATGTTAGCATTCGAAATCGCCATCAAAATTATGTAGCTTGTCAAGTTGTTGATACAGTCGCTAACGACGTTACCTTTGCGCTCTAAACAGGAGACTGTTACTTGAGCTTTTGCCTAATATACAAGCATATCAGCGACCAGATGAAAGCGTTCGAACTAATGAAATATGCACTTAGTTCCACTGCGCACTGTGGTATTAAAGATAGGAAAATTCCAATTATCCTAAGTTCTCCCATACAGAACTTCGTTTGCGAAAATGCGTTTGAGGTAACTAACCGCTGCATAATAACCATTCTTGACGTTTATTTACTTTACACTCATGTTTCAATCGTCCTACTTGTAACATTTATTTGATATTCAACAGTTCATACAATCATTAATTATCACAATATTCTGTCATATACAAACAACATTGGGCAACAAATTATCCTTCATAACTTTTTTCGTTTCGAGTGTTTCTCTAGACCATGCTCAAATTTCGATGTGTCTAACAGTTATTATTGAGCCATGCATAAGGTCTGTTATGGGCAATTATACATAATATATACATAAGTTTCCTCCTTGTACAGCCTCGTAGCCTTCACCTTAGCCAATCCTCTCGAGGGAACTCAATCACTTACATAGAGAAGGCGCAGGCATATTGAACATTGTCCTTCAATAGTTCAGTTACAAGTGCCATTTGAGCTTTGAAATCGATGTTCCTTACTCAGTTATTGTTGGTGCTCAAGATGCTCATGAAAAATGTATGCGTAGTCAAATTGATGAAAGGTCGCGTTGTGTAATGTGCTAGATCAATCAAGGGTCACTGTGTTAGGAGGCATGTCTCTTCCCGATAATGCGCGCTCCCTCTTAGAAATGGGCCCAAGTTTCTCACCAGCGCAACCCATCTCTAAGGAAACCTTGTGCACTATCGCATGCAATTTGCAAGAACTCCAAGATCGACTCCGCTATAAAGCCAGACTAGAATCAAATAACGAGCAGGAACAGCAGAACGTAGGAGCAATACCAATACCACCTTTTCCTCGAGCGTTCTTTAGGCAGCAAGATCCAAATAACAAGGTAGATGTCAATTTTCGCATATTCTCAAACGAAACTCTTAGAATCCTTAACCACTATCGCGGGAAAATGTTTAGTTCCAACTTAACATCGGCGCAGAAAAGCGGTATGCGACAAATACGGGAACTAATAAATTCCAAAGCAATTAGACTATCAGTTAGTGACAAGGGAGGAGAGTTTGTAGTAATTCCCAATCAGTTGGATATTGCGATAACAAAAAACCATCTTGAAGACGCCACACTTTATCGCCCATCATCTGGTAAGGAATTCCAAAAACAGTATCGAAAATTGAACCAACAATGGGTAAAAATAGCAAGCTCGGCTGGTTTAAAGCCTTCCGATATCTCCGAACTAAAACTTAGTCCACCATCATGTCCCGTCTTCTACTTACTTATTAAAACTCATAAGTTGGTACGCACTGATGATCTTTTGTCTACAAATTCATCAAGTTTCAAAGTTAGACCCATCATCAGCTGCGTAGGCGGACCAAGGGACAGGATAACGTGGTTTTTAAACCTAATACTAGTCCAATTACTAAAGCACATTCCAGCCCATCTCACAAACACCCAAATGTTCCTAGACCATTTACGTAACGCGTCCCCCAACAACGCGTACATGATGGAATCTTTTGACGTAACCGTCCTTTGTACAAAAGTGTCGAATGAATCCGCAATGCAAGCCGTATAGGAGCTTTAAACAGAGCACGAAAGAAACACAAACATGTATGGCTTCTTCATCGGGCAGGTTATGGCTCTCAAGAGTGCCTAAACTGTTCAATATTTAAATGGTCTGGGAACTATTTTGCTCAAATCAGAGGGCTGGCAATGGGACAACGACTAACGCCAACACTTGCTATATCCTTTATGTCTAAAGTTGAGAGCCCCATAATCGATCTCCGGCCGTTACTCTACTGTAGATACATAGATGACTGCTTTGTCGTTTGCTCAACCTAAGAGGAGATGGACAAGTGTTCTGTTTTGCTGATCAGTCAGTCAGAGTACATAAAGTTCACCCGAGAGAAACCGGAAGCAAATTGGCTCCCTTTTTTGAACGTTCAAGTCAACCAGTCGAAAAACTCTCACAATATAAAATGGTACCGTAAACCAAGCAACAAAAACATCTGGGTTCATTATCTATCGGCCCATCGTTTACACATAAAACGCGCACTTCTTAAAAATATGTTGCGAATAGCGTCAAATGTGGGCACAGGAAAAGAACACAAAGTGGAATCCTTAAGCTTGGCGCGAAAAATAGCCAACTCTAATGGCTACGATACGGTTGGAGCTTTTCAGGTTAGATTTAGAGGAAATTCTATGCTCTCAAACGACAAGTCTGGCGAAAATAAGGTTACTCTGCTCCTGCCTTTTATATCTAACGTTGAACGCTGCCTAAAAAGAGTAGGTCTAGATGATTTGGTAGCAATAATTGAAATACCTCCAAAAACACTAAAGCGTCAATTAGTCCGCAACCGACTGTATGACCGCCTCTGCGGAACCAATGATTGCAAAATTTGTCCGAAAGGTAGAGACGGCGACTATATGAGATCGGGTATAATTTATCTAATCTCTGGTGAGGCATGCGGCGATGAGTACATTGGCGAAACGGGTAGGCCACTATTCCTCCGTGTAAAAGGGCACCTAGTTGGGTTACGCGTCTGTGATCCAAAAACTTCACTAGGCACGCATAGGGATCAAAAACATGCAAGAGTAATGTTCGACGTCGAATTCACGATCCACGCCCAAGAATCAAGAACATCTATGCGTAAAACATTAGAAGCCTTTTGTATACATAGCAAAGGTCCGAAAATGAACCGAAAAGGGGAGTGCCTCGTAATCACGCGTGACCTCGAACCATACCACAGGCTGATTTTTCCGGCCCGAGTTAGGCACAGCCCACTGATGCACTGACCTTAAGCGGCTGGTCTTCAATTAATAATTGATAGATCCAAACATTAAAACGGTGAGTGTTTTAAAATGAACCATTTACTATGCGATCCAAAACTCATTTCTAACGTTTTCTGCTAGGGTTATGGAGGTTTTGGCTCAGTGGATTGTGGATCAGTGTGATATTTCCAAGCTCTGACGAAGGGGGCCCACCGAAACGTTAGCCACCTCGAATATTGTGTATTCAAGCTGCATTATTAACTGTATTGTGTGTGCTTCGCTAATATTCAATAAATAATATCAGTAACACCTCGGAACGGCTAAACAGAAGAAAATATTTATTTATTCAAACTATGCCGAGGTTAATAGATAATCGGTCTCGGGATTGAATAGCTGAATCGCGTGGGCCGATGTAAAATATAATTTTATTCGAATTTCACAACGATCATAAAGGTGTTTCGAAAAACCAGTTACGGAGTGCAATAGAAATTCAAGCCATCGAGTGACCACTAACACTCTTGTGAAAACTTCATTTCCACTGAATGGGCTTGAGTATTCATTTGTTCCCGGACAACGAAACACAACCGCATTGAGTACGTGCTGGACGTGGCTTGATACGGCTTCTCGCGATCAGTCGATCGGTGGAGCTAAAGCGGCACGCATGTGAAGTGAAATTCTTCTTATTTAATCTAGGATTTATTCTCCACTCTGAATGAAACTTCAGATAATACGCATGACTTTTACATTATGAGATTTCCTCAACACATTCACATGACTTTTGTCCTTCTAGCAGAGTAGTAGCAAAAGCGCGTAGCCGAAGTAAAACATAATTCATTTTTGGATGCTGTAAGGTTGTAAGAGTCCTTTGAAAAACAAAACACGCAGCGCAGTAGCCAAAGATTTGAGTTTTCGAATGATTACTAATACTTTTGTGTCGAAATTCTTGTTCAGCGAAAGAGATCGTTTTTTCATTTGTCCCCGGATTACATAAAAAACCGCTATGTGCAAAATCAAGTGCAGGACAATGATTACAAATACACACAGTTACGTAAGAAATGAACTTGCAAGTGGCATGTAGCAAGTTATTGTAGGCAGTTAACATAAGCTAAAAAATGTCCCCATGTATCTTCCATGCGTCATAGCACTAGTGAAAAAATTTGCTGTTGTTTGCAAAATTTTCTAACTTTCTAGACAAATGGTGAGGAACTTTTAGCATGTTAATGCTTCACAATGAATCGTCCAAGTAGTAAGCGGTACAAAGATTGACTAACAAGTATCGAAGCGTCGATATGACAATATTATGCTCTGCAATTAGTAATGAGGATGGATCTACTAAGACTAAAAAGATTTCTCTCGCTGATTAGAAGGCGAATGTGAATTGCCGTAAGTCAGTCGTATAGAAGACTGAGATGTGTTGTGTGTTGTTGTTGTTTTCTTAGTAAGAATCATTTTTATAATAACAGATTAACACACCTAAGCTTGATACTGCATTGCACTACACTTAAATATAAATGAGAGGTCAGTCTGTAATTTCATGAATCAACAGTTCTTATTGAATACTTTTGTGCTAAACGTCATAAATGCTTTTTAGCTGAAACAACGTGAATCGCAATAATGTGGAGTGTTGTACAAAAACATTTGCGCCAGACGGAATACGAACCTAGATCTCACTCTTTACGGGAGCGTATGCTAACTGTTGGACCACCGACGCTCGTTTTGCACAGCACTCTTTTTGCGTTAGAACGCGTCATCTGTCAACAGCCAACCGTCTACGGTCTGGAATCAAACGTAAATCTATAGTGAAGCTCAGCAATTCAGTCAGCAATAATAATATGCAACATTGAACTTCACAAAGAACAGATGAACTCACTGCCTTCAAAATTATTGTTTGCATACAAGAAATTTTTTCAAACATGTTCATTTTAGTTTTCAAATTGCAACCTCATAGTAAAATAAATCGCTCTCCACCACCTTTTTTACTTAGAAGAGCTGCCTCCGAAAGAGCAGTGTTTAGTACCGGATGTTTTCAAGGAAGGCATTACCAAGCTAGTGGAAAACTACAAAACGCAAAGTCTTATACCAATTTTTTTCGACAAGTTGTCTGACTGCGCGCATTTTAACTTTTCATGAGCGAAGAGCACCTCTACGTCATCCTGAGAATGGCATGAGAATATGAAGTGTTTCTTATGCTTCATACGTCAACTTCTTAGAAGTCGCTGTGATCGTCGCCTTTGGTGATTGGCATCCTGGCTTTCTCTTACGTCTTCTGACTTAGTGTGCACCACAAATATCTGTATATTAGAACTTCTTGAAGGCTAATCATCTGCCAGCACTAAAATTTAAATTTAGCAAGAAACTAGAACCAGAAAAATTAGTAAGTGGTTTTTACGATATCACAATGCCAACGCGCCAAAAAACTTGTTCCATAGAACAGTGGGTGACCTTACAACTATTTTGTCTTTTATAACGCGTGGAAAGGTTGAATTAGAGCCCATCTACTTACCAAACTATTTTACAATCTCAACAGAAGAAAACAGAAGAAACTTCAGTGCACGAGTCTTTTTGATGGCATAGTAAACGGCTTGTTATTTAAACATTTTCGATTTTTCGCTTAAAAAAAGTTTGTGTACAAAAGAAGTTATGTTGTTAGGGCAAAGGTGTGTCACGTTTCTTTTGTTGACGTTATGCGAAAGTGTTTGACAAATTGACTGCAATTTTACCAATAAATACTTTGAGGAAAGCGAAACCACTGAAACGTCAGTCACTACTGTATAGAATAAATCTTGTTAATAACAACTGCTCATCAAGAGAGTGGTTCAAATTATTTGATCAAAGCCTAGTGTCATAGGAAGTCGGCTCTATAAAAAAGCCTTGTCGTTTTCAACAAAAATTTGTAGACATCAAAGATATTGTGCGTGGTCCCGAAAAGACTTTGCTGCCCTGAATTTGAACTATTCCAGCTATTTGACGAATGCCATACCGTTGCCCAATTCGCGTCAATTTGCCTCCTTTTTCGATCCGCCCTTCCTTTTCGAAATACTAGGTCTTCAACTAAGTTTCCGAAATTGATCCAAAATTTCAAAGATTTATTTTTCAAGCAATCGAAAATTTCAAATAACATTAATTCAAGTATTCCCGTCTGCCTGATAATTATTTTGAGCCACACATGTTAGTGGTCTGTTAAAAAGGGCTGACTTACTGAGCCCGATACACGTGTTTCGATCTTGCGATCTCGTCACTCGCGTCCGTCTTTTTACCAATTCTGTGTGGGTGCTCCAGTCCCAAAACTAAAAGTTAGCTACGACGAACGTTTTACACTCTAAGTCCAGTGAAATTATTACCGAACACAGAGTGTTGTCCACTAGATTGCTCTTGGCTAATATATTCAATATATCATATCTTTTGTTTAGAGTGTTTTCTTGAAACCACAGCTCAGATTTCAATATGGATGATGATTAATTTTATGATATATTTCAAAGAAGGGGTTCCTAATAGACGGATGACAGCTTCAATAATTCTTCAGCTGTGGCAACTTCACAACACTCTTTTGCATACACAAAACTACGAATGTTTTCTCTTCTTCCACTTCTTCTACCTTTTTTCTTTCTTTCTTCTTTCCATTCTTTCTTCTTCATATAATGACATTGTCTAAAATATGCAATGGTTAGTGTATTTTGTGACTAATGTGAAATCATCATAATTTGTGAACTTAATACCAGCAGCCAATGCAACGCACTGTCGAAGTCTCAAGCTTTGATTGTCAGAAACGAGTAGATCTCTACACCTAGACTATAAATAAAAGTTGGATTTTCTGAAACAATGATAAAAGAGAAGCCTGCTTTACTGACTAGTTTTCTTAAATGAGATTAACTCTTCTTGCACAAACTCTGCTGTAATCCCTAAGTTTTCATCTACTTTGTGTGAAAAAACTACAAATCATTAGAAATGTGCGAATCCCTGTTATAACAACTTATGGCAAGAAGTATTGATGACCTGGCATGGTATGCAATGTGTAACAAGTTTTTTTTTGTCATACTATTCATTATCTTCCAATTTACAGCCGCTATTATACCTCTTAAGTATTGTTTGTAGCAAAATAAATAGAATTGGTAGATTTATATCATTAATTTCTTTGTACAACTTATTGCTATTGACAGAATGCCTGTGATTGTGAAGTAAAAGAGGGTTTTTCTAACGCATAGTTGTTATATTTGCATCAAAGGCATGCAAATGTATATAGAATATCTTAATCTGTAAGAATATTAAAACAAACTCCGCATTTTTAATCACAATGAAAAAATCCTAATCATTTACCAAAAATCGCACACCGGGGCTGCGAATTGCACTGCGCGTGGTGATTACAACTGGTGGTCCTGAAAGAGTTCAAAAAATTATAGAACGGACTTTCACCGCTCTATGAGTATTTGTTCCTATAAATCTGCTTGAGGTCATCTTCGGTTATAAGGAGGCGCCTTCCAGAAACCTTTATAATACTGCGAGCCTCAAAACAAAATTATGTTTCATACGCGCATATTTTTCATCAGACAGAACTCTATTCTAGACTGTTAGTAATCATTTGATAGCGCATTTTTTTGCCGATTTCAACGCTTTTCTTATAATCTGAAAGGACCGTTTTTTTTTTGAAACGCGGCGGAGGAAATAGGATTGATTCACATGCGCGAACAAGTGGGCTTGGGAAATTCACGAGCCGCTAAGTGAGACAGCAATGTCAGCCGCTACATGATCAATCGATTTTCGGGCATATAAAGTGTACGGAAAGTTTTATAGTATCTTATGCCTTTGAGCCACTGTTGGAAGCAGTTAGGACGTTCTGATCTCCTGAATTCTATCAAACTCGACGTAGTGCTGATTGATTTATCCGCATTCATGGCAAGGTAAAAGAGAAGCAACGGCTTGAGCTTGCCGTTGTCCTTCTTCGTGTAATCATTGAGTTGGTGGACTTTGTTTGATTGATTAATTGATTTTATTGCCGCTGTCGACCTGTGACGATAAGACTCGTGATTAGAGAGTAATTTATTATAGAGAATAAAGACAACCTGAAAATATATATATCAGTGCATTAGTAATACAATCTTCACAAACATATAACGGTAACTGTTCACCGCTATAAAACCTCTTTGATGGAAGCGAATGATATTGCAGGAGGCTGCAACTGCGTAATCGGCACAGAATTATCTTGTCTCACAGAGCTGATGTGATTTTTGTGTTGTTTTTGATGGATTGCTCGCACATTTCTCGGCAATGCATAGCTTTTATACCTTCAGCTCGGGTAACTATAAAAAGTGCCTGATTATTTCTTTTTCTTAATAATGTAGAGTGCTGTGCAAAAACATTTGCGTCAGCCGGGGTTTAAACCCACATCTTACTCTTTCCGGAAGCGTATGCTAACTGTTGCACCACCGACACACGCTTTGCATAACACTCTTCCTACGCTACAGCGCGTTGTTGATTGTTGCCTGAGTCATAGCAGAAATGTGTTCAAGCCAGTGGCGTAAACTTTGAATGGAGTTGCTAAGCGACCACCGTGTTGCACGCGATCGCATGTTAAACGATAGGGAAAAGTCATTCGATTTTCTTTCGAAAAATCAGAAGAAAGCTCTAAACGAGATCACTAGAAGCTCAATGAAAACCAAAATTTACTGGATATCAAAAAAAGCCAAAAGTTGCCATTTCTTACCGAAATTGTAAGATTTATTTATGGAAACTTTTCACACATGTTAATATGTTTCGAGACTTTTATAACTAGACAGAATCGTTTCGTCTTTCCACGCTCATCAGTAGTACGGTGTTTTTCGGTCCAGCCGATCCCCTACAAAGAGATATACACCTACTAATGAAACAAATCAACATCAAATCTTTTGTATCATAGCGTATCGAGTGATGAAATCCCGCGACATTTCAGCGACTGCAAGGGGCGACTACGGTTGGTAGGATGAATCATACGTTTACTTGTCTATTACTGTATAGGTGTCATACCAGAACTTATAAATGACTCAATATCTTAACTTTATTGTTTATTGGTCTGAGAAGCACAGGTATTTCTTGCCTAAGTCACTGACCATGGTGGGAGAGGCGCGATGGCGGGGATGTGATGTGGCCGCGGCGCGTGTGGGCCGAATCCCATCTCCCAACACTCTCAAACATTCAATAAGGAGCACCATATGGAACGTCACAGCCAAGCTATGCTCAACATTGCAAGGAGACGTACTCAACCAGTATTCTACGACGTTTGAGAAGATGATGATAACGAACTGAATGCTAGAAGTATTGATATCCACACAGTGAGAAAAAGTGCGCGATGGATCAAAAAATGGAAAGAAATCAAGTAAACGGAAGTGAAAAGTTAATGTCCTTAGCTTAGTCTAATTTGAAACCAAAAAAAAAGAAATCATTTCATAAATTACTTGAGTAATCCCATAAAACGTATTATGTTTAAGATTTTTTGTCATGATTTTAGCGATACTATGACGTATTGTATTTATATATCTAAGATTGTTGAGCGATTTGAAAAGCATTCGATCCCAGACGGGAGTCCCGCGTGTTACCACTACACCAACGTTGTCGTAGCTTAGCTATCACTCAAGATTGTTTGCTGACAGCTCGATATTTTCGATTTGAAACGCACTCTTGCCTCTCATGATTAGATTATTTTAAAAGAGAGCATTGAAAATAATGATCATCAATGTTAAAAAAAATTGCAGTTTATCAGTGTTTTGATATTTGGCAAAAAACTGTTCCTTCTTTACAAATCTGTGAGTTCAATTGAATTACTCCATAGAGTGTTCAAATTGATGTATTCTGATAATTTCAAAGACAGTTTTTATTTCGTGGTGTGTTTGTAATAGTTATGTAAAATTGTGAGAGCAGGGTTGATTTCTGTCTCGTAACTGTAACAGTTATCGTAAGCGATGCCGTTGTATATATTACCTTGAGATGAGGGCTCATGTCGAACAATCACCTAGCGAGATACGACGAGTTTACAGTTTACAATACTAGATTTGAAAACAGATGGTGATGGACAAAAATGATGTGACGGGCTTGTGATGGAGTCTTTAAGTCTTTTAGCGGAAACTCCTTTCCTCCATAAAATATGCGATAAAACTGTATTATTACAGAGTGGTCGCCGGAAATTGTCTCGCATTGTCGTCCAGGATAACTCTCATATGACTTTGTTGCTCAATACAAAATGAGGACCTACAACTTAAGACGATGATGATGGAAAAGCGATTCAGACTCAGGATGAGATATAGGAGAATTGAACAGCCGATGAACATAGTTGAGCGTGCTGGGAGCATTTTCATCGAGAACATCTATGCTCATTATGCTTATGCTTATGTTGATTCCGAGCGATCATATTTACACATCCAACATCATTACCTCCCTTTGGAATAATGCTATTACATTAAATCTATTTTTAATCGTGCGCAACCAAGCAATACATGCAAAGGCTATTAAGGCTGTATCTTGTAATCAGTAATTTATATGATATCATAATGGAATTTTCTTACTGCATGTTTTGATTGGCGGCGTCGCTAGTGTCATGATCGCGGATCGTTCACGATCTTCTATGCAGTTGCAAGAAATCGGTAGAGCTGCAGAAGCCTACTTTTTTTGAATTGTAATGAAAACTTTGGCTTGAAACGTGGAATATGAATGGGGTGCGAAAACATAATATACAAAGGTGATTCATTATGGCAGAGCAAATAGACTTCTAACGGGCTTCGGACCATCACTATGTAATTCAAGAAATTTGCAGAGGTCAAAAGTTCACAGAGGAAAAAGAGTAAGGTAGGCACTTTTCAATAGTTACCCGAGTTGAAGGTGAAAAAAGCTATACATTGTCGAGAGATGTGCGGGTAATTCGTTGATTACAGCAAAAAAAAATTGCATCATCTTTGTGAGAGGAGATAATTCCGAGCCAGTTACGCAATTGTAACCCACTGCGAAGTCATCTGCTTCTATCAAAAAGGTTTTATGGTGGTGAGTACCTAATGTTATATGTTTGTGAAGAGATGCAGTTGAAGCGAGGGGCCAATAGCGATTAGTGAGCGGTGTCATGAGAATATCATAGATTATTGCGAAATATGCCAGATAATCAGTTTTGAGCCACGCATGTCATGTGGTCTGCTAAATGGACTGACTTATAGAGCCTGATACACGTGTTTCGATCTTGACGGTCTCGTCAGTCGGGCAGTTACCCTTCGTCTCTCGGGGTGCTCAGTCCCCTATATTAAGAGTAGGCGACGGCGAACATTTTACACTCTATGTCCGGTGAAAATATCACCGAACACACAACGCTGTACACTCGATTATTCTTGCCTGTTATCATTGGTATATCATACCTATCTTTTCGAGTGTGTTCTTAAGATCACAGCTCAAATTTCAATATGCGAGATAATCATTTTTGAGTCAAACATGTCATGTGGTCTATTAAATGGGCTGGCTTATAGTTTCAATTACTCAAGTATTGCGAAATACATGGCATTAAGATTATTGACACACTATTCTTAATGCTTCGTGAACTATATCTATACAATATCGCACGAGCAGTCTGCACTCGGGGTTGACGGCAGTAGCCACTAATGATGATGCTGTTGTCGTGCCTCTTCGCCTTTTTTCAAAGCCCTAGCATGCTTTCTGCAACGCTGATCATCTATCTCGGCGGTTTGTCTGTAGTAGCGATAAAGCTCTATTGCATAGAGGAGCACCATATTATTATTGAGCTACCTACCATTTCAGAACGAGTGCAATTACGCTCGTTAATCAACAGGGATGACGTTTAAACTAACCCATTTCAATAAATCAAACGGGGAGAATAGGCCAGGACACATGTGCCAGTAATTCATTTATATACTACGTTTATTTTTGGAATAATGGAAAGGTACACGAAATGACTCAATAGTCTTACGAATGATCATTGTATTGATAATCTCAAGATTCCGAAATTATATTATTTGTGACTTTTTGTTTAGTGCTAGGGCAAGGTCATAGCGTTGAAACATTGCTAAACATACCTCAGCAAATATGAAAACAGCTAGAACAAGAACAGCGACGTGGGTGTTCATCGACTGCGAATGATACTGAACTCAAATCGTTAGCTTTTATACGAGTTTATGTGGTGTTTGAGACCTATGCGATCGGATCATTTGTGCCGAGTCAATGGGAGGATTAAAATTCGGCGCAGTATAGTCATTCCGAATTGTAATCAATCAAAAATCACGTTTGCAACAATGCATTTGATAATTTCTATGAATACGTCAATCTGAGACCCATGTGCAGCAATTAGCCATGTGATAACAATTCATTTAGTGATTAGGTATAAGTTGATGCTTTGAGGAGTAGACTTTAAAACAATGATGGAGAAGACATGTAGCGGCGAGCAGTTTTAGCGATTATTTTCCCAGATCACTCAGAAAAGCTCTTCAGTTAGGTTATTTTTCGGCGAATGAAGTCTTACTGTTCATTGCAGCGTACCACTAACATTTCTGAGTTGAAGTCAACATCGTACTACCGATAGATTCCGATTAATGAAATGAGCTATCTGCAGGTATCTCAATATCCAAAGAAAATTTAGAAGAAGCCCTGCTGTCACTGTAGAAATACGACGAATTAACATATTCTTCCTTCAGAATAAATTCAATTCTGTCCCAGAATGAATTTAATTATGTCCCACCTTTTTCCATTGAAAATTATACCAAAGTAATAGATTATTGCGTTATGCAATTGAATGTGTTTTCATCAACTGAGCGCTCTGTACTTACAAATACAAAAAATAGTGAATTTTTCAATATTAAGCTACCGCACTATTCTGTTAAATAAAGGCAATCCAGATGAATACAATGGATTGTCACGTTACTGTACAATCATTATTCGACCATTCAATGCTTTCAAAAACAAAAAAAAAAAACTCGTTCACCCATCTCTCACTTCTTCATCGTGAAATCGTCATATTGTTCTGCTCAAAACAGCCATTCCGGATGAATACAACGAAAGGCAGCAAAGTGGTAGCAGTTACCTCCTCTAAAAAACATTTTCGTTGACTTTTTCATTGGCTGATGTTCAAAACACTAATTTAAGTTGTTATCTTGCGCCGCTTTGACTGTTTTGCATTATATACGTCAAATCGGCTCCACACTTGCTGTCGGTTGAACTCTTTCACAAGCAGCCTCTTTTTTATTCTGTTAACCTCGATGGGAAAAGTGCTTGTCTATGCTGGTGCCAGATTGTTCAGACGTTTATCGCTGGACAAAAAATTCATTCGTTAAGCTCTATTGATCTTTCAGAAGTTTTCTCGGCGATTCCACTATTGCTTGAATTCTTTGAACTTCTTTTCTATTGCTTTATAACAGCGAAAGTAGAATGATATCTCCTCGCTCGCTTGAGTTGCTTGCTGATGTTTGTGGACGGCTTTTCAATGGGCATGCGATACCTCAAATCTTGACGTTTTTGAAGCAAAAATTGTTTCTAAGAGGTTTCCGAAGGACACTCCAAGGGAGTAAATTATCACTTCTCAGTGTTCAGAACGGCAGCTAATGAATAATTGGAGGAATGGCGATTGTTATACTCGGCTTGAGCCTCGCTTTTGAGGCAGTTAGTTCATTCTTTACCCTAGTAGAAATTCCGATGGCGATGATCTAGTGAGAATTCAGATCACAATATCGTCACAAAAATTTGCAAGAGCCATAGGAGATTTTAGTGGCTATCTCCAATAAGTTGAACGCCGTGCTCGTCCCTACAATCAAATTTCCTTTATAGGAAAACGGTCATCTTTTAAATATGACTAACTGCCTCATATTTTCAACTCTTACGGCAAATTCTTGCCGTATATCTTGTGAGAGTGATGAGGTTGGAAGAATGTACAATAATGGGTAAAATTTTGAAGGTTCCCCTTCTTTGGAACTTAAAATGGTCAAATTCTTACGATTTTCTTAGCCTACCCTTTTCGAAGGCGCACCTTCGAGCAGTGAAGTCCGAATGATATTGAACAAACAAGAAATAAGCTGCACACTAGTCAGTTTTGCAAAAGCCCGTGGTTTCACAGAATTCTTTTTCAAAGCAACAGTACCAAACTCCGCTTTGTATAGGTAAACTTTATTCAATTCATAGATCTCGACAAAGTCTATGTATGAAAGCAGTGAAAGTGGTAGCAAGTATTCATAGAAAGTACTTGAACGGATTAAGTCTGTGGTTTCTTGATGGACGACTATAATCACCTGCATCTGATCACAATAAAGTTATATTGAAAGGTTTGAAATTGAGAGGACTCTAGAGATCGTCTCGAGACCAACTGAGTTGAAGACGCCATATCAGCGTCCATCTAGGTAGAAATATTGCAGCACTAAAAATGTTCCGAGTGAAGTGTAGTAGATATTTTAGAACGATTACTCTAAGACGATGAAAGAAGGTCTGTTTTCAATTCAATTTGGGCCTCAACTCTTGACTTACACTGTTAATTCAGATTAATAGCAAAGTGACAAGCATTGCCATCGACTAATTTACGACCTCGCTCAAATGAAATAATCTGACACTTTATTTTGAGCCTTGCATAAGGTTTCCACTGTTACACAGTGCAAAACACGGAATTCCACCTTACAGCCTCGTTCAGTCAGTTCCTAAGGGATCCACTCCTTTTCAAAAAATCGGTGACGAACTTTCTACACTCGACGTACGGTAAGTCACTCAGCCTGGTTTGCATGCATTATAATTTTTAGACAACAATTCACTGTTTTCCGATATTCAATTTTTGTGATGACGTTCGGGGATTACGTACGATTCAAAATATCAAAACTCAGAGATTTGTCTTATAACATTCTTTGTGCAACATATTACAATTGTCGAATGCCAAGGATAGTATGACTGAGCAGTAAACTAGTGTTTTCTTTACACATGAGAGCTTTACATGCTTTAGAAATGTATGAGAGTGTACAGTAAGTCATGATATATCGGAACTTTTCAACATGAAAATTCTTCGTTGTGAATTTGTACACCGTTCTGATTAATAAAAGCAAACCGAAGAGTAAATTATTGTTTTTCAAATCATGTCACCTTGTACTCTAGTCAATACTTCTTGGTGACATTTAGGACGTCTTCGCTACGAAGTTTTCTTGCGGTGCTTCGGTGCTCATTTTCCAAACAAATGCCACGATCTTCCTATGTAGACCACAATTAGACGTAAACTGTTTCTGAGTATAAGCAGCAGCGCAAAGTGAGCATTAAATGTGAAGTGCAGAAAGAGACGAAAATAAATATTTGCGGCTTTTTTAGTGTCAATTTCATTTTAGACAAGATACCAATATTTCCGAAATGCCACTTTAAAAGCTCAAGCGTTTGCTGAAAAACTGATTTCAGCTTCCGAAACCTTCGCGCTCACATCCTCATATTTTGACCACTCAAGTTGTTGACTTTTTTCTGCTCTAGTAACGCTGTCACATTTAACCTTCTACAAGAGCTACATGAAAGCATTAAATTGTTTTGCCTGTCAATGAAATGTGCACCGATCATTAATCAAGCGGTCACTGATTGCCAAGATCAAAATAGATGTCTCCACTTAGGATTGTGAAATTAGCACACTATCCAATTTCATAGAAGCAAACCGAGTTGATACACTGGATTATTAGCATATTGTATGTTCAGCATTTAATCAATCATTGTTGTCAGAACCCAAACAAAGAGCTTGTTTATCCATCTCCCACTTCCTCGTTCTGTTATACACCCCCTTCTGTTTGCGAGAAGTGAAGCAAAGCTAGAAGCGTTACTTTTCGCCACCATATCAATTTATACTTTATCGCCTTCTGAAGCCTTAGTCCGTATTCTCTACTCATTTTCCCACGGCGTTGCAGCTCTCTTTTCCCAGGTGGTTTTGATGATCTGCCATATCTAGACTTCCAACTGGACAAGTACTAATCGTTGGTAGAGGAGCAGCACCAGCGTGAGTGAAAAAGTGAAGAGCTGAAAAAGATTAAGTTTCCATTTTCTGCTGCTACAACGTCAATTCCGCCATTGTGCGAGACGCTAGTTTTATCGAACCGTCACCTTTCATTGTCGAAACGTCTTCTAGAAAATTGATTTGACCTTTAAAATAATCGCCATTATACAGTCAATGCTAACCCACTTATCACTTCGAAAAAAACAACCATTCGAAAGCGAGAGACTGTTTTTAGTTGCCTCATAGAGTGTGCACTGCTCATCAATCAAGAGCTTATTGCTTTCAGAGACAATGATGGATACATTTATTGATCACTGTGAAATTTAGCACTATTCTATTCACAGTAGCAAGCAAGCGAAGACAGTCAAATGTCAAGATATTGCATTTTCATCATTCATTCAGTTATTGCTATGATAAATCGAAAAAAAAAGTCACTTTGTCTGTCACTAACTTCCTCGTTGCGAAACTGACACCCAATTCTATTCAATAGAAAAAAAAACTGAATTATCAAATTGTATGTTCATCATTTGATCATTCAATGCTTTCAAACTGAAATGCTTTTTTCACAATCACTCATTTCCTTATTGTAAATTCACGCACCACACAGTTTGACCAAAGTGAACTGAAATTAAATCGCTCTTTTTTCCTTAGCGTATTAATTTATATCCGGTCAAACCGTAATCTCCACGATATTTCTCCGTGACATTGCAGAGTTCTTTTTTCAGATAGCTGCCTGATCTTCCATGAATGCACCAATGATAATAAGACATGAAGTAATTGTGGAATTTGCAGCAGCGTCAACGAGGACGTAAAAAGTGAAGAACGAGAATGTTGATGTAAATATTCACTGCCGCCATAGTGTTAGCTCCGCCACTAGGTGCGACGTTTATATTATTCAAACGTCGCTATTTATTGTCCGAACATCTGCTTAGAAGTTGACGAGAGGTGGTCAGTGTGTGATATTTATATCCATCTGATGGTAAACTGCGATATTATCAAGATATTTTATTTTCAAAGTAAGGTTCGATTACTTGCTAGACATATTTGCCAACTCATGTGTAAGTGGCGAGAGAAGAACGAGGTTGATCACCTAACATTTCTTTCTAAGGAAGTTTGAGAAGCTTCAAATTGATCTGAAAGAATGTTTAATCTGCAGTGAGCTTTCTGTTTGACAGGTATTCTGTGTTTCAGCCGTAATTTATGATCCTATCTAGTACTCAATTTCGATCAAGAGGATTCTCAGGGCTGACTATCTGTTAACTCCTAAAGGACGGCTATAGAATTCGATGCTCTTTACCTGTGCCGTGTCAAAGATGGATCACAATTTGGGACAATGTGTATTTACATGTTAAACACAATATATGGCACACCTAGGATTATCAATCAATTACATATCACGTTCCACCAGGACTCACTGGGCTCTTTTGCACGTGATAGGGAAAAATGGACGTGCATCTGGTAACCACTCGATTCACTCGAAAGTAAAGAGGACAACAAGTAATACAAGTGAGACATCATGTATCAAACAATATAGATGACTACTTCGATGAATACGTCATTTGAGACCTCTAAGAAGCAACTAGCCATGGTGCGACAAATTTACATGGTGATTAGATATTATTTTATACTTGAGGGCTCAAATGACAAGCAGTGATACAGAATGAATTCAGAGATAAAAACATTGAGGCAATATTTCCGAGATGAATCTTCACAGAGCTCTTCAGATGCTCTTAGCGGTAAAAAATTTTTTACTTCTTATTGCATTGTACAGCCAAAATTTCCATGTTCAACTAGATACTGTACCACCAATGAATTCTTGTCACTAGAATGAGCACGTCTGCGGGCATCTTCGAAATCGAAAGTGATAAGGAAAAACGTTCCCTTTCACTATACTATTATCACAGAATTCATATTCTTTTTTCACAATAGACTCAATGCTCTCGCAACTTTTTTTTTAGAAAATCATATGAAAACAATGAATTATCCTGTGATATGCAACTAAGTATGTTTTCATCAATGAAACACTGGGTTCTTGCAAAAATCTCAAAATATTATGCAAGTTTTCATTATGAAACTATCACATTATTCTATTTGATAAAAGCAAGTCGGTTGAGTGCAGTGGATTGGCAGAGTACTGTACAACTGATCTTTGATCACCTAATGCTTTCGAAAACTAAAAAAAATCATCTGTACACCCTAAAAAAATCATCTGTACACCCGTCACTTACTTCCGTGATGTGAATTTGCATATCACTGCGTTCACCTAAAATAAATCGCAGCAGAGACCGTTTATTTTCTTCGTTATTTAAGCTTATACTCTAGTCGTTCAATTTCTAGTAACATTAGATTCTCTGTGACATTCTCCTTAGGCGTGAGTGTAAAGAGTGAAGAGCAAAAAGATGAAGTAGTTATATGCTGTTGCTGTGATGTTAGTTGCGTCACAAGGTGAGACTGTAATATTTTTGATGCGTCAGCTTTTACTGTTCAAACGCCTTCTAAAAATTAGTTTGAGCTTCAGAATTTCCGCGCTCCCAACCTCATTTACAGAAACTGCGAGTTGTTGAATCTTACCTCTATTATACAGTTAATGCTGTCTCATTTGTTACTTTGGAGAACTATATGAAAGCAATTGATTGTTATTGCTCTGCAACAGAATGTGCACTGTTCATCATTCAGGCGCTCAGTGCTTTCAGAAGCAACAATGGATATAATCATTTCGATATCGTGAAATTAGCATTAGCCTATTCATAAAAGCAATCCAGTGAATACATTAAATTATCAGGATATTGTGTGTACATCATTTTTACACTCTTTGCTATCAATAACAGAAAAAGCTTGCTCATCTATTGCTAATTTTATGTTCATCATTCGATCACTCAATCATTTGGAAGATTAAGAGACCGGTCACCAATTACTCTTTTCCTTTTTGGAAACTCACGTACCACCGCATTCAATAAAAGTACACCAAAGTGAAAGTCGTTGTTTTTTTGTTGGCAGGTTAATTTGCTGTGCATCTTATCACTTACACGTAACTTAGACCGTATTCTACGCGAAATTTTTCTATAGCATTGCAGTGTTCCTTTTTTTCACGTGATTGTGATCATTTCCTCTAAATGCACTAATAATTATACAAAAACTGCTTGCGGGTGTGTGCGGCAGCACTAACGAGGACGTAAACAGTGAAGAGCAGGAAATTTGATGTGATTATTTGCTGTGGGCATGCTGTCAGTTTCGTAATTAAGTCAAACGCTTGTTTCCTTGATATGTCACCACACATTTTCCAAAGTTTACTTGAGGCCCATTTGATCATTTATACCACTTTTGAGAGGTATTACCTAAGAAATTTCATTTCGAAATTAAGTAAGGGAGCCCTGTCATTTGTTGGAAGCATTTACATCTGCTTGACTAAATTGGCGAAAGAGAAAAGAAGTTGGACACCGAGCATCTCTAAACAAAGAAGTTCGAACGGCGTCAAACTAATTCAGTATGATTAACTGCAGTGATCGTTCTAGTTAACTGGTATTCGGTGCTTGCTCGGTAATTCAATGTCCTGTTCAATATTCAATATCGTTTACCAAATTTCTTGAGTAAAAAATTAGCAGGCACCCAAAAGGTAATATGACATAAGAGCTAATTCATCGTCGAGAACGTGCAACCTCTCCTGAAGCATAATCAAACTAATAACTAAAGCCAACAGATTGATAGCACTTGCCTCATCTGGAAAAATCTCTTCCCACAATTTCTTTTAATAGTTGATGTTCGAAAGATTAGTTTCAGTTGTTACCTTCTGCACCTTTTGAGTCTTTCTTTCGCACCTTACACGTCAAATCAGCTGTATACTTGGTGCCGGTTGACTGAAAAATAAGCAGGAAATGGTTCCTGAACAATCTCACAAATATGCGTTTTGTTTATCCTGTTAGACCCGTTTAGGACGCTGGGTTTCTGTGTTGGTGCACAATTGTTCGAAGGCGTTTATAGCTAGGCAGAAGTTTTTTTTTTCTGACCTCAAGTAATCATTCGAAAGTTTCCTCTGCGATTTTACTAATAAGCTTGACCTCTAAAAAGCTCAGCGTGTGAAGAAAGCCGTCTTATATCAAAACAAAACACTCGGCAAAATCAACAAGTAACTATAACCAGTTTCTCTTATCGGCATATTTTTCTCCTGCATATTCGAGAGTTTACTTGACACTTGCTGCATTCAATCGCTCTTTCGTATTCTTCTTGAGCGGCGTAGAATACTGGATGAGCGAATCTTCTCGTAATCTTGAGAATAGTCCTGCTGTGGCGTTCCATTAGGGGGGGGGGGGGTTGTTGCTGACTGCCGGAGACAGGTGGGGGTGGAGCTCGGCTCCACGTGCGCCGTGACCAACATCAGAACCACTTAGCCATGGCGCCCCCAAGACAACGTATAACATACGAAATGCGGTAATGTGCTATAAGTGCGATGTGGAAGTCAGAAAGACAATACACGGTCAGCAGTTGAGAGCACTGAGACAAACATGACAAGGAATCGAACCCTTCTTGTATCCAATCAGAATCGTAGAGAACAATGACGTAGCCCATACAATGCAACGTGAGAAATGTGAATGATAAAACAAGGCGACGAGCTATGAGTGAGGGACATGTGCGTCTATGATGACACAATGAGTCTACTTAGCAATAAGGTAAACAACATGCGATCAACATTTGGAAGCACCAAAGACTGTGACAAAGATTCAATGCGTCCCTGCATCTGACTAGAGTCGCAGAGAACAATGACATAACGAAAACAATCGATAAAGCAGGAGAGAGTCATGCAAAATGACAATAAGAATGATGAAATGACGATGGAGATGAACGGACCACGACCCGCCGCCTTTCGATGGGCGAATGACGGTAGGCCCAACGTTCCTCTCGCCACCCAATAGTACACCGGACATGTAGCGACTCTGCCGACGAGACGTTCGCATGTGCCGGCCTATCGACCGAGTCGAGTTTGTCGGTAGCGAGTCCTCTGCATCTTGATAGGCTTTTCAAGTTTCTGGAGGAGTAACAGTTAAATTGCGCTGCCGATGTAAAATATGATTCTATTTTGAATTCAACATTGTAATAAAAGGGTGATTTCAAAAAGTAGGTAGGTAGCACTCCAGTTAGAAATCAAACTTTCAAATGCTTACTAACATTCTGATGAAAAGTTCTTGTCCAGTGAAAAGGGTCGTTAAATGCAGATATTGAAAAAGTCATGTCATTTCATCAAGGAAGATGGATAAAGTTCTTTAGCTTCTTCGTATGGTACTGTTGCGTATGGGCGACTTTCATCATGTCCTTATGCTTTCCTACGTTATTTTATAGATTGGTTTCTTATCATATTTTTTTACGGTTGACAGATCTTTTGTCATTTGAAAATGTCAGCCACCAAGAGAAAATTATAAGGGCTAGAATTTTGTCACCTTTTCGCAATTAGGATGTCAAAGATGATAGTGAGGATTGAAAAAAGCGACTAAAATCTGTTGTCTATAGAAATTTTGTGTTATATTACAATGGAACTTCGTCAAAAAAAAACTTTCATATCAACTGAAACAACAGTACTCACCAAAAGTAGCACTGTTGGAGCGTCGAAATCACTTGTATTTGGCTGAACATAGAAAATAACAAAGGTGCATTTTTAGAGAATCAATAATGGAAACGAGTGTAGAGGCTCCACAGGTATCATTACGGTTATGGTGAAAAGAGATATTTGGAAAATGCATAGGAAAAGAGGAGAGCAAATTTGAAAAGGAACGAAGTGATTTCATTACCTTGCAAATCATATGTCAATTTACATTAACAACCAATTTGTCGGCTACAACACATATATAATAACTCAGGAAAAAAGGGATTGATTAGTCAAGCTTGAGTTGTGCAATTCGTTCAATACCGTTTCTTTCTAGATCGTCATGTTACTATAACAATATATAAGAAAGTTTCGTTTTAGTGAGCAATATAACGAAATGCGCGTTCTTCTTACGCATAACGCCAGGTGTGAGCAGCATGATGTCCATACAGGTGTGGCTCTCGTGAGAAGATTTGGATATTTCGGTGCTCATACCGAGTTTGGGGGGATCTAGAACTTTGTCGTCATACTAAACAGATTTATTTGGTAGATTATCATAATTGAATCAATAGGCGAATGACATAGGCAGGGCGAATGGCATAGGGAAGGCTAATTTTAGCATTTTTATGACTTTATGATCCTAGTGGATGGGGAAATCAAGGTGTCCATATTGAATATGTGTATCTTATCTATTTGTGTGATCGTTTTGTGCCCGTGATTTTTTAAGTTGTGAGCTGCCTATACATGCTTTTCTAAACTCCTTTTTCACGTTGTAAAGGGGAACGTTAAACAGTGATCTGGAATGACATCATTACTTTTGGTTGTATAGCTTGTACAAACTGGTGGATTGAGTCGACGCTACAAATCTTGCTCAGCTATCATGGTTTTGCATACGATTATAATGTGTAGATAAATAGTACCCCGATTTTATTATTTGTGTTGCAATAAACAATATAAACGTTTAATCGCCCAAGTTTGAGCTGTACAGTTCGCTCGGCATGAATTATTCTAGATCGTTATGCTATTATAACAAATTTCGTGAAGGCTTTGTTTTATTGAGTAATTACACAAATAGGAACTCCACGCCACTTGGCTCGTTCAGGCACTGAAGAAGGCAAAACTGCGGAAACGTTTGCCACTAATACGGCCTCTATTGTGCTATTTTGTGGAAATTAAAAGTGTATTAACAACCTCGAGTCTGTTGATTTCAAAGTCACGCAGTTGATCAGCCAACACCGAGCTTAATTGATAGTCGGCCCAGCGAATTACTAGAAAATTAGCCATCAAAAAGCGCTTGAAGAACAAGCTATATGTGTACAGTGTTCGCTATTTTCTTGGCAAAACCACTCTAGTCACAAATTCACTTTTTGAGCTGCGACTAGAATTCTAATGTGTTTTGCCTGCTTCTTCAGCAGGTTTTGTTCCTCATGTACCTGCTGAGTACTCTTATATATTCACACTTTGTCTTTTTCACTATTTTGATAAAGAAAGCGATCGTTTCCGGAAAAGAAGAAAAAATTTGTCAAAGACTTCGAAGGCTACGTAAAATTTCTTAGAATCCGTAAAACGATCAGCATTTTTACTGCTAAACCCCAATATTTACATAGTAGCGGAGAGACAAAGAACATTGGGAAGGTGCAAAATTCGTAAACACCTACAAATCACAGCAGAAAATTCAGATACGAATACTAATATCAAGGAAGCGTCACGATAGACACGACAAAAGAGTGACGTATTAGAGTTTCCTATGAGTGAGGGATGAAGGAGATCATTATTAAAAAGCGTAAAAAAATATGCTACCAGACGTATTAGAGTTTCCTATGAGTGAGGGATGAAGGAGATCATTATTAAAAAGCGTAAAAAAATATGCTACCAGTGAATGTGATGGCAGAGTGCCGATCACAAGTGTGAGATCCTGAAGCTACCCGGATACTGCTGGATCACTGTTCCAAATGTGGATATCGAATCTTTGGGTATTACTCGGCAAAAAACTTGTTTTTTCCAATCTAATCATGTGCTCAATATATGTAGATCAGTTCCTTCTAAGTCTACAGTGGCATGAATATGTAAACCTTATTGCGATAACTTACAGTTTTTTTCTTGATGAGCAGGAACATGAGATTGTTGCATACAACTTATCTTAGAAAAAGATCAGGATGCTCACAGTCTAATAAAAAACGGAAAAGCAAAAGAAGACTCATTGAATTTTTTGGCTTTATAATTAAAAACTATGATATCCAGAATATCACGGAAGTTAACATAACTATTTAATCCTAGAAAAATTAGTGCGAGATGTGCCAGAAAATACTTCTGATTGCAATAGTTTATATCATTCAGTCACAATACGATTCGCAAGACTCCGTACTTTTATTTCGTTGATTTTAGCAACCATCAACCAATGTGCTACCTCGTCCGCGATTTTCTACTATGTACATAAGAAATGTAATGATATCAACTTCCGTACTGAGGCATATGGCTTATTAAAGTCGAAACTGATATGCGAAGATGACTTTACATCAAATGCGGACAATCGCGGCATTAAAAGCTGCTTCGTAACCAGCGAGTTCACCGGTTCAAACAATGTTAACATGTCAGTTTTTGTATAGACAGAACTAATAAGTAGTAAAAAACATATTGAATAAAAGGAATTAAATAGAAGAAGAATCCCTCTTCGACGGCAGCATTCTTGTATTGAAAAATGCACAATCTGTCGTCCATCTAGTTGAATTGTCTAAGCTGTTTACACAACTCACCTAACGGCATACCACTGCAGTTGTAGTTCCGCAGATATACCGTGCTTTTTTGGAATTGGGAAAGTAGTAAAACTTTCTTCATCGAGGATAAAATGCTATAGGTATATGGAGTTTTCCGCAAAAAGGCATAATACGAGGCGGTCCCGAGTCCGTAGGTAAACATGAGTGCCCATTAGCAAGTGTTGGGATGATGTGCTTTTTGACCTAATCGATGGACGAACTTTGCTCCAAAACGACACCCATCTACGGTTTAATGGTCAAGAGGCTTGTGTGGGATAGAGTAAGAAGTCAAGCAAAAAAAAGGCAAACTTATAGCAGTTGTTCCCGCTGATAACTGCTGCCTTCTCTTTTAGGTATGCTTAATTTTATTGAATGGTATTGAATGTTTAGTATTTTATTTGTAGGCAATTAGTCAACCACACAGCTGGCCTGCCACCTAAACAAGTGGCGGCTATTCCGCAAATAGTTCTTCTTTCTTTACTGTCGTGAGCTTCTTACATTATGTTCTTGCTTCTAATTATAACATCTACTCTATCTCAGTTATAATTATCTCAATCTCAGCTTGAAACTGCACATCGTTCGTCATGAACTTTGCTGTAAACTGCCCCATTGCTTCCCTACAACTTTTCCCTAGATCCGATAACATCTCACAGGAACTTCCACTGCAAGACATTCATTCCTTTCCATCGAAGTGTCCACTTGTAGCTTTTTACGCTCGCAACTTTCTTTCCTATCGCTTGTTCGCCGGTAACCCTTTGTGTTACCTCGTAGTGCAGCATTTCAGATTGAGCCTTCGTCTCTATTCCTTGCATAAGCATGGCCCTACTATATACTGTAGGTAGTCAAGTAGTTTCATAGTTTCACTATTCCAATGTTCCCGTTATTCATCCAACTTCGTTTGCACCCAAACCCTCAATTACATATCGTCATATTGCCTGTATCGTACTTTGATTATTTCTATGAATGGTTATTACCCAAACGTGATTGTTTCCGTGATTACGTGAAACGCCTCACGTGGGAAACTTGTACAAAGTCGACCATTCCACTTTGAGTTAGTAATTACTGAATGCTAATTACTAATTTGAAACTCAACGCTCTACTGCAACAGTCAAAACAGAACTAAAATATAAATACAACAGTAAGCCCACCGCAGTCACATATAATAGAACAATTTAAACGAAGTTACGTCCTTAAGACGATGCTCAGCTAGTCAGTGATCCCTCTAGCTTCATTCTCACCTTTGCCTTCACTTTTTCAAAATCAGCACTATGCCTAAGCTTCTTTTTTGTTGTCGTCTTCGATAAAACTATTACTTACAAATTAACATAAAACTCCAAGGTCCCGACGAACAGTACATTCCATTGCGAGTCTGGACGGATGCTAATGCACATGGACGACGGCCTTAACAGTTCAAAGCAATCACGATTAACCTTTAACGGACGGAGGCCCTCTAAATCGAAGCGAAATGCGCTATTTTCGTTGCTTGATTAAGGTTCTTTTCATCGTTTGGCAAGAACTTTTGGAATTCTTGTATTGCTGTGATAGGAGAAAACTCCCTTTACTCGCTCATATGCTTTTGGTTCAGTTATACGAGTCTTCTGTGAAGAAAAGTTCTCTTTTACCACCCAAACGTGGTGAATTTCGTGTTCAATCAATTGTATTGCATTGTAAAAAGTGCATCACAAGGAAAATCCTCAGTTTTGTTCTTCCTTAGTATTATACAAGACCTAAGAGTCATCGTAGTAGATAAATACTTAGGAACAGCTAGTAATTATTGAAAAAGATTATGCATGCTGTACTCGATACGTGTTCATCGAAAACTCTCACTGCAACTATGTTTGCATCGAATTCGTTTATTTCCAATTATTCAGAGTTGAGGCAAGTAAGAAAATGTCAAGTGCTTGTGAATACTGGATGCAACCGTGTCCAAATAGAAGGCTTAGAACACCGGCATTATGCAAACTATCGGTCAGAAATAGTGTCTTTAGAGAAGTATTGTCGGTGCTTTCCCTCCTTACTCATCATAGAGGTATTTTTTGAGCCTTTATATGGTTTTAGTAATTATTCGGCAACTTGAATATTGAGAATCTGGAGAGTCTGCTTTATTTTTTAAATGTTTTTGTGCATTATACTGTAAAGGTGACAAAAATTCTGGCGCTTATATTTTAGACGGTGACCAATATCAAGCCGATCTCATTCGTTGGACAGGAAATTTCCATAGAAGTGTTGGTTACCAACCGATAGCAGAAATCTCTGGCTAAAACATTATTTTACTCGTTATTTACAAAATTCTTTTACAAGCAGTGGCATTCGGAATAACATCTTGTTTATCACTCGCTTTACGTCTTCATTTTTACCACGTGCATGTATCATTGTAAGCACGAAAAGCATATCAGCGTGTAGGCAAATCTTTTTTGGTAGCATCAGAGCTTACGTTTCTATCTGAAGTTTCTGCCGACGTGATGGTGAAAAAAAAATGCCCATTTGGATAACAATAATTCAAACACGATCGGTTGTCCCTCCCCCCACTTCCGCTTCGTTAGTTGGGCGGTAAGCAAAATCGCCGAAAAGGTTCATGGCTTAGTAAGATGTGAAGGGAAGCTGCAGTAACGACTTTTTAGTAGGGCAACTGCCTGATCTGCCACGTAACTTGGTAGTGATCTGCAGCACTATGCGTTAAAACGGTGAAATCTTTTGGAACTTCATTGAGAATATTTTCTATCGCATCGATAGAGACTTTGGATAGTAACGTAGATTTTGCTATTACGGAAAAGTTCCTGCACGCTGATATGCTATTCATGCATCCAGCGGTTTATTCTCGTGATAAAAATGAAGATGAAAGGCAAGTGGGGAGCAAAATTTTATTCTGGTTGCTACAACACTATTAAAGTGGGTTTTGTAAAACCGGTGACGGGAAGTTGTAGCAAGAAATTTAGTTTTCGAACCAATGCTAACACTCCTGTGGAAAGTTCTTATCCAGCGAATGAGGTCGGCTTAAAAATATTTTGTCGTAAGACGACATATAAGTGCTATTTTTTCACACCCAAGCGTCTTTCGCAATACAGAGGGTTTCATTCAGATTTTCAATAACTATTTGATGCTACAAATCTCAACGATATCGATGGTAAGCTTGATTTTTGATAAGAACGTTTTAATGCGTTGCTATAGCTAGAAGATTATTGAGTTTAACACTCGGCGACGTTTAGATGGCGTAAAGCAATCTAAACGTGACGTGCGGTGTGCGACGAATGTAACCCGATATCATTCTAGGTCTAAAGTTAAAATGTGATCATTTTTCGCCCTTACGCTGTTCTGTGGTGACCTTTTGAGAAACCAAGTGTATCACTAATGTTCTCGAGAATTGTGCTATCTAATGACTGACAAAACTTTGGTCAAGAGCCATATCGAAGCCCCAGGCGAGCAAATGAAAAATTAACCGTGAAACATAATGTTATTTTCGCTGCTGCAATATGGTAAAAAGCCTTTTTTCAAAGCTGAACAAATCATTGAAATCGCAAAGATTTGAGCTTTCAAATTTTTACTCAATGTCTACGAATGGTCACTTAATGCCTAGAATAATTTTTTCTTCTTTTCTTTTGAATGATTTCTTAATGTATAAAAAACTTTTATGCAGTGAGAAGGGCTTTCAAATATTCGTGTACCTCAGCTGCTACACGTTGTCTTTTAGGGGTTAATACGCAATATCTTATGTCAATCATTTACTCACGACCAGTGGCATTTCAATCCAGTACCCTTTTGCCCAGTTAATGAATTACAATTCATCTTTATGAGCAACTTTTTTTGATATCAGAATAACAGAAAACATCCTATCGAACATCCTTGATCGCTGCCCCGACTTGATGTTAAACAAGCTTCTGACAAAAAACATGAAATCGCGAGAATAAATAAGTGGAAAGGATAGACTAATAAGCAGTTATACGGAGTTTATAGGCTAGCTGACTGCTTTGCAACGCCAGACTAGATCAGAAAGTTCAATCTGCGAATCATAAAAAGATGAAATAGTTAGTTTTCTAGCGTCATCGGTCCTATTTTGACTCAATTTTGGTAACCTATCGAATAAATTTATATAGTCTGCCGAGAAGATTTTGGATCTCTTTAATTTTACTTCTGACACCAATGTATCCAAATCCTCTCAGGACCATAAAGTTATAAAAAGATGCAAAAATTAGCTCTTCTCACGTCATCCGCCCTGTTTTCATTTAGCAAAGGAAATCGTAAGAAGATTTTGAATTGTTTGAGTTGATTCGGCCACTTGGGACCTTTATTAGTTGCTTGTGAGCCGAACTTTTTGTATTGTGTTATCATTTATTTCTATAACGACACTACAACACCACTATTAGGGTACATAGGAGGATTACACATAGCGTAGACAACAGAATAACAATTAAGCGATTTATCAAGCGGAAGAGAGCATAGATTCAATATCCGATTGTTCATAATAATTTCACTAAAGGGTGGGTTTATAATGAGAGAAAACAAAGTTAAAGTTAGAGATATAGATTCGAGATAAAGATTAGAGAAGATACGTTCATGAATAGTTTACGTGAGAAGCACATTTACCAAATAAGCTCAGGTTACTTGAGCAATTCATAAATGCGAAGGACGGTTATTCGTGTTATGACAGTCATGAGACTGTTTAAGCAGTTACAGTAAGCTGTACCTAAAGTACACCGAAAGTCCACCGTTTTTTGAATCACAAACACAGAGCTACGAAAGCAGAATATACGAAAATACCTGATTGGAGCGTGCAATTCGTGATTAACATCTGGGAAGAGGTAGGCAACACTCGTCACGTTGTGTACGCTTGATTAACTATAGATGAGGAAGGCTTAGAACTCTTTGAATTCTGTACGGACACTAAAGTATTCAAATCGTCCCCTGAGAGCTCCACTTGTATGGAGGTGTTTGACGGACTCGAATGTGGGCAACCCAATCTTTCATGTTCTGAAAAAAGTAAAACTGCCTAAATATCCACCCTTCAAATAAACATTGTTATAAAACCTAGTAGTTGACAGAAAAGAAAGTAGGGAAGCAAAACTGATGATCTCAAAAGATTCCAACCCGTGGTGTTCTTGGAATCTCTATTGGAACGTAGCGTCTTTGTCTCCAACGCGCTAAAAGTGCAAAAGTGCATTAGGTGTATGATTTGTGTATAAAGTTTTGAGATAACAATAACATCGGTCAGCGAGTTCAATTTGTTGCGACTTAATCTTTTTCGTTACGACGCTATCCACTGGATTCTACGATATCCACTGTTGAGAGTGAGGCTTCTAGATTTGTGAGTTTATCGATTACCTTGGTAGTTAGGTGCATTTCACGAGTCGTTCATTCAACACGTTTCATTCTAATATTACTGTTTCCAATGGAGCTTTTCATAAATGTTAGTGTGGATTCAGCCCAAGCGCAAAAGTCAACAGTCATAAACTTAAAAAATGAATGATTTCCGCAGTGGACCTGCTCGAAATTCATATGGAAAACGTCGACTTCCTCTCAGTCATGACTCAGTGTCCGTACATAAACACTGAAAATACTTGAAGCCGGTATTGATCTGCAGTTTTGAGCGTCAGCGCCGATTGGGTATGGGGTTTAATAGTTGCTCGAATGATTGGTGTTCATGGTCAGACTCATTATGAAAAGACGGACTATTGAACAGTAAACATTTGCGCATTGTAAGGTACGTCTAAGCAATACATTGTACTCGCCCGAATATATATGATAAGACGATGAATTGTCAATGTTAATTAAAGAAATCTTACCAAGCGGATGACTTTATGCGGGAATTAGCGATCATGGTGGCTACTGGCTAAGGTAAGAAGTATTCACTTGAAGACGACTTGGTGACTTCATCAAAAGTGACACTGACACTCCTCAAACATGCTGCACTAGAAGCAAATTCAATATATTATACAGCATCAATAGGAAAACATTGAAACTTTCATCCTACGTGTCATTTTCACATCTTGTGTAAGGCGGTAAAAGATCGCACATTTTGCTATATTGTTCAATAACACCGAAAACCTACTCTAAATTTGTTATAATAGCATGACGATCTAAAATAATCTATGCAGTCTATTCAAGATTTTCAGTGTTGTAAGCACCTAACTATGAATTTTCCAGGAGGACAAAAGTTTGCCACTCAACTTTGTACAATGCAGTTTATCAGTGAAAAAGATATCGGCAGCATCGCGACCTTAGATAAACGCTTATGCATGAAAAAATCACTACTTGTTGAGCTTCTTTTTGATGTGAGAGCCTCATATTCCTTTTTACGGTATTTACAACGCGGTTTTTTTAAAAAGACGAGCTTAACTAGAATTAATTCAAAGTTAACTAATTGCGCACCACTTTTACTTTCGCTTGTGTTCTTTTTGCTTCTCAAACCTTGTTAGACTTTTACGCGGAATCGAAACGCTGTAATAGCAGTACTGCTGTCACTATTCAATGTAATTAGGTATCACGGTGGATAGAAATTACGCGAAAGCTTGTTGTTTTTGGCAGATCGAAATGGTACAGCTGAATCAAAAATACCTTGAGCTCTTTTTGATCAATCCTGCTACGACAGCTAACTCATATTGACGATCGAACACCTTGGTCGTATCTACGAAATCTCCAAGAGCAGATCACTATGTTGAAGGGTGTATGATGCCTTGCTTGAAGTTTCTAAAAGTTGATGCACACATTTAAATGGGTGGCACACATTTTATTCAAAAGAAAGGATAGAAAAGCTTTAACTTGGGCCTCGGTGGTCAGTGTAATGTACCGTTTGATAATGAAACAAATTTGTTGATTAATATGGTTATGTCTTGTATCATT
The DNA here is from genome assembly GCA_019055375.1 of Parelaphostrongylus tenuis. Taxonomy (NCBI): domain Eukaryota; kingdom Metazoa; phylum Nematoda; class Chromadorea; order Rhabditida; family Metastrongylidae; genus Parelaphostrongylus; species Parelaphostrongylus tenuis. The sequence goes on from JAHQIW010002051.1 coordinate 269,431, forward strand.
TTGAAGCCCATCTCTTGCTCTATATTCTACTGCTAATAACGCTTTACTTGATTTTTATTTTATATCTATTTCGGACAGTGGGAAGGTGGTCGATTAGTGTAAAAGTATTTACAGTATTACCCATGAGTTCAAAATGGGTCGTAAATCATCAGAGACAATTTGCAACATCAAGAAAACTGCTAACAAACGCTTACTGCGGCGTTGGCTCACGGTGTTTCACAGAGGAGACAGAAACTCAGATAAGGAACGTAGTGGCCGGCGAAGGGAAGCTGACAGTGACCAGTTGAGCTTAATAGTCGAAGCTGATTCTCTCAAGACTACACGAATGCTGCAGAAAAGCACAATATTCATTTGCTTGCTTAGTGTATTTCTTTGCTCTACAACCAATTTCAAGCTCGTAGATGCCGACAATTTCCTTGAAATAAACACTACGCAGCCTTGAACACCTGACTGCTGATAGTCAAAGGATACACTACGCCGCCTTGAACACCTGACTGCTGATAGTCAAAGGATTTTAGGCGGCACCACTTCCTGTGACCACTCGACGGCTATGATGTCACCATTTGTCTTGTTCTTCATCGCCTGAATCACTTATCTCACTGCTTTAGTCGGCGACGAGTACCCTGTGGCAGATGTTGTCACCTGATTCGTCACCAACTTATCATTGACAGTGTTAGAAGCAAAAGGGCAAGCTGGACTCGAGAGTCTTCTTGCTGAGATGTGACGCTATTTAAATTTCGGCTCTCAAAGAATTGCAGACGCTAACAAAAATATGGTGCGCCAATAATCTTTCGCCGGAAGCGAGATTGCTGAGAAATTTTGAAAAATCGCAGAAAACGGAAGGAAAAAACGACTTTGTTTACGAAACCACGCTTCTTCTGTGCCAACAATATGCTTTGTTGGGATATTATCGATGGATTTTATTTTCGCACATAACTTCTTTCAGAGCCGAACTCTAACAAAACACCTCACATTATGTTTCCGAGGAAATGAGTCATTTAATTTCATTAATCAGTTATATTCTTTTGGCTATCAAGCTAGTACTGCCAGGTGAATTGGTGCTTTCTGGCCGACATTTCGACTCCTTTGTCTTCTTTGCAGCCTCAAATTATAATAATTTTCCGTAATCGTTCGTTCTTGTGGTGGATCTTAGCGATTGCCGTTTAAAGATCTAAAATGACGACGAATGACTGTGGTCGTTCAATCGTATTTATCGACTCTGAGAAAGAAAGACGCTGAAATTTTAGCCAAATATAGTTTAATCATCAATCTTAAGGCATTCTGAATTATGAGGAAAAAACTGCTACTTAGTGGTGATGCGGTACTCAAGAGAAGGTCACTTTTCAAAGCGGTACTACGCTCTGTGCTAGCTGATAATGATAATGACCATTACAGAATAAATGGTTTTAAGAAAACAAATCACTGTCCAGTGGTAGCTAACATAATTTCCCCTTGTAGACATTGTCGAGTGAAGTTCTTCATTTAAGCTGTGCTTCACGGAGGGATATTGATTGGAACAATAACGAAGACCAAGGTTCATAATGAAAGCGAGCAGTTGTTGATGATTCCCTTCTAACGTTGGCTATAAAAAATAGGAAAACTTCTCGACTCCCTGGTCTCCTTCAGAACCATCTATTTGACTCGACTCTCCACAGTTTTCTTCTGTGGAGCAGCGTTAAAATGACTGAGCTTTGTCCAATATGCAGAATAGTTATCATGTTATTTACCAAAAAAACATTTGCTGAGATTTTGCTAGCATTTCTTCTAGTTGCTATTCTGATTTCTGACATGATGGCGAAACGAGTAGTGACCTATGTGAATGTCATCCAAACGCCAAATGTCTAGAGATATAGCAACAGATCCATAGAACAAATGATATTGCGATGGAGCAATAATAGAGCACTGCCGATGTGATATCATGAACCGGCCCAGTTCTTTGAAATGAGGCGAGTCGACTTTACAATGTGTGATCAAGCGATATCGTGAAGAAAAGCGACACCATGTTGTTTCGAACGCTTCTCTCGCATTGCTGCTGCCAGTTTTCGGAATTGTTTCCAGTCGGCGTCAACACTGACTGTCTTCTTATTTTTGGACAGTTCTCCAAATCAGCATGCTATGCTTATTTTAACAAATCGAAAGCAGGTTCTCCTAGCATGAGACTTTCGTACTCTTTGAGCCGGCGGATTAGCGAGCAAGTCAACCATTAGTCGTGGGCCGTGCTGTTCTTGCGGCAAAATCAGGACTCATCTCCACTTATGTAAAACTTGAGAATTCCTGCTTGGCGATCACAGCTGGAGGCTGCCGCAAAAGGTCACGTCTACAACTCGGCAAGGACAGGTAAATGCAGAATGTCCATGGCGACAAGAGTTTGCGATAGCTCACTTTATTTAGATGGATAACCATGCTGCTGCTTTATCGAAATGTCTGGCAAGGCTACAAGATGATTTTCCAACATACCACACCCTTCAGCAATAAGCTTGCTTGGTATAGCAAAAAATGCCTAAAATATCACAACTGATTCTTCCATGTTAACCTAACAAGACATTCCTAATAATGAGTTCTCACATGGTCGAAGAGTTCTACTACTTTTCTGCTCTGCTTTTCGGCAGTTGGTCTTTTGAGCGATCTCATCAAGCAATTACCATTTAATGAGCTCAGCTGCATGTAATAAATTGGAACTCTTCAGGTCTGAAGTGCGGCTTACCGTGTTGTCAAAATGATTCCTTTTTTGCTTCCGATAAGTATGTGTCAACACTTGTGAAAAAGAATAAAGGATAAAGATTTGCCGTCTGGCAATCTTTGAGGGATGAGCCGTGCGTTTGACTAAAATTCTTAACATCGCTTCAGAGCCACTGAATGCACATTTGCCCCCTGCAATGACTCCCGGCGGCCTACCAATGTATCAAGTCAGTGCAGCTATCCTCCTGGACAAGCCTAGTACCAACTCAGCGACCGCAGATGTATGGAGGGCTTGGTGAGCTTTGAGCACGGGATTTTACCATAGACTATCCATTGACCAATCATGTGTTATAACCACAGCCCCATATGGCTCTAGCACTTGACACAAAATTCAAAAGAGAGGGCCCATTATAATTTTGCATTTGCTCATTCACACAATCAAATCCACTTGTCTCACCTCAATCATGCCGCCTTGCCGCTGAGTTGCTCTGGGCTTATCAACAATGAGCGACCACTACAGAAGTGAATATGGTGGAAAACAAATCTACTGAGTTGCTATAATATTAGCTACATTATCTTATCATTGAACTCCCTATCATTTGCATATGTTGCATGTTTAACGTGGCGGAAGAGTCATGGAAATTCAAGATCACCTTGATTTATCAAATTAGCGCTCTGTTGCTGAGTTCATACCTCAATGCCGATTGAAAAAAAAACGGTTTGTTCAATATCACGCTAGATTTCTACAGTTTTTAAATGTTTAAATGTTTTGAGCCAAATATTAATTCAGGCAAACTTCATTCTGCAACTTTCACATTTAGAAATCTTGTAACAGTTTGCAAAGAATCTACCCTTCTTGCGTAAATCGTTCAATGCTTCCATTAGGAGTGAGCACTCTTTTTGCATCAAATTTCTTATACTCCCTTATATTGCTATGAACGGTACGGTCTCGAAATAAAGTCTTTGATAATCAGCAAGGACTCAAAGTCCTTAGTCATATGCATTCTAGTTGAGTCGTGGGATGAACACTTTTAGAATATACACTGACTAGTATATCGTGAAATAAATGTGGGATCACCATATTGTCTGAATGGGATATAACATCCAGTCCATCACGCTGTCCCCAGCAGTCGAGGTGCAGTCCTCGTTCACGAATAGATCTACGAAACTATACTGGGGGTAAAACTTTAATACTCTATATGCCAAACCAATAAACATAGAATATTTGTATATTACTTATTTTTTATCAAATTTTATTTGAACCGTCTCACGCAATTTTCCACTGTATGTGTCCCAGTACTTCTAACACTCAATCCCTTTCTCTTCTTCTTGAACGTAGTGGGAAAGTTGCTGAGCACGTCTCCTTGCAATCATGAGGATAGCCTGGCTGTGGCGTTCCATAGAGCGTTCGTTGTTGGCTGACGAACTGCTACATGATAGGGATTACCCCCGCACTGCATCACGACGAGCACTGGAAATAATTGGTAACGGCCCAGCGCATGTTGCTAGTTCACCTGAAATACAATAAGTCCTCTAGCAGAAAGTCCTACAATAGCACCTAAGGATCCTACTCTTCTTCACTTACACAAACTACAACTAATACAAAACAAAGCGTGATGAAGAGATTTACTCACATTTGTTTGACTGGCAATATGTATTGATGACAAAAGGGAGGATTAGGGACTTCTGATCTGGCCATAAATGTCCAGAGCCACCTACGTGTGGCGACATTCAAATTTCTAGGAGGAATAAGAGCTGAACGAGGTTCACAAATTTGTCTTGGAGATATTAGCCTAAAAAAGTGCGCGGAAAAGCAAAATTAGTGCGCACATTCAATGAAAATACTCACCACGCAAAATTATGTTCCCCTGTATTGTCCCGTTGATCGTCGAGTGACTCGAGCGGGCATCAGCGACACTTCCATTTTTTCCTATCGCGTGCAAGAGTAGCCCAGTGAAACCTCCTTGCTCTAGGGATCCGCTGGGCATCACATCTTTCTTCTATACTCTCATGAAGAAAGCGGAATATCGGGTCGGCAGTCTTCCTGTAAAGCGCTTGATGTCCCGAGAAATCCAGTCTGTAACGGCTCGCGTTCATCGCTTGTCGTTGGAGCGCATCGGGTGTATGGACCACCTTATTCCAGATATCCTGTCCTGTAGAATGGCATCTTTGATCTTTGATCGTTGACGTAAGTGGGAACTTCTGATCCTTTCTCTCATTTGCGAAATATGCGATAATCTTAACTTTGAACTTTTGGATGTGCGTTCAATAACGCCAAGTATTCTTTCATTCTGCTAACGTTGCGACCAGATTTCTGCTGCATACGTTAGGGCAAGAATATTCGTCGAAGTGTGCAAGAAACTGGATTTACTTTTCTTCGCTACATCTTAGATTCTCTCGTAATTTTTCAGGCTGCACGTTTTTTCCTGCACATGTTCATCATGTTGATTTCACGACCTAGATAGACAGACGTAAGTGGAGCATTCGGAAAATCTCATCAAACTGGGAGTGAATGGGGCATTTCAAAACCCATCTGCTCCTCATGAACATCGTTTTCGTTAGGGTCTGTAAAAAAAGCAGTCGATAGCAGAAGTATAGTTCATTTTAAAAGCCGTAAGCTCGACTGCCGGTCACCACAAAGTCAGGTAATAACATCATCCTACTTTGGGTGCTTAATTTTACTCGGCGTCGGTTCCTTTGGAGGATTGTTTCACCTCAAGGGATCGACGGAACCGAGGGAGGGTGCTACTGATGAGTCCCAATAGGACGAAATAGGCGCCTATATAGCACTAGACCTATGGCTCAAAATATGCATATCCTTATCAGATTAAATCATTTTGAGCGGGTCTGTAAAAAAAGCAGTCGATAGCAGAAGTTTTCGTTAGATTTAGTTGAAGACCAACTTTTCCACAGGCGTTGTCGAAATCGATCAACATTTGTTCCGATTGGCTGATGCTTGTTGTTGTGAGGACGATATCATCACAAAGCTAAGATAGTTTGATTGTCGACCATCACTTTTCACTCCCATACCTTTCCATTCTGATGTCCGCATAACATTTTGGAGGGTGGCAGTGAATAATTATGGAGGAATTATATGGCCTTATCGGTCCCCTCATCTTACGTCGATGGTGATATTGATGTGGAATGGAGATATTTTGGCCGTAAGATCTTATGTAACGGACGAAGGACCATTACGTACCAAGCAGGGACGCCGTGGTTATTCAGAGTCTCTATAATCGCTTCGGGTTCCACTGAATCAAAGCTTCTCTTAAGATCGGTGAAAGTAAGACAGAGCGGTAGTTTGCACTCCCGTGAAACTTCAGCGAGTCTCGTAATAGCGTGGACGTAGTCTATAAGACTGAATTCTTTCGCAAGTTTGTCGCATGGCTGCTCTTCGTCCAGTGTGCTGTCAGTCCCTTTTAGGATGACTCGAGTGAAGAGTTTATAGCCAACGGACAACAAGCAGGCTGGACGATGAATGCTTATGTTATGTTTCCCTTTTTTAATAGAAAGGCGGTCTAGCTGATTTTCCCTTGAATGGGAACCTTGTATTCTGACAGGTAGCGAGTTAAGAGTCGAGTAAGGATGTTGATGCGAACTGGCGATAGGTTCTTCAGGTGAGCTAACCTTGTCTAGAACCTTTGAAGCTAATTCTCTCTGGAACGTTCACCGACGATAGAGTATGTCGGATTTCTAAAGGGAGGGTCGGTGGAACGACAGCTGCATCCTCTTTTAATTTACATGACGGCGAAGAGACATGGCTAACGAAGAGATCCGGGTACAACTGGTAGATGATTATCTCCATTGCCCTTCTAGAATTTGTGAGTGTCCCGTCAAGCGTCGGAGTGAATTCATCTTGGTCATAACTGCTGCTCGTCTGTCTTTAAAGTATTCCTCTATAGCATCTCTGCAGTGCATCGCAAGTTTGGACGTGAGACAACGGTATCTTCCCAAGAGCCAACTAATGATTTGAATACATCCCATTTCGCAGTAGTTCTGGGGCTTCGTTGTTTGAATTTAGCGGCTTTCCCTCCTTTTCACGAAAAATGGATCGTTGCGCGGGGGGAGACGATGGTCAAATCTGTGCAGAATTGAAAAACAGCAGCATCGGTCATTCAAAACATTCGATTTACTAAGATTTCTTTAGCCGATTCATTTTACCCACCAATCACGATTGAAGAAATATTGTAAAATTCGGTTGGTTATCAAACAATATATTAAGTGTTAATTGGAAATCCATCTCGAATTGCCAATAGTCTCTACAAACTACAATATAAGTCCACCAAGTCGTTCAGAAATACGTTAATCCAGTGTGTAACGCACAAGAACCAAACACATTGACTGCGGAGCATAAGAGAGGTAATGTGAAATACACGAACTGACTGCAGTGCAGTCAAAACGTTAGAAGGAAAATGAGAACGGTCACATACGTGTCAATGATTTTCGTCTTTCATTTCTTAATGTTTCAATGCAAATGATAAAACTGCTTGGGAAAATCTGGAAAAATTTTCTCAGTTTCACACAGTGTAATTATGATTATCGATTTGAATACAGTGCTGAGAGGCCACTTTTCGTTCACCAATTACCAGGCGAATTCTTGACTTACTGATCAGCAGCCTGTGAGATGGATCTTGATCAGTGAAGTAGGAAAGAGGAATTGCGAAGGATATTTGATAAAAGAATTGGACACTTTGAAACATCCATAAGTTGGATGGACCACTGAGCCGAGTTAGTTATGCTAATGGTTATACAGCGGATAGTTCCTCAATTAGATTAAAACCTTTCTCTCAGATATATATAAACGCAGTTATATCTATGTCTGTCAACTTTCTCTTAATGCTGTTGTCTCTTACTCGGCTGTCAATTCCAGTCATGAAGAAGACGATGTTCACACACTGGAGCAATTCTTTTCATCCATTAATGCGCAGCGCATTCACCGAATGCCCTTAATCCATTCCGCCCACAACGTAGTGATTGATGGTGACCTGCCATGCACTCTAGACACTTTATTATCATTTTTCATACCTTTTTTCAATACGTAGATCCCAGCACTTGTAGCAGTCAGTTGTTTTTTTTGTCGCTTTTACACTTTGTATACTAGGGATTGAAGGCGTTTCCAGGTAACCCTAAGGATAGCCTTGCCGTGGTGTGACGCAGGGCGTTCGTTGTTGATCACCGGAAACTGTGGGAGGTGTGAGGTTCCACACACGCAGCGACGAGCATTGCTACCACTCAGCCACAGCTCTGCAATACACACGTGCGTGGCCCGTACCGCTCTTGTAATCAATAGATCCGGAATCAGCCTAAATTCTTTCTATTTTGACTGCCACTTGCAGTGGTATGATCTTATAGTATACCCAATATGTGGAGTACTGTGCAAAAACGTTTTTGCACAGTACTCCACAGATCCGGATCGTCAAACTGAAGTGAGACTTGGCTGAGAAGATGACGTCATGGCTTGGTACTTGGTAGGTCATAACAAGTAATTGAATTGTTCAGATATGCCTGCACTAGCTTTTAACGATGACTGATGAAGATGCAATGTCATTAATCGTTGGTCAAGACGACTCGCCTTAGAATCGTAGAGATGGGCAAGCTAGGGCCTATCCTATTGAGCTCGTTGATTGATTGTAAAACAGTATTAGAGGAGGACAACAAGTCAAGTCTTGCTTATCGCCTTACTTCGTGACACACCGCATCACCGATACTGACGCCATTCCGCCCCATAAAATTCTGAGCTTCCCATTCAATTGATTGCTTGACCAATGTAATTCAATGAGTTGGTGCTTTCCATTGTGTAACTTGATTAACGGGATGAGGGATAAAACTGTCGACGTCAATCTCCATGGGATGCATAGTGCGTTTTAACTCCACTGAGCATTGATAAAGGTGACTGAATTCACATCTGATCTATATAATGACTAGCACTGGCACGTGAGTATGTCAAATTAAGTTACTATTCTGCCAGACAAGTCGGCTGACGAATTTCCGACTATGGAGAGATGAAAGGTCTGATGGACTGAGGATACGAGATCAAAGCAGCGTCCACGTATGCACTGCAAAGCGCCTCTAACCACTGCGCTACACCAACACTACCAACATAAAGAACTTTCAAAAAAGGACATGAAATGAGTCAGTATGTTGAATCTTGCGGGAGCCTATACATTTCGTACTGATTTCGCCGTCGTCACATCAAATATACTGACCAGAAATAATTGAATTTCCACATCGTTTGGGAAGTGCTCTGTCGTCGCCTTCACGCTCCATTTCTGGTCAAGGTCATCACCGTTGACAAAAGCGAATTTTTTTCTAAAAGAGCTAACGTCATCTGTATCAATGTCTCCTCACCAGGACAACGAGGGATATGCACATCATTTTTTCGGCCGGATCAGGCCAATCTACTAGAACTTGGTGCAACAGAAGAGACGACCCAAGCCAAGCGCTACTGCGTGCATGTGGGCCGCTGCAATTGGATTCTGTCCACACCGGCGTCGTCGCAATCTCATTCTGATTCAAGACAACGCAAGGCGGCGCTAAGTTGACAATGGGGAAGTTAACTGGACTGTGCTGGGAGTTGCCCGGTCATCAACTATATAGTCGTGACTTGCCACCGTCTAGCTATCATTTCTTCCAGTCGATGGAGCACTTCCTGAACGAGTAGAAGTCCCGACACATCAAGCATCTCCATCGAGGATTAACAACTTTCTTTGAGTCAAAAATGACGAATTCTATGAGCGCGATATTGATATGTTGTCTGAGAGATGGTAAAAATGTGTTCAGGCTGAAGGGGTATACTTTGAACAGTGTTGTTATTTAATGACTTCTGGTTAATGAACTTAGTGAATACTGCTCTAGTGTCAAAACTTATGAGAAGACCTAATAGCTATTGTGCTTATCCTTCTTTGTGCAACATCTCCCTCCGTAGAATCTGACCCGGCGAATTCTTTCTGTTTTCTTCTAGTACTTTTCTTTGGCTTAATCTTCTTCTTCTCCGGTTTACAAGTCTTTTTCCCTGCCAATTTCTCCTTTTCTTGAGCATTTGCATCATTTCTTGAGATAGAAAGATCATTGGGAAAAATATTTAACAGTATTCCCACCAACAATTCCCAAAAACCACTGTCTATTAATCTCGGCATGCTTCTATATAGTTTGTGATTTTCTTCTTTAAGCCAAACACGAAGTGTTACTTTAAACTTTATTTCACGACTGACGTTGACGTTGACGTTCTACCTAATCTCTTGCAAAGAGTGTAGTGATAAATATATTTGCGGAATGGGTAGGCCGCTCTATGCCCGCATAGAAGAACACCTCGCCTCGCTAACAAACGTCTCAATATACGGAACATCCCGCTATGGACGCATAGCGCATAGAAGCACGACGGAGTTGATTATGAGATCGAAGTCACCATCCTTGCGCAGGAGCAAAATACGACCAATCTAACCATAAACCGCAGGGAGGATTGTCTTGTTATCACTCGTGATCTGAGTCAGTATATAAGACTGTTGTTTTGATGGGTAGGGTGCATTACTAGCCTATGTGATCTCCTTCCTGTGATCTCCACTTGAACCAATCAGTGGAACACATATAAAAAGAGGTGAGTATGCTGAGAGTTGATTTTGTGCTTGATGCGATTGAAATCTAGGTCGGTGATTTTTTCTAAAGGAGTAATGAACGTGTTTGACTGGTTGGATTCCGGACAATTTGACCTTCTCAGGCTCTGAAGAAGGCGAACTGCTGAAACGTTAGTTGTGAAATAAAGTTTGAAGTAACACCTCGTGTATGGCTTAGAGAAGAAAATCGCAAAGTATTCCCTTTATTAAATATAACAAACGGTAAGCTGTAAAATGAAACAGACAAGAAACTTGCTCATTTTAGCACAATAACTGGCAGAAACTTGCTGAAACTTGCACATTTCTTGGGCTAAGCTCGAAACAACTTTTTTCCACACCTTTTGGCTATCTTTTGTCCTAGCTTTGACTGTTTAGCTGGTGCAGGCTCCTCATCGGGAGCTCCCAGTGCTTCGTAATCTCCAACTTAATCGGAAAAATTGCCACGATTACGATGACCGCCTTCGCTGAGAAATATAGCAGAAAAGCTTTTGATAAGATAACCTGGTAGTTCTCGTTTCCTAGGGAGCTTTTCCATCTGGTGGAGGAAGTATCGCCCCATTTCTTGGTGTTATTTGTTCATATTCGTTCATTTTCTGAATCGATATTGTTACCTTCCAATAGGGAAACGTATATCATGATTGTGTATTAACTAATAAAAGCGCCATCAAAAGGTACTGCAAAACAGTAGAGAGTGGTGTGTCTTCGTTGCACATGTGTTCTTTAGTTTGACTTCCTAAAGCCCTAAGTAGAAAGACCTTTCAAAGGCTCTGAGTATTCATTCGAAAGATTAAATCTCGGAAGACTGCTGTACGCGCTCGTTTTTTAAAAACGACTTTTATGGCGCTGGAGCATTAAAAAATAATATTATGTTTGACACGAGCCACGTGCTGTTATCATCACGCTTACATTTCCTCGGACAAAATTCCTTTCCTCGACCGTTGATAATCCTTCAATAGCTCAAATCTCGAAGAGTTCGAAAATGCTCTTGCTTCTCAGGCAGAATTTTTTTACAGCACTGTAGCAAAAAAGAAATTTTGCGTTCCACACTTACGAAATTCTCGCCTGACAAAGCTTTTCTCTTAAATCATAAGTGGCCATTGGACGGCGTAAGTTTTGATAATTCCACAGCTGTGCTTGTTTTCTAAAAAGGCCGTTTCGCTGCACTGTACTATTGAAAAGAAGGTTGAGTTTCACATACGTCGCACATTTGTTTGTGGATTTGTTTGTGGTTGGGTGTGTATTGGCCGTTTAATGGTACGCAAACGATAGATCATGGAAACGCGATTCACATGTGCAGTACGATCTTTGTTATTGGAGTTAGGAGCTCAGCCTTGAAAAAACTGCAATTAAAGCGTATGGCTCTGATACTGCACTATTTCCTCCACGCGCTCACATGCTTGTCGTGGTTCCAGCGATCATAAGAGCGATTAAAAATAGAGGCGTGCGACTGGAGTGAAGCGTAATTTTATTTCGAATGCTGCAGCGCTATGAAACGGTCTTTTGAGAAAATGAGCACTCGCAGCTCCTTGAGACTTAAGCCGTCGAATGATTACTAACATTCTTGTAAAAAAATTTCTTGCCCAATGAAAGGGGTCAGTCCGTTTGTTTCCGGATAACAGAGAAAAATTATATACATTTGCTGACAAGTCGCTGCTAAGGCTTGCCATTATGTTTTACTCAGCTATGAATCTTTTCGGCAACTTTGCTCACCGGCCAACTGACGGAGAGGGGGAACGGGGCCGGGGCGAAAGGACCGAGCGTTTGATATATTGCTATTCTATAGGGATTTTTCAACCCATCGACAGCACCTTCAGATGAAAGCGTAGATACTGATGCTACGAAAAATTATCTACACACTGATAGCTTTTCGTGCTTCAGCGATTTATACGTGTGGCAGGAGTGAAGATGAAAGGCGAATGACAAACGAAATTTTATTCTGTATGCTGAAGCGACCGAAAAGGGTGGTCTGAAAAACCGGCAATGCATAGCTGTAGCTAAAAATTTGAGCTTTCTATTAATCACTAACACTTTTAAGAATAGATTCTACCAACAAACTAAATCGACTTAGTAATTTGTCACCGTCTAACACATCACCTGTATCACATGTCGTCCCGTAGATCGTCAAGTGACTCGAGCGGGTACCAGCAACTCTTCCATTTTTCCCTATCGCTTGTAAGAGTAGCCCAGTGGGTTCTCCTCGTTCTAGAAATTCGCTGAGCATCATATCTTTCTTCTATAGCTTTCGTGAAGAAATAGGACCAACGGGTCAGTGGTCTTCCTATAGAGTGCTTGACGTCCCGAGGAATCCAGTCGGCAACGGCTGTCGTCCATCGGTTGCCGTTGAAGCACATCACGTGTCCGGCCCACCATATTTTCGATATCCTGGCGTGTAGAACGGCGTCTCTGATTTTCGATCGTTGACGTAGGTCGGAAGTTCGGATCCTTTGTCTCATTTGCGAATACGAGATACTCCTAGCATCGACCTTTCGACTGCGCGTTCGATAACGGCAAGTGATCTTTCATCCTGCTTACGTAGCGACCAGGTTTCTGTTGCATATCGTCAGGGCACATAATTGTCGAGTCGAAACGGTGGGCACGGAATCGGAGTTCTTTGTCCTCTTCACTACATCTTCGATTCTCTAAACACTACCCAAGCCGCTCGTTTCCTCCTGCTCAACTCTGGAGCTAGGTCGTTCATCATGTTGATTTCACGACCTAGATAGACATAACTGGAGCATTCGGAGATTGTCGTTTCGTTGAGCGGAATGGGGCATTAGAAACCCATCCGTTCCTTATGGACATTGTTTTCGTTAGATTCAGTTGGAGCCAATCTTTCCACAGGCGCTATCGAAATCGGTCAACATTCGTTTCGCTTGGCTGATGTTTGGTGTTATGTGAACGATATCGTCAGCAAAGCGAAGATGGTTTTATTGTCGACCGTCAATTTTCACTCCCATTTCGTCCCATTCTAATGTTCGCATGACGATTTGTAGGGTGGCAGTGAATAGTTTTGGCGAAATTGTATCGCCTTGTCGAACCCCTCTTCTTACGTCAATGGTGATATTGTTGTAGAATGGAGATATTCTGGTCGTAAAATCTTTAAAGCTCACGAAGGATCATTATGTACCGAGTAGGGACGCTCTGGTTATCCAGAGCCTCTATAACCGCTTCTGTTTCCACTGAATCAAAGGCTTTCTTCAGATCGATGAAAGTGAGACAGAGTGGTTGTTTGTACTCTCGTGAAACTTCAATGAATCTTGTAGTCGTGTGGATGTGTTCTATGGTACTAAATCCTTTTCGGAACCCTGCTTGTTCGCATGGCTGTCCTTCGTCCAGTGTTCTCTCAATCCTGTTTAGGATGACTCGGGTAAAGAGTTTATGGACAACGGACAGCAAGCAAATTGGGCGATAATTGCCTATGTCGTGAAGGTCTCCCTTTTTGAACAACAATGCGGTCTTGCTGGTTTTCCACTGAATATGGACCTTGCATTCTGACAGATAGCGAGTGAAGAGTCGAGCCAGAGTGTTTATGAGAACTGGCGGCAGACTCTTCAGGTGCTCTGCTCTAATCCTGTCTGGACCGGGTGTTGTTCTGTTCTTCACCGACGATATAGCATGTCGGATTTCAGAGGGAGGACCGGTGGACGACATATTCGTCCTTTTTCAATTTATATGATGGTAAGAGGACTGGCTAGCGAAGAGATCTGAGTACTATTGGTGGATGATTTTCTCCATAGCCCTTCTTGAACTGTAAGTGTCCCGTCAGGGTATCGGAGTGCAATCATCTTGGTCTCATAGTTCGCGAAGCCTCGCTGGGCTTTGCGAATGCTCTTTCCAGCTTCTGCAGCTTCTGCCATGATTAATGCTCGTCTCTCTTTAAGGTATCGCTTCTCGGCAGCGTTTCGCAAATTGAGCGTAATGTTTCGGTTGCCTGCAGCTCGTGCGATTCCACGTTGACGTATCAGCTCAAGTGCCTGCAGAGACAATCGTCTCTTCGTCACCTTAAGACTCTCGGCTTTCTTAGCGCTAACATGAGGATATTTAACGAGTCGATCGTGTTCTTCGTCAATGTTGTCGACAACGGTATCTTCCCAAGAGCCGACTAATGATTTAAATACATCCCAATTCATAGTATTTCTGGGACTTCGTTGTTTGAATTTAGCGGCTTTCTCTCCTCTCCTCAAAAATCAGAACGTTGCGCAAAGGAGGCGTTGGTCTGATCCCGTGTAGAACTTAGGAACAATAGCTACATCGGTCAGGCAAAACCTTCGATTTACTATGATGTGAATATTATGTGATTATTCGTTATGGTACTCTCCATTGAGAGACTCCCACGTCCATCGCCGAGAAAGAGGCTTTTGGAATTGCGAGTTACTATGGATGGTTTAGGTCGTCATGATAAACTCAGATAGCCACTCACCCTGTTCATTCCATTCTAATCCGTGGGTCCCTATGTGACGTTCTTCGGACGTTCTTCTAGGTCCAAGTTTTGCGTTAAAATCCCCGACAATGACCTTTAAGAATGTATGATCGTCTCTGAAGAATTTTTCGAGGTCCATATATAAAGCTTCGACTTCGTCTTCGTCATAGCTTGATGTTGGTGCGCGAGCAACAAGGATGGTCAAAGCCGGCATAGAACCACATCGATTCAACCGTAATCGTCCGATACGGGTTGTTAATTGTTCGAACGAATCAATGTTCACGGTCAAATTCGATTTGACGAGGACTCCAACGCCGCCGACACCTCTGCGATCGCATGTTCCAAGGAACAGTTCTTCTCCGGTGTCATAAACAACGTGAAAAGGATGGCGCATTCTCGTCTCAGCCAGGCCAATGACGTCGTGCCTTATTCTTCTTGCTTGAATCAATAGATCTTTTACAGCGGATTCGTGAGCAAGGGTTCTTGCGTTGTAGGTACATATCGTCATTTTAGTCCGTTTCGATCTTGGCAGCCTAGTTGGGCCTTGAGATTTCAGCAGCCTCTCTGTACTCGTCCTACCTGGCGCTGCCGTACCAAGGGCTCTTTCGGGGTCAGGGGAATGAGGCCCATATTTGTTACTCTTTTTGGCATTTTGATACCTAACGTATAGCCTGCCAGATAAGTTGGACGAGAGGAAGATTAAGACAAATAAAAGTACCAGAAAAAAAACAGGAAGAATAGACGGGCCCATGTGCCGCCGAGGATGTGCGCACATAACGAAAGGTAAGCACAATAGCTAATAGGTCTTCTCATAAGTTTTGCACTAAAGCAATAATCACTAAATTATTAACCAGAATAAGGCATTAGGGAAATAAGCTTCAAAATTATTATCCAGAAGTAATAATTTTCAAAATACGCTCATCAGGATGAGCACATTTTTACCATCTCTGCAACTTGCCATTTTGGATGTAAGGAGGTTCTTAATCGTCTACGCAGATCACTGATGTATCGGGACTTCTCCTCGCTCAGAAAGTGCTCCAGCGGCTGGGAGAGGTGTTAATAAGACGGTGACAAGTCAATAGTGTATAGCTAATGATCGAGCAGCTCTCTGGACAATTCGATCCAATTCCTCCTTGTGCACTTGACGACATTCGCTTTGCGCTGTCTCGAAGCAGGATGGGATCGCGGCAACCTCGGCGTCAAAGGGCCCAGTTGCAGCGGTCCAGGTGCCCACAATAGCGCTTGGCGTTGATTGTCTCTCCGGCTGGTACCAAGTTCTAGTAAATCGTCTTCGTCTGGTGCCAAGAGATGACGAGCGTTTCCCTCGTGGTCCTGGTGACAACCACTGATACAGGCGACGTTAACTCTTGAGAAAATCAACTTTCGTCGACGGTGACCCTGGTCAGAAATGGAGCGTGAAAGTGACGACGGAGCAGTTCCTGAACGATGTGCAATTTTGATTAACTGTGTTCAACAGATTTTGTGTATGGCGCTCTGGTGCGAAAACTTTTGGGAGAACCTCATAGTAAGTAGTTGAATTATGTGATGATAGAAAAATCAGTACGAAATCTAGAGGATTCCCCAAGATTCATGACATTCTGGCTCTTACCAAGTTCCTTTTTGAATGTTCTTCATGTTGGTTGTGCAGGTGCAGTGTAATAGTTCGAGGCGTATTGCAGTACATGAGTGGATGCTGGTTTAATCTTGTATCCTCAGCCTATCAAGCCTTTCATCTGTCCGGCTTGGAAAATCGTCAGCCGACTTTTTTGGGAAATAGTAACTTGACTTGATAAAATGGTGAACCCATGCTAGTCATTGTGCAGATTAGGTGTGACTTCAGTCATATCTATCGATACTCAATGAAGTCAAACGCACTATGTATCCCGTAGAGACTGATAATGCTAACGGCTTCATCCCTCATCCTTTGATTCATGTTGCATAATGGAAAACACCAGCTCATTACATTACGCTGGTCAAGCAATCAAGTGATTGGGAAGCTCAAAATTTTGTGGGGCGGGATAGCGTAAATATCAGTGATGCGGTGTGTCATGAAGTAGGGTGATAAGCAGGGCTTTAATTCGATCTCCTCTTCCAATACTGTTTTACAATCAATTTCAAAAAGAATGTTTGAAGCCTAAGTGAGGTTGGTACGCCAGGGCCATACAGGCGTGACTCAAAGGTCTAGCCTCCTCGTCAGTGACCCACGCCCCACATTAGTCGATGTATCTCAGCTGGTAGAACGAAACTGATCCATGACATCAACTGCTTTAAAAACAATCGATGCCATATTTTACAATCAACCAACGAACTCAGTAGAATAGGTCCTAGCCTGGCCGTCTCCACGACTGCAAGGGGAGTCGTCTTGATCAGCGATTAAGGGCAATCATAATAAATGTAATCCTCAAAGGGCAGCCGAAACTTTCTGGAGGACCAAAGCAAGGTAACGAATCGAATACACGGCGTACTAGGATCTACACAGTGAAATATGTGGATGATTCATGTGGAATGAAGTTTAAAAAAATGCAGAACTAAGTATTTTCTCAATTGCTAGAGGCAAAATAATTAAGAGATAGAATTTTATAGCGATCAAATATGGTGCAGAGAAAGATTATGCTCTTTCTCAATCGTATATTTTGTATACTGTTTTTTATAAACATGTATAAAAAAACAGTTTCAGGAGTTTTGTACGATAGACTGCATATGTGTTACCTTCATAGCTATCGCACTCGCGGCGGTCATCTCCGATGTCGCTTTAATCACTTTGCTTCTGACCACAACGATCAACTGGATACCGCAAATCAAGGAAACTTACAACAAACCATCGGTTATTCTCCTGTCAAGAACCATCGCAATTTATTTTTATAAGCAGCAATTAAGTATTAATAACAATTTCGGGTGGGATATTTCCTTTCCTTGCCGAGTAATTGTAATGAAAGAGCGCATGTGGCGCAGTGGTTAGAGGTGCTCTGCGTCGCACACGAGGTCAATGGTTCGATCTCTCGCTCATGGCTCACCAAGCCATCCATCCCTCCGGGGTCGGTGAATTGGTACCAGACAGGTCTCAGACTTGTCTGGGAGGATAAGCAGCACTGACTCGGTTCAGCGGGAGGCCACCGCGAGTCATTGTAAAGACCAGATATGCATTCAGTCACCTCAAAACGATGCTAGAAATTGAAGTCGAATGCATGGCGCATCCCTCAGGGATTGATCAACGCCGAGAGCTTCATCCTTCATTAGCTTCAATAGTAATGAAGATAGTGGAATAAAATATCTTCAGTTGGAACAAAAGACCGGTCTTGTACCATTGGCTTTTACACCATCATTGAGATTTTAAAATGAGTTATGAAAAGTTGCTGACTTAGCATAATCATCAATATGCTCAATCGTCCTTGAATATCAATATTTAATTTCCACTCACCTGTTTGATACAAATTACTCAAAGCTCAATTTTATCGATATACATGTAATTCACATTTCAACTTTATGCGTTAAGGAAACAGATGTGTAGATTTGAAGGGTTGAAAGTTTGAAGCTGTTTCGCCTTTTCATCACACTTCCGGAAAAGTTTTAAGCTTAGAGGGCAATTCATTCTCAGCCAATCACTAATAGATTTGGAAACGCTTATCATTTCCACTTTAATTATTATATATATATATA